>JAQIUQ010002887.1:10000-122500 GCA_030378365.1 Hybognathus amarus | reverse complement strand
TTAATATCGCAGACATTCCGACTCATGGCGATCGAGGTGTCCATCATATGCGCATCTCTGATAGTCTCTGCAGAATTAGTAGGTCTATTGCTGGGTACTTTTTGCCTACTCTTTTATGAGTACTGTGCTAATTCAGGAGTACTACTTCTGTCACTCTTTTTTCACCTTCTATGTAGCAGAGAGAGCACGATGGCAGACAAATTGCTTTTAGATGGAAGCCACTGGAGTTTGTTTTTCTTGTTTCTTGCCAGTCACCAGGTCCATTTTGGGCTTTTAGAGGGGTTGATGTTATGTAAAGCTGCTTGAAACAATGCGATACAAATTACAATGTATTGTTAACACCATGCTCAAAGAACTGGATGGTAAGTAAGCACCGACCCGTGAAAAAGAGTTCATTCATGAAGAAAAAGTCAAAAGGTCATGTATTGCCACAGCATTTTAGCTGGAGCAGAGAGAGTTCACTGCTCGACAGACTGTCGAACTTCGAACCAGAAAACCTGAAAATTTGATTTCAGGTCTACAAAAGCATAACGAATCCTCACAGCACTGTCGTCATCCTCAGTGATTCTTTTCATCTGGTTGATCCTTCCCCATTGCGGGAACTCTCTCTTTCAGGAAGTTCCTGATGTCTCCTTGGGAGAGGCTTTCAGTCGCCTCTTCAAGCTATTCCGATCTCCAGGCTCAGTCTTCTTCTGCCAGCGTTGTCCCGTGTTACGCATGTTCCAGCTTGTCGGTCTGCCACACCGAAACACTGCCAATGTTTTACGTTCACATGCGTTCGAACTGTGAACTCGTTTTAATGTACAGTATGTTCAGGGTTTAGTTATCAGCCTATCCACTTGAGCTGTTCAATAGGCAGCTGCAAGAGTTAATGAAGGTCACATCACATCGGCTCGTATTCTCAAGTTTATAGCACCCACGTCCAGTTGTCTCGTGAGTGTTCAGAAAGTTGCTGCATCATATGGCTTGTTCGGTCTTGCAACATCTGCAAAAACGCAGAATTTCCAGGCTTTAATGATCCACCAATTACTCATGGTGTCGTGTTGTTGTGCTGTTCTGATCAAACTGGCACCATCTGACGGTAGGAGTATCAAACATTGCTGCTCTCTTTGGCCTGGCGCTGAAGTGCCTGACTGGAACTAGCTTCAGCAGCACAGGCGCTGGAAGAACACTACACATTGGACTTTTGTTTCTATCTGTTCATTTTGGCAGACTAAAAGGTACAGTAATGCAGGGAGTCTCATAGTCGAATGTTTCAAATGAAAACTGTGTACATTTGGTAGCGCTTCTAATTTACTATGTCCAGTTTCCATCAGTTAATCATGCATAGATACACGTAACTATAACTCTCGCGTAAAATTATTTGCAGCTACATATAGTACGTGTACGTTAATGCTCAATGTATCATATTTTTACTGAATTCCCATATTGCTGGTTTTATCGATTAGTATCATACGATATTATTATTATGGCAAATTGTAAGCGCTGTGTAAAATGTCATTGTTACAAGTGCTCCTTCGAAAAATATAAGTGCGAGCCGTGTGTCCGAATCATAGGCCTACTCTGGCTTGAAGTGTTTGCTGTCTGTATCACGTATAAAGTAAAAATCAGGTAGCTAAGGTCGCGTAACTCTTTCACAATTCATATTTCCAGTACCATAAAAACGCAAATGAAAAATGGAAATTACGAGACATTCAGTTTTTTCTTGTTTTTCCCAGTTCAATTATCACGTGCTCTTTTCTCCTGTTTTTCAATTTTACTTTGCGAACTGTGACTTAAGAAACGACATTTGCAGAATGAAAATCTACGATTTTGATGATTTCTTGCCTTAATTGTGGTCTTGTGGTTGGCGCCGTGAGCACGGTGGCATCAGATGAATTATTTCTCATTGACTGCAACTGCTCGATTTACACTGCATGCACATTGAGAAGTAAGTTTCAAAAGGTGGAACTTGTTTATTTTTAATGATGGATACCATACGGAAAATGACAGTGTCAATAAGTAAAATCAAAGACCAGTGTGAAACAATGCTATTCCCGACATTGAATAAAAACTCAAATACAAAAATTAAAAAAAAAAAAAAAAACATGAAGAAACAAACACAGACAGCGACAAACTAAAGTTAAACAAAAAAATGTGAAAATGTTGACATATAGATACACATTTAGCAGGCTTTGTGATGATCACATGTAGGCTGAAAACATAGTTCCCACATGACGTCACGACATACGGGCATTTCGCGAGCGGCGCCATTGCTGCGGGGAAAACATCAGAGAAGCAATATCGGAGCCGAATCAAAGTGAAATGAGTTTTCGTGTATATAGCTGAAAATGTTTCATCCCCCTGCTGGGTCACTGCGATGATCACAAACTCTGGTGCCGCAGGTTGGCGGATAAACCGAGATTTACCTACACCCGCCCATTATAAGAACTCCCATGGGATGTGGAGAGCTGAAGCTTTTGTCACGAACAACGACGGGAGATTATGGCTGGCGAGGATAAGGCAGAAACCAACTCACTCAAACGCGCAGAGATTTGTTTTTTGACAAAAGCACAATGATTGTGTTGTAGTGGAGTGTAAACATGCAAGCTAACACATTTGCAGTTGCTAAAATGTCCTGTATAAACACAATGGCGAGGTATTAAAAACACAAAACAACCTTGTTTCCACTGTGTTGATTCTTCACGTTCTGGCATTGCGATCTCAGGTTATGTCGCCTTATACCCCGCGAGCATAGCGTAGTTTATGCACATTTACGTTAATTCGATTGCCACGCAAACTATTTATTTCAGATCACCGCAGCCAACCCATGAACGCCCGCAAGTACATGCATATCACAGAAAGCACCGGTGACTGTTTTAAGGAACATCAATTAAGTTGTGCGAGGCTTATCAGTTCGATTAGCATCCTGCTCTTAGCTCTCATAAGATTACTTTCATTGATTGCACTGAGCAACAAGCCGTCCACCAGAATCTCAACCCACGTTATCCACAAATTCGTACGCCTTCTAGTGATTTCAATACTTGGGAATTGCTCACAATGTGTAAAACTCTCACCAAATACTACGGACAATGCCACACATGAAAAATGCTGTACCTGAGGCAAAGCTCCATAATCATTGCTTACTCAGTGCTTCCTTCTGTTACTGCTCATCAGTATGCACGCCATTATGAATGAAAATTTTACTATATCTCTGTTTTTAATAGTCTTCTCTATCACATATTCACTTTGTACTTTTCACTGATCTGCATAATGACAGAGACAGAAAATCAATATTGATGTAAAAAGGAAATCACATTCTCTCTGAATATAAAGTTCTGTGAAGCTAACCTATGGTGAACACCAGCGGTTTTTGCCCCCCAAAATGGTGTGGTGTCTCTGGGAGGTCACGTGACATAAATTCGACCTGAGGAACCATGTGATAGCAGGATAGGCTAGCGTGCGATAACCCCTCTATTACCCATATCTTACAATTTACTCAAAACATTACTCTATCCAATGTAGCTCTATAGAGAGCATCGTCATATTGTTGTGTGAGATTTAAAAAAACCTCAGGACAGGCTAACCACTTTGGGCGCTGATGCCACTGTAGTATAAAAATGTGAGTGAGTTCTGTTTTCCCCAGGTGTGCGTCACAGTGGGTCCTGCTCATTGTAGACTCAAGGTGGTGAGTAATGGTAATAGTGTTGGGGTTCGATCTAGAGATGTGTACATTGAGCATGTTTGTGGGTGGCAGGAGAGTCGTGATCATTCCTCTGGTTTTCTCTATAAGGTGTGCACTGGTCCTTGCGATAGCTGTGAGGTGATTTTCATGTTCAAAGTTTTGGTTAACGGGAAATTGAATTGCTTGCTTGCTGAATTGTATGTCTTAACGTTTTGAAAGGCTGGATTCCACTAGGTGAGTGAAGAAGATGTGTAGTTAAGTGCTGGGATCTCCTGGCATGTATGATTTAAGTTAATTTAGTTGTTTTTAAATCTAAAGTCATAGATGCCGAAACTACGACGCCTCACTCCCCTAGGCCAAAACGCGGAAGTGAGCAGCATTTTAGCATCTCATGGGTTCCCCTTATAAAGCCTATGGGGTTTCCCAATGGTTTGCTAAATTGCTGAAACAAGGTCTGTGGTGAACAGAGCCTCGACATTTTTATGTTTTGATATATATGACATAGAACACACATTTATAAACCTGCTGTGGTTATAAATTCCTTATAAACCCTTCCTCTCTGGTTCAAGGGAATGTCTTTAGTCACCTAGAATAGCAAAATCACATGTTCAGCTGTTACCTTTGACCTCCATCCCAAACAGACAACAAAACTTATTTAATAACTCAGGGTACAACAGGTTAGTGTGAATGACCTTGGTTTAAGCTATCATCTTCAAATGCACTTATGCAGATGTGTAGTTTGTTGGTGCTTTTGCAGTTAATTTCAGAGTTGCTCCATGGGGTTCTAAAATTGTGCCCTTGTGGTGATCAATCTTAAAGAACTCAGATGTTTCACCATTTCCAAGTGTTCTGACCATAAATCAAAGCAATTAAATGCAGGTTCTTTTGAGACTCAGTATTTCAACTTCACAATGCTTTTAAATGTTTATTATTCTTGTAGAAACTTTGTCTTGCAGTAATTGCTGGGAAGGCTAGCTTTGCTTTTGTGTAAGACATTGAATGAAACCTAATGCAGCTTTCTAAATTTTCTTCTTTTTGTATATTTTCTCTGATGTTACTGTTTATAGGATACAAAAGCAGACCTACAGTGTTGCAGTTATGGGACTGAAGTTGAGTCCTGTGCAAGTGAATTATATGCTTTATTTTCTTGTCTTGTGAACTTGCCAAGCTTTATTTTGTTCTGATGTTTCGTTTGTCTGTTTCAGTTTGTCAGCGTCAATATGGCTTTAGCAGTGCAGAATTGGTTACTGCTTCCTTGTGAGAGAAATTTAGTTGCTGCCAATGTGCTGCTGCTACACCACATGCTTTGAGAACTCATGCAACCCGGATGATGTGGCTATTCTCCAAACTCTGGGAATGCTGGTGTGTGTGTGTGTTCCTACAGCGTGTTGGTCTCTTGTTCCAGGCATCTTTGGCAGTCTCCTGAGCTGTCTGTATAGGAAATGTTCCTGATGGTCCTGCTCAAAGCAGGATCTCTTGTGTAGCTAGTGCTGTATATTTATTTTATTAAACCACACATTATAATGGGTTTAGTTCTTCAGGTCTTCTTTAGTTTCTTTAGGCTCGTAGGACTGGTAGGTGCGCAGCAATGGGGAGGCTTCTGAGGATGCAGGTTGGAGGACTTGTAAAGGTCGCAGGTAAAAAAAAAATATATATATTTTTTAAAATTAATAAAAATTCCATCCATCCATCCATCTATCCATTCATCCATTCATTCATTCATCCATCCATTTTATTCATTCATCCATTTCCTCATTTTATTTATCTATCTGCATCCATTGATCTCATCGATTTATTGTATTGCATCCATCTTCGCATCTCCATCTCATCTGATCTATTTATCATTCATCTGATTTATCCATCGTATTTATCTCATCTATCTATCCATCTATCTATCTATTTATCCATTGATATTTATTTATTCATTTTATTTATCATTTATTTCTCATTGTATTTATTTATTTATTTATCCATCATTGATTGATTTGATTTATTTTATTTATTTATCCATTTATTTATTCATCTATTTATTTATTTACATTTCATTTATTTATTCTATCTATCTATCATCTATTTATCCATTCTATCTATTTATTTATCATCTATTTATTTATTTATTCATTTATTTATTTATTCATCATCATTCTATTTATTTATCATCATTGATTGATCCATCCATTACACTTCTCGATTGACAGTTTAGGATCCATGGTCGCCCGCCTTGCTCCCTTTCAGTGTGGCCTCGGGCGGGCGCCATGGCTCCCATGGCGCCCGCCCTTGCTCCCCTTTCAGTGTGGCCTCGGGCGGGCGCCATGGTCCCCATGGCGCCCGCCCTTGCTCCCCTTTCAGTGTGGCCGGGCGGGCGCCATGGTCCCCATGGCGCCCGCCCTTGCTCCCCTTTCAGTGTGGCCTCGGGCGGGCGCCATGGTCCCCATGGCGCCCGCCCTTGCTCCCCCTTTCAGTGTGGCCTCGGGCGGGCGCCATGGTCCCCATGGCGCCCGCCCTTGCTCCCCTTTCAGTGTGGCCTCGGGCGGGCGCCATGGTCCCCATGGCGCCCGCCCTTGCTCCCCTTTCAGTGTGGCCGGGCGGGCGCCATGGTCCCCATGGCGCCCGCCCTTGCTCCCCTTTCAGTGTGGCCTCGGGCGGGCGCCATGGTCCCCATGGCGCCCGCCCTTGCTCCCCTTTCAGTGTGGCCTCGGGCGGGCGCCATGGTCCCCATGGCGCCCGCCCTTGCTCCCCTTTCAGTGTGGCCTCGGGCGGGCGCCATGGTCCCCATGGCGCCCGCCCTTGCTCCCCTTTCAGTGTGGCCTCGGGCGGGCGCCATGGTCCCCATGGCGCCCGCCCTTGCTCCCCTTTCAGTGTGGCCTCGGGCGGGCGCCATGGTCCCCATGGCGCCCGCCCTTGCTCCCCTTTCAGTGTGGCCTCGGGCGGGCGCCATGGTCCCCATGGCGCCCGCCCTTGCTCCCCTTCCAGTGTGGCCTCGGGCGGGCGCCATGGTCCCCATGGCGCCCGCCCTTGCTCCCCTTTCAGTGTGGCCTCGGGCGGGCGCCATGGTCCCCATGGCGCCCGCCCTTGCTCCCCTTTCAGTGTGGCCTCGGGCGGGCGCCATGTCCCCATGGCGCCCGCCCTTGCTCCCCTTTCAGTGTGGCCTCGGGCGGGCGCCATGGTCCCCATGGCGCCCGCCCTTGCTCCCCTTTCAGTGTGGCCTCGGGCGGGCGCCATGGTCCCCATGGCGCCCGCCCTTGCTCCCTTTCAGTGTGGCCTCGGGCGGGCGCCATGGCTCCCGAAATGGAAATCGGAGATATACATCTTGTTCGGCTTGAGCCAGGGATCGCAGTGATGCGAAAATCGTGATTCTAGCTCAAACGGTCTCAGGAAGTTATGCGCAATTTACTTTTCCGATTCTTCACGTCCCCCAGGGGGCCATGTGGAGGAGTGGGAGGAGTTGGGATCTGGATCTGACTCCTCCCATGTGGAGGAGTGGGAGGAGTGGGATCTGGACCCGATCTCCCCATGTGAGGAGTGGGAGGAGTGGGATCTGGATCTGACTCCTCCCATGTGGAGGAGTGGGAGGAGTGGCATCTGTATCCGACTCTCCCTGTGGATTTCATGTTCTGCACACCACTTTACCATGGCAAGCTTGTTCTTCTCTCTTGAAAATGGAAAAAATGTAAGCCTCCAGTCTGCTTCTGTTTTTGTGCAAAGAGAACAAAGGGTAACACTGTCTTTTTTCTATAAGAAAAAAAGTTTCTCCACTTTTCTTGAAGCTCTGGACTCTGATAGAGGCCATGAGGACTTACAGCTGAGTGCAAAATGGAGGCCTCAGACCTTCCAGAGCTGAGATACTCTGAGATCACACGAGCATTTATGCCATTTTACAATATCTCAGATCGTCAAGCTTTGGAGAGCTCTAGAGCCTCCATTTTTGCACTCAGATGCTAGTAGCATCGCCTCTATCAGAATCCAAGAGTATCAAGAAGATTAAGAAACTTTTCTTCACAAGAACATAAGGGTACTCATGTCGTTTTTTCTGTAAAGAAAGTTTCTCGCAATTTCTTGAAACTCTCGGATTCTGATAGAGGCCATAGGAGCTAGCCTGAGTGCAAAAATGGAGGTCTCAGACCCTTCCAGAGCTGAGAATATAGAGTCTACCACGCATGTATGCCATCGTAGATATCTTAATACCTCAGCTCTGAGAAGGCTACGAGCTCATTTCTGCACGTCGTAAGTCACATAGCCTCTGCATTCCTTGAAAAAAAAAAACTGGACATGAACTAGTTCATTGCATTATTGTGTGAATTTTAAAGCTAGTCTTTTAGAAGGATGAAACTGGCACAACGCTGCTTACAATTGCTATATATGTCAAGGCGACACACCTCTGGAGCAACTATGGATTAATGTCTAATCAGGGACACATTAGTGTATCTCACACAGTGGATTTAAACCCAGGGTTCCATACCAAAGGCATGTGTCTTATCCACTCTGCCAGTATTTTATATGCTTTTTGAGCACTTGAACTGCAGTTATTTTCTTTTGAAGCATCAGAACATCCCTCATACATTCCCTACTCATGGATACAAGTGTCACGTCATATGCGCATCTCATCGTCTCTGCAGAATTCGTCGGTCATTCCGGGTACTTTGCCTACTCTTTTACTGAGTACTGCTGAATTCAGAGATCCTCCTCCTGTCACTCTTTTCATCCTTCTAGATATAGCAGAGAGCAGACGCAGACAAATTGCTTTGAGAGATGAAGCCCATGGAGATTTTTTTCTTTTTTCTTGCCAGTCACCAGTTCATTTTTGGTCTCTCAGGGTTCAGCGTTTATGTAAAGCTGCTTTGAGAACAATGTGCATCTCAAATTACCGATGTGTAATTGTTACGTCATGCTCTCAAAACTGGATGGATAAGCCTAACTTGTAAAAAAGAAAAGTTTTATTCATACAGAAAAGTCAAGAGGTCATGTATTGCCACATCATTTCAGCTGACATAGAAGTTCATCTACTAATATCTCTGTCAAAACTTAGAACGATGAACCTAAATCTCATCAGTCCCACAAAAGCCATAACAAAGCTACAGCATGTATCAGTCCTCAGTGATCTATTCTGGTCTGTGGCAATACATCTCCCCAGTCGCGTGCTTCTCCCTCAGGAAGCTCAATAGATGTTTCTCTGGAGGGCTTGCAGCTCGCTCCTTCAGCTGCTCAATTCTCTCCAGGCTAGTCTTCTTCTTTGCGCTTTCTACGGGAATTCGCATTTCCAGCTCTGCAACTGCAACATGAAACACTGAATGTTTAGTTCACATGGTTAGTACTGCCCACTCATTTTAACTGTACAGTATGTTCAGGGCTTCAATTATAGCCCTGGCCATCCACTCAGCTGTTCAATAGGAGCTGCAAACAGTAGAGTGAAGTCACACTCGGGACTCGTGTTTTGTAGCACCTAGACGTCAGCTTGTCTGGTGGTGTGTCTCAGAACTTGCTGCATCATGGCTGGTCTTGAAATATCTGCAGAAACACAGGTTTTAGGCTTTATTAGTTGTATTTATTCCTGATAATGTCATGTTGTTGTGCTGTTGCTTGATCGAATTCACACCATCTTGTTGTAAGACTCGAGACACGGCTGTCTTCTTTTGGCATTTCGCTGGAGTCTGACTTGGAAACAGGCTTCAGCAGATGATACAGGGTGACCTGAAGGAGAGTACACCACAACATCAAACTTTGCTTTTCTATATTCATTTAATACGAAGGTACAGTAATGCAGGGAGTTACAGTAGAAATGTTTGAATGAAAACTGTGTACATTTTGGTAACACTTAATTTTACATGTAGTTTCTACATAGTCAATCATGCATAGATACATGCAACTTAACTCCTTACTTAAATTATATTGTAAGTACATGTAGTTAATTACTATTACTTCAAATATTTCATATTTTCTGTATTCCAAATTTTGATACATTAGTATCATTACGATTATTTATGCAAATTGTAAGTGCTGTGTAAAATGCATCTACAAGTGCTCCTTCAAAAATATAAGTGTAGAGCCATGTGTTTTAATTATAGGCCTACTTGGCTTTTCAGTGTTTGCGTTTGTCTTATGTATAAAGTAAAAATAAGGTAGCCTAAGGTCCGTGTAACTCTTTCACAATTCAATTTTCAGATCATAAAACGCAAATGAAAAATGGAAACCAGACATTCATTTTTCTTGTTTTTCCAGTTACATTATCATGTACTTTTTTCTCCTGTTTTTCAATTTTACTTGCACTAAAATTAATAAAATGAAATAAATGAAATCTAAATGATTTTTTCAATTTTTCGTCTTGTAATTTGCGCTGATGCAGTTGCATCAATGAATTATTTCTCATTGATGCAACTGCTCTCATTTACACTGCATGCACGTTGAGGAGAAGTTTAAAAGGTGGAACTTGTTTATTTTTAATGATGAATACCATCCGGAAATGACAGTGTCAATAAAGTAAAATCAAAGTCATGTGAAATACTATTTCCTACATTGAATAAACTAAATACAAAAATTAAAAAAAAACATGAAAAGACAAAACAAAGCAGTGACAAACTAAGAGTTAAACAAAAATGTGAAAATGTTTCATATGGACGATACACATTTAGCAGCTTGTGATGATCACATGTAGGCTTATACATAGTTCCCACATGACGTCACGACATACGGGCATTTGCTAAGCCAACGCCATTGCTGCGGGAAAACATTAGAAGAAAACAATTAACGAATTGAATGGAAGTGCAAATGAGTTTCGTGCTATATAGTGAAAATGTTCATCCCTGCTGGGTCAATGGATGATAAAATACGTGCCAGAGGTTACAAATAAAACCGGGATTTTACACTACACCCGTCATTATAGACTCCATGGATGTGAGAAGACTGAGACTTTTGTCCGAACAACGACGGAAGATTATGGCTGGCGAGGATAAAGGAAAGAAACTCACTCAAAACACGCAAGAATTTGTTTAACAAAAGCACAATGTTGTGTTTTAATGCGAGTGTAAACATGTACAAGTTAACACATTGCAGTTTGAAAAATGTCCTGTATGAACAAATAAGAGGAATCTAAAACTACAAACAACCTTGTTTCCACTGTTCGATCTCAGCATTCTAGCATTGCGATCTCAGATTATGTCCCTATACCCGCGTATAATGTAAGTTCCGCATTACATTAATCAAATTGCACGCGAGTTATTTATTTTTATATTCATGCACCAAACCATGACGCCCGCAGTACATGCATATCACAGAAAGCACCGGTGACTGTTTCAAGGGAACATGAATTAAGTTGTGCAGACTATGGCTTTTGATTAGCATCATGCCTCTTGGCTATTATAAGTTACTTTTCCATTGATTGCACTTGAGCAAACGTCACCGAACCAAACCCACGTCAATCTGATCGTCACCTCCAGTGATTTCCAGACTTGGAATTGCTCACAATGTGTAAAAGCTCCTCACCAATACCAGATAATGCTACACATGAAAATACTGTATCTGAAGCAAAGCTGCATAATCATTGCTCAGTGCTTCCTTCGTTACTGCATCCGAATCTCACACCATTTATGAATGAAATTTCTCTCTGTCTTTTTAATAGTCTCTTTATAATATATATTCACTTTTGTCTTTTCATGATTTGCATAATAATATAAACAAAAATAAATATTTGTTTGTAAAACAACATTCTCTCTGATAAAATTTTGTAAAAACCTATGGTAAACACAGCGGTTTTGCCCTCAAAATAATATGGCGTCTCCGGGGAGGTCACGTGACATTAATTCGCCTGTGGGAACTATGTATAGCAGGATAGGCTAACGTTAGATAACCCTCTTTATTCTATATCTAGATTTATGAAACATTATTATTCTAATGTAGCCTATAAAGACATCGTTATATTGTTGTGTGAGATTTAAAAAAACCTCAGGACAGGTTAATCACTTTTGGGGGCTGGTGTTCACGGAGTATAAAAATGTGAGTGGTTTGTTTGCCAGGTATGCGTCACAGTGGGTCCTGCTCATTGTAAACTCAAGGTGGTGAGTAATGGTAATAGTGTTGGGTTTGATTGAGATGTGTACATTGGCATGTTTGTGGGTGGCAGGAGAGTTGAATACATTCTCTGGTTTTCTCTCTGGGTGTGCACTGGCCCTTGCGATAGCTGCCAGGTAAGTTTCCATATTTTAAAGAGTTTTCTTAGTTAACAGAAGACTGAATTGCTTGTTGCTGAAATTGTATGTTTTCAGTTTGTTTCCTGAAGGGGCTGCATATTCTCATGAGGTGAGTGAAGAAGATGTGTAGTTAAGTGCTGCAAATCTCCTGGGGTATGTATGATTTTAAGTTAATTTAGTTTGTTTTTAATTCAAAGCCCTATAGAGTGCCAAAGTTACGACGTCACTATGTAGGCCAAAGCGCGGAAGTGAGCTAGCATTTTAGCATTACGGTTCCCTCGCTCTATAAAGCCTATGGGGTTTTCGAATGGGTTTTTGCTAAATCGCCTGAAATAAGGTCTGTGGTGAACAGAGCCTCTAAATATTTTCACGTTTTGATATATGACATAGAAAACACATTTATAACCTGCTGTGGTTATAATTTATAAATCTTCCTCTTGTTCAAGGGAAGGTCTTCAGAGCGACTGAAGAGACAAAATCATGTTTAGCCGTTACCTTTTGACCTTCATCCAAACAGACAAACTTATTTACAATCCAGGACAAACAGGTGAGCTGTGAATGACCCTTGGTTGAAGCTATCATCTTCAAATGCATTATGCAATATATGTGAGTTTGTTGGTGTCTTTGCAGTTAATTTCAGAGTTGTCTCCATGGGACCCAAATTGTGCCTTTTGATCAAATGGTAAGACCAGATGTTTCACCATTTTCGAGTGTTCTGACCATAAATTAAAAGCAAATTAAATGCAGGTTCTTTAAGATGCAGAAATTTCAACTTCAATGACTGCTTTTAAATGTTCATTATTGGTTTGTCTTGCAGTACAATATGTCAGGGAAGGTGAGTTTGCTTCTGTAGTATAGAGCTTTGAATAGTAACCAATGCAGCTTTTTGCACTTTTCTTCTTTGCAGATTTCTCTGAGCTGTTAATTCTTTTAATAGGACAAAGTAGACTCACAGTGCTGCAGTTATGGAACTGAAAGTCGAGTTCCTGTGGCAGTGAATGATGCTTTATTTTTCTTGTCTTGTGGTTTAGTAAGTTCTTTATTTTGTTCTGATGTTTCCCAGTTTGTCCGTTCCAGTTGTCTGTCAGCGTCAATATGGCTCCAGCAGTGCAGATTCTGAGTCTACAGCGTTCTTCCCGGTGAGAATTTAGTTGCTGCTAATGTGCCGTTTGACACTGATATGTGTTTGCAGAACCATGTACTGTATGATGTGGCTATTTTTCAATTTGGGAATGCTGGTGTGTGTGTGTGTGTGTCCTACAGCGTGTTGGTCCTTGTTCCAGGCATCTCTGCAGTTTTCTCCAGCTGTTCCTGCGGAGGGAAATGTTCTGATGGTTCCTGCTCAAGCAGGATCTCTGTGTAGCCTCAGTGCTGTAGATTCATTCATTAAAAACCAACACATTATGACTTTAGTCTTCTTTTTAGGTCTTCTTTTAGGTCCTAATGTGACGGACGGAAATAGAGATATTGTTGTACTGGAGGCCGAGGACTGGAGGCCGGAGGACTGGAGGCCGGAGGTACTGGAGGCCGGAGGTAAAAATTTTTTTTTTTAAAAATTAAATAAATCCATCCATCCATCCATCCATCCATCCATCCATCCATCCATCCATCCATCCATCCATCCATCCATCCATCCATCCATCCATCCATCCATCCATCCATCCATCCATCCATCCATCCATCCATCCATCCATCCATCCATCCATCCATCCATCCATCCATCCATCCATCCATCCATCCATCCATCCATCCATCCATCCATCCATCCATCCATCCATCCATCCATCCATCCATCCATCCATCCATCCATCCATCCATCCATCCATCCATCCATCCATCCATCCATCCATCCATCCATCCATCCATCCATCCATCCATCCATCCATCCATCCATCCATCCATCCATCCATCCATCCATCCATCCATCCATCCATCCATCCATCCATCCATCCATCCATCCATCCATCCATCCATCCATCCATCCATCCATCCATCCATCCATCCATCCATCCATCCATCCATCCATCCATCCATCCATCCATCCATCCATCCATCCATCCATCCATCCATCCATCCATCCATCCATCCATCCATCCATCCATCCATCCATCCATCCATCCATCCATCCATCCATCCATCCATCCATCCATCCATCCATCCATCCATCCATCCATCCATCCATCCATCCATCCAACCGGACCCATGCCGCCCGCCCTTGCTCCCTTTCAGTGTGGCCTCGGGCGGGCCGTCCATGGTCCCCATGGCGCCCGCCCTTGCTCCCCTTTCAGTGTGGCCTCGGGCGGGCGCCATGGTCCCCATGGCGCCCGCCCCTTGCTCCCCTTTCAGTGTGGCCTCGGGCGGGCGCCATGGTCCCCATGGCGCCCGCCCTTGCTCCCCTTTCAGTGTGGCCTCGGGCGGGCGCCATGGTCCCCATGGCGCCCGCCCTTGCTCCCCTTTCAGTGTGGCCTCGGGCGGGCGCCATGGTCCCCATGGCGCCCGCCCTTGCTCCCCTTTCAGTGTGGCCTCGGGCGGGCGCCATGGTCCCCATGGCGCCCGCCCTTGCTCCCCTTTCAGTGTGGCCTCGGGCGGGCGCCATGGTCCCCATGGCGCCCGCCCTTGCTCCCCTTTCAGTGTGGCCTCCGGGCGGGCGCCATGGTCCCCATGGCGCCCGCCCTTGCTCCCCTTTCAGTGTGGCCTCGGGCGGGCGCCATGGTCCCCATGGCGCCCGCCCTTGCTCCCCTTTCAGTGTGGCCTCGGGCGGGCGCCACTGGTCCCCGAAATGGAAATCGGAGATATACATCTTGTTCGGCTTGAGCCAGGGATCGCAGTGATGCGAAAATCGTGATTCTAGCTCAAACGGTCTAGGAGTTATGCGCAATTTACTTTTCGATTTTTTACCGTCCCCCAGGGGGCCATGTGGAGGAGTGGGAGGAGTTGGATCTGGATCCGACTCCTCCCATGTGGAGGAGTGGGAGGAGTGGGATCTGGATCCGACTCCTCCCATGTGGAGGAGTGGGAGGAGTTGGATCTGGATCCGACTCCTCCCTGTGGATTTCATGTTCTGCACACCACTTTACCATGGAAGCTTGTTTCTTTTTTCTTGAAAATGGAAATAAAATGTAAGCCCTCCAGTCTGCTTCT
The DNA here is from genome assembly GCA_030378365.1 of Hybognathus amarus. Classification (NCBI taxonomy): domain Eukaryota; kingdom Metazoa; phylum Chordata; class Actinopteri; order Cypriniformes; family Leuciscidae; genus Hybognathus; species Hybognathus amarus. The sequence continues at coordinate 107,515 of JAQIUQ010002887.1, read as the reverse complement.
GTTTTAAAGTCCCTGTAAAGTCAAAATTAAGTATGTGTTCTGAGTTTGTCACACCACAGAAAAATGTGTTATTAGCCACCCAGCCAAATTTGAATGATAAAAAAAGCTGACAAGTACATAAAATAAGCTATCAAAATCTTGAAAAAATTAGCAGTTACCTCTGTTCTCAAACGCTGTGGGCGTGTCCGCTGGCTGCGTGGAAGCCACGCCCACTCGCGTGAAAGCTGTCGACGGTGATATTAGCTGATACCAGAGCCCTGTTTAACGGTCTAATTGCACATTTCAGTACTTCACAGTTCTCAGGCTTTGTAATATGTTTTAGCAATACATATGTAATATTTATAATGTGTTTAGAACTTTTTTGTAGAATTGCCTTTATAGGGACTTTAAGTCTTATCTCTCTGATTCAGATACATAATTTTTATTTCATATGGGCCATTCTACGGAAATGTTCATTTTTCTGTCCCTAGCCTTTTACAGAAATACTTTAAAAATACTTTTTAGGCTTACAAGTTCTTTATATTTTAAAATGAAAATAATTGAATTGCCAATTGTAATATACATTTTAAGTTTCAAATGAGTTTAAAATCATTCAAAATTACAATGAAAATTCTGAAACTATGTTTCTCTCTGTCGACTATTTTAATATATTTTTCTTTGTGTTAGTCTCCTCCTGTTATGTCTTTCTGCAATAAAAAAATAAATAAAAAAGCTTGTTTCTTTTTTCATTAATGCAAGAAAACACAATAACAATAAGGCAAAATCAAAGGGCAAAATGCAAAATCACATAAAATCCCTCAAAAAAACGAGCAGAGCACAACTCTGTAAGAATGAAGCAAATTAATTACAAGAAAGAAAGACAGACAGAAAACGATGATATAAAAAGTCAAAATTATGACATGGAAGATTCAAAATCTATCTTATTGTATCACAATCTTCTTATTGTGAACAGTTGTATTTAATTCATTAATCTGACTTTGCATCCATGCATTTAATTGCCATTTGCTCGTGTGACTGTAATATATATCCCAGTAGTATTTTAAATGATATAGTTGATTCTATAAACAACTATAAGAGATCATTTTCGCCTTTCTCCGGCTCCCTGCACCGGCGTAAAGCGAAACCGGAAGTGCTCGCCCGCACAGTCGCTGATCAGAAATCCAAAATGGCGGCCACGTGCACCTAGCGAATTTACGTTGGATGTATATTTCGTTCTTGCAATGTTGTAGGCTATTTGTTGCACTTTTGACAAGCAGTTAGAGATATTTTAGTGTTGTGTGTAATAAAACAATACTCTTTGAAATCGCAATGGCATTGCCTTGTTTTAAACACTAAATATTTTACTTAAAACATTCCTCAGACACTTATTCAGTTATTTATAATATTTGTTGTTCAAAAAGCAAAAGTAGTTTCAGTGTAGCTAGCTACTTTTTGATTGTAACTTGTAGTGTAGCTAACTACTTTTCTAAACGGGTAGCTTGACTGTATTTAAACTACTTTAACTTACCGAGTAGCTTGTCAAACTACAGTTTCAGAGTAGCTTCCCCAGTACTTTTGTTTTACAAGTGTAAAATCTTTTGTATGTGAGTAGTTTGTGAATTTTTTTTTTTATTGGATCACTGAACGGGAGGGGTTGGCTGTGGTTATAATTAGATTTTGTGTATTTTCACGTAGTGAAAATAGGTTAAATTTGTTTTTTCAAGGGAAGGTGTTCGCAAAAGTAGGTTTTAGACAAAAAACAACAGCAGTTTTTGGATGAAAAAACAAGACGAAAATTAAAAAAAATCAGTTAGATTTCAATAATTCAAATGTTTGTTTCTGAAGTCACAATTTAGCACAAGTAAAATTGAAAAAAGGGAGAAAAAGGCAACTACATTGATAATGTAACTGGAAAAACAAGAAAAATGAATGTCTGGTTTCCATTTTAAATTTTTTTCATTTGCATTTTATGGTCAGAAAATTGAATTGTGAAGCGTTACACGGACCAAAAATACGACCCATAAATCGTAATCCTTTGCTGCGTCCCAATTCGCCTACTTATGCTACGCCATAAGTAGCCTATGTAGGCTACTCTTTTTGTGAAGAAAAAGTACATAGCCTAGCTACTGTACAGTGCTTGAAGTGGGGGAAAATGTGCCGGTAGGCCTTTGCATTTGGCAAATCATGACATTTGAAATTTCTACTGTGAAAAACAAAACTTGGAAATATTGCTGGTACAACAACAATTCATTGTTATTTATTCACAACATAAATGTAGCTATTTAAACAAGTCGTGTGTGCGCGCATTTTACACAGTAAGACCAGTGTGCGAAATACCCATCAATATTTGGGGGGTCCCTGATCTCCCAATTGTTGCGCAATATCTCAACTAATTTTGTCTATGCAGTATATAAACAAATGTAATAGTCTGTTTATTAAACTTTTTACTCTATGTGTGCAGTTTTTGAAGGATTTAATATAGGTCTATATTTTAAATTTATATAAATAAATAAATTTAAAACAATTATACAAAACAGCTTTTTTTATAAAGAAAAATAAATTTAACCCACATTTCTAAAATTAATTTATGGTGATAACATGGATCATTTGACATGGTTTAGTGTAAAATTGTTGCCCATCTTTTGGGAAGTGCAGTTTTAATAGATGACTATAGAGCTCCACTATATGCTTTTTGCTATTTGAGTGACTGAAAGATATATCTTTTACAAGTTTTAGATGGATTCATATCTAAATATTATTCATATTATGAAATTATAATAATAAATAATACATATAATAATAAACAATTATAATAAAAAATGAATATTTGGCAGATTTTGCCTTTTTTTGTTAATCAAACCTGAAAAAGATATTTACAAAGAGAAAAGTTGAGTTTTTAAGAGTTCATCATTTATTTCAGTTTTTTTTTTTCTTTCATAAAATGATATTTATGTAATCTACACGTCAGTTACTAACTGTAACAGAACAGAAATGAACAGTCACACAGAACGCTCAAGGGTCAAGTTAAAATAGACCAAAGATGCCTTTGCTCGACTTCTTGTGGTTGGCGTCCTGGTCCTGCCTCAGAGGATTCTTTTCGCAAATCAAACCATGATCAATTTAGAGTTTGCTAACTTATTCGTATCGGTCTGATGCGCGCGAGGATGGACTGTGATTGGATCATGATGATGAGGTCGTGATAATTCTGAAGTGTCGTGTTGCTGTTGTATTAGTCGGTAGTAAGATCAGCGTGCCGTCAATAAACGGGGCACATGATAGGCTCATTTACGGGGCGTTCCGGCAAATATGGGACAGACGGGAATCCTACTTGAATCCTACTCCTACTGCTTGTAGCAGTTGCAGCGAATTTTACCTCAGCGTTTGCCGCGTCTTCGAAACACTCGGCTGGCTTCTATTACGTATTCTTCACTGAGTGGAAGAGGATCCTCTTCTAGTGAGTGGTCCTGCACTAGCATCGTCTTTTGGTGCCTCTTTAGCTCTGAGTGCCAACTTTTTAGATGTGTTCCTAAAGTGTGTGAGTGACTGATTTATTTTTCGCTTGCTAGCCATTTTTAGCGACTTCTCAAAGTTTCTACTGTTTGGCGCATATGGCTAATTTGCCTAGTAACTTACGTGCACCGGCTGCGGCTCCGCTTTGCAAAAAATGAATACATTTTGTGATTGTGAATAAATGTTTTTATTCTGAATACTAGACATGGTGAGCTTAAAACAACATTTTAGTGACCATTAGTGACAAATTAGGATATTTTATGTTTTGATAAAATTTGAGACCCCCCTGAAATTTTTCTTTTGAGGCTTTCATGGGGGTCTCATGGGTTAATCGGGGGGGGGGGGGGTCAAACCCGCTAGATTTAAATAGCCAGTAACAGCCACTGATGTTATCGAATCAGTCTATAATCCTACCCACTTTAAAGCGGTACTAACTGCAGTGGAAAAGCAACTGAGCTAAAGCGAACCGAGCTGTACCGTGCCGAGCCGAGTCGTACCACACAGTGGAAAAGCGAAGCGAGCCGAACCGCTGAGCCATACCGAGCCGTACCAGCATTGAAAAAGCACCATAAGAGGCCTAAAGTGTGCCAAGAAAACATCCCCCACACCATTACACCACCACCACCAGCCTGCACAGTGGTAACAAGGCATGATGGATCCATGTTCTCATTCTATTTACGCCAAATTCTGACTCTACCATCTGAATGTCTCAACAGAAATCGAGACTCATCACACCAGGCAACATTTTTCCAGTCTTCAACTGTCCATTTTTGATGAGCTAATTGTAGCCTTTTTTCCTATTTGTAGTGGAGATGAGTGGTACCCGGTGGGTCTTCTGCTGTTGTAGCCCATCCGCCTCAAGGTTGTGTGTGTTGTGGCTTCACAAATGCTTTGCTGCATACCTCGGTTGTAACAAGAGGTTATTTCTATCAGCTTAAATCAGTCGGCCCATTCTCCTCTGACCTACAGATTCGGACAGACACCTCACAAAGATCATGAGCTTGAAATAAGGAAATCCAATTGACTGAGCGTAATTAGCAGAGGAAGAAAGAGAGGCTCAGGATAATGGCAGTGTGTGCGGAGAAGGTGCCAAGAGGACATGGAGCCGAGAGCTCATACACTGCGCTGTTCTGTGACCTGCTGCATTTAACGGGATTGGCTGATGGACTGGGGACTGAGCCATTAATCTTTCTTTCTTTATCCAATTACAGCACCTAGAGGCTATAGCGGGGCAAAGCAAAGTGGGAAAAGCAGAGCATTAGTGCCAACTGCCAACTCACAACATATAGAGGGGACGTAAAGGTACAGTTCACACCAAAATGATAATTTGCTCATTATTTACTCACCCTTTCCAAAGTCTTCCCACACCTGAATACTGGTTTATTTTTTTCAGTGGAACGGAAAAGTAGAAGTTTTTGATTAATCTTTACGCAGCACTTTTCCATACAACAGTGCATAGTAACATATTTATCTACATAGACATAAAAGAAAAAATCCTAAAAAGTTAAGTCAATACAACTATATTTACACTATATTCCAAGTCTGCTGATGTCATAAGATATCTTAGCATCATAAACAGATTACAAAGTTGTTTTTCCGCTTCCCTTTAATTTTGTGCCTAGCACAAAATATATATGCATAACATATTTCTTATTTAATTTAATTCTAAAAGTCAGATTGAGAGGGGAAAATAGTCCAGAAATGGCTTTGATGCCAAAAATCTACAAGTAGGCCTCATGATGAAAAAATATGTCCCTATGATCTAGTGAAAATGATCTAGTCAGTAATGATTGGTTTGAGGTTATTAGATCATGAGAGGTGGAAGAATGGGAATAGTGGAAAGCAAAGCAGTGTTTAAATCTGCTAGACACAGTAGACAATTAGGCTTAAATGCTGCCATTATCTGTATGGCCCAGCTGTCTTTGCAGAATGATTTCTGGTGGTATCAGATGGTTTTGGATGAGTAATCAGAGATCATGCTGTTTGGCGTAGGCTCCAACAGAGGAGCATTACAGAACCGGCTACACGCTAGTGGACAATATCACTGTAATGGAAAAGAAAACTCTAGTTTCCCTCCAATAAGTATCAACATTTAACTTTTTATTGATCATTGATGTTTTTTATCATAGTGCTGTTGCCGCTTTAGTGCAGTTTTACGCATTACACATGGTAAAATCACTGTAACGGACAGCCTCGAGTGGCCTATTGCTTTATTTGAGAACAGACGCTAGTCTCGAGCATACTAATAAAATCTGCGCAGAACAAACAAACCTGATGTGGTAATAAGGTTAACAGGATGTGCAGGCACTTTACTTGTTTTTTGCTTCTTTTCTCCGTGTAGAAAGTCTTAATTAGGTAATTCAGAAAGGGAGCTATTGGATTATGGGAGCAAAAGCAACATCTTATTTGTGTGGATCTGATGTGTTATGGCCCTGAGTGTTGCATTTTCTTGTTTATAGTGAACACAGCATGAATCCTGATATCCTCCTTATAGACGGCATTATTGTTTGTGTACAAATGAGCCATTTTTGTTATCTCCTGAGAGGTTAAATCTCTGTCTCAAGGGATGGGCTCTTTCTGATTCTGACTCTTATAATGAGCAGAAAATCGTCAGTGTCTTTTTTTTTGTTGAAAGGATCCTCCAGGTGTGGAGGGAGCGATTATTCACAGTAATGAATATTGTGCATTTGTCAGTGCCACTTTATTGCAATTTCCCCTTTTACCTCAAAGACAACATGCAACATCAGCATGAAAGCTTTTCGATATAGAATTTATCCCATTAGGACGTACAGTGATGCAAATTACAAATCACAGGATCACAAAAACTGCTTTTATATTTTATCTTTTGAGCTTTTAGCTTGATTTAAAGCCTCATTTTGTATATCTTTGCAAGACTACCCTGCAAATAAGTTTTTTTGTGGCTTCTGTGTGTACAGCAGACAGTTATGTGATTTTATATAGACAGGTGCTCGACTATGAGAGGTTTTATTACAAAAGCACAGCATTTTAATACATTTATTGCTGTTATGGTTAATTTTTCTGTCACTTTATTTTTGCAATGAAATAACTGTATAGAATCCACCGTATTACATTTATTAAAGCAATAAATGAAGGTTATGGCATTATTGTTGTTTTATTTTTCTGTGAAACACAGGGGAAATTTTGAAGAACCATATGCCATGTTTAAAACTTCTCCAAGAAAGACAGAAAACCATAAGTAAAGGTCCAGAGGGCAAGTAAGTTTTTGTTTTCAGGGTGGCTACAGGCATAAACCATTTAAATTTAAGACTTTTTAATACCCCATCTAAATTATATTTAAGACCAAACTTACGACGGAAATATAAATTAAAAGTGAAAATATACAGATATATTTCCAAGTAAACGCAAGTAAAATGACAATAACCAATTGTCAATTGCGTACGTGCGGTCGCCTGTGGAGTACAATGGAGTGAAAAGAAATATAGAAGGCATTTTTATAAATGTCTTAAGCCTTGTATGTTTTAAATAATAAAGTATATTAATAAAGGCATAGATTTAGTTTTATTAATAAAGGCATAGAACCAGTTTATTTATAGTGTACTGATAATTGTTTCATATAATTAGTTTGTTAATTAAACTAATAAATAGATAAAAAGACTTTGAGATATGTTTGGCAATTGTACCTTTTAAATTAAAAATTAAAATTAGTTTGCTATATTTCAGATCACTATATTTGTTTTCCTTGATTTTTATTAACCCTAACATTATTCTCATTATAAGAATTATAAATAATTGATTTCCGTATAAAATATTACTACAACACTTAAAAATAAACAGATTAGTGCCCTGTTTTGAGGACAAGAAATTAAAACCAATGCGATATGATGAATGTCCAAAAGATGGAACTCTGTAACCGCCACCTAGTGTTCAGTAGTGTTCATGACATGTTGATATGCCTTTAAGATGACGATGTTGTTATGTGAGCGCGCACGCTCAATGAAAGTGAGAATGCTCGCGCAAAGAGGAAGATGACCGATCTATCGCGGGCTGTTTTATTATAATGCGTTTACTTCAACTTTGATTTGTAGCGTTTTACAGAGTGTTTTCTTTAACCTGTTAACAACCACTCCCCAAAGTGCCCCTATTATGCTTTTTCATATTTTAACCTAAATTTGCACATGGTTTGTCAGTATATTAGAAATACCACATATAAACAACATTAAAAACTCTATTTTCACCGGGGGGTCTTTAAAACGTTATAAAATTGTAAAAAAATAACCTGAATATTTGGAACTTTAGCAGAACATTCAAGAATAGAATTTTCAAAACGTATTGTTTTTCTATTGTTGTTTCAATACAACAATAGAAAAACAATGAGAATGTTCTCAGAACATTATTTTTAGCCGAGATCTTCGTAAACCGATGCTGTTCATTGCTCTCTTGCACAATAAGATTATTATTATGCAGTCTAATTATGTAAATGTGCTATGACTCTATTAATGAGCCCAGTATTAGTCTTTATCTTTTATCAGATGCGTACAGCCTATTGTTGGGACAGTCCTGTTCATATCCTGTTATGAGTGTCTGCACTAATTAGCTCCCTTATAAGAGAAACCTGTGGGAGACTGGTTTCGGATTGTCAGATGTGTAGAACAAACAAACAGCAGAGCCGGGCACGGCACAGAAATAGCTGGAAACAAGCCGTCCCTGAGGAGCTTTCAGCACAGCCACCAGGAACAGCACAGACCAGATGAAAGCTGGGAGAGATTCCCTGTCCAACATCAGAACGTGTTGACGGAGTGGAGAGCTTGGGGATTTAGCCTCTCGTGCAGTCCACGCTGTGGAGGGGTTAATAGATGTCCCTTTCCAAAAAATATCCTTCACCTTTGGGAATGGATTAAAAGAGCTTTTGATACTAAAATGCCTCTAGTGAGACAAAAACAAATTGGTAAAACTGCCTTTCTTGCTTCATCTCTGAGACAAAACCACTGCTATCTATCTATCTATCTATCTATCTATCTATCTATCTATCTATCTATCTATCTATCTATCTATCTATTCTATCTATCTATCTATCTATCTATCTATCTATCTATCTATCTATCTATCTATCTATCTATCTATCTATATTATCTATCTATCTATCTATCTATCTATCTATCTATCTATCTATCTATCTATCTATCTATCTATCTATCTATCTATCTATCTATCTATCTATCTATTTGTCTGTCTGTCTGTCTGTCTGTCTGTCTGTCTGTCTGTCTGTCTGTCTATCTGTATTCGGTCTGTCTGTCTGTCTATCTGTCTGTTTATCTGTCTGTCTATCTATCTATACTATCTGTCTGTCTTGTCTGTCTGTCTGTCTGTTCTATCTATCTATCGGTCTTTCTGTCTATTATCTGGTCTCTGTCTGTCTGTCTGTTTATCTGTATCTGTCTGTCTGTCTATCTATCGGTCTGTCTGTCTATCTATTGGTCTATCTATCTGTCTGTCTATCTATCTATCGGTCTGTGTGTCTGTCTATCTATTGGTCTATCTATCTGTCTGTCTATCTATTTATCGGTCTGTCTGTCTGTCTATCTATCTGTTGTCTATCTATTGTACTATCTGTCTGTCTATCTATCTATCGGTCTGTGTGTCTGTCTGTCTGTTTTATCTATCTGTCTGTCTGTCTATCTATCTGGTCTGTCTGTCTGTCTATCTATTTCGGTCTGTCTTTCTATCTATAGGTCTGTCTGTCTGTCGGCCTGTCTGTCTGTCTGTCTGTCTGTCTATCTATCGGTCTGTCTTTCTGTCTGTTTATCTATCTGTCTGTCTGTCTATCTATCTATCGGTCTGTCTTTCTGTCTGTCTCTCTGTCTATCTATCTATCGGTCTGTCTGTTTATCTATCGGTCTGTCTATCTATCGTTGTCTGTCTGTTTATCTATCTATCTGTCTGTTTGTCTGTCTGTCTGTCTGCCTATCTGTCTATCTATCGGTCTGTCTGCCTATCTGTCTATCTATCTGTCTGTCTGTGTCTGTCTGTCTGTCTGTCTGTCTGTCCATCCATCCATCCATCTGTTTGTCATTTTATCTATCTGTCTATCTGTCGTTCTGTGGAGGTTTGCAAATGCATTAATGCCCCAGTAACCACCCAGAACTATCTAGCAAGTGTCCTCCTGTTGCTGTTTGTCTATCATAGCAATTTATAATAGTTTGAATGTATTGACATTTATTATTTTCCCAGGTTTGGGTTTTCTTAACTTTTCTTGTAACTTCTTACAATTTTTATACAAATATTGAATGAAATCTGGCGCATAAAAACACCTTCAAGACATCAGAGCCAAAATTGTTCTTCAGTGTAAACTTCACCTTTCCATTTACTTTTGTAATTAACTGTTAGCCCTTATGAAGTGTCTGTGCCTGTGGTGAAATATGAAAGTGTATCACTTAGACAAAACTTTCTCAACTGGGCTTTTAACCACCTGATCTCTAACTAATAAATAAAGCGATCAATGAGCAATTCTCTAACAAAAGCTTACAATTTGTCAGCTGAAACTACATGAATTCTTCCATAATGACCACAGCATAAAGGGGCTTGTATATGGTCCCTGCACAGCAGAGATAAATAGTTTGGTGCAGACGGTAGTTTGTCAGGCCATTCCACACAGTGCATGCGTTTCCCCTGCAAACCCCCACCCGCCATCTCCGGTGACCTATGTGGTCAGATGCTAGAGCCGTTGTTGTCTGTCTGTGATGAGGCTGATCTGCATAATACTGACATTTACTGAATCAGAGATTCATGTTTCTGAAGCGCCTACATCCGGTGTCATTAATCGAGAGGACGTCTGAGCTTCTCCGCCGCGCTCGGGCGCAAGGTACATGCTCAGAGTCGACTCTCTCCAGTTAATTACAGTGACAAATGGTAGATGGGCCCCAAAAGTGCACCGTGCTGTTGAAAAAGTGACAGGCTCATTTTTGCATGTAAACAAATTCCCGGAATCATTGTAATCTAATTACTACCTGGAGCGCTCGTGCACATAGTGCAGCAAACAGCAGAAACACGGTGGGTGAGATCATTTTGTAAAACTTGCAAGATGTATGACATTCCATCATGTAATCAAAGTCAACAGTGATTACAACGTGTTTGGTTTCATGTTCTATGTTGATGACTAGCCCAAATTTTGCCTTGTTTTAGCCTAGAGTTCAGGGCTATTACACATCTTTTAAACGCAACATTTTTGCAATTAATTTTTGGTCTTTGTCCAATCAATTGGTTGCAAAGGACGTATGTAATATAGGGCTCAAGTTTTGTCATTGTATGTAAAATAACAGTTATGTTGCATTTAAAGGGATAGTTCACTTTGAAATTAATTTTTGGCATGTTTAGCTTACCTTAAAGGGGTCATGAACTGGCTTTTTAAATGTTTTTATTTTGTTGTCTGAGGTCAACTTATGACGTTCGCTTGGTTTTTACATTCAAAAACATAAAAATGAATAAGTAATGGGCTATTTTCTTCCCTAGTTTTCAGCCTACTTGAAAATGCTCGGATTTTATGGGCGTTTCGCATTGAAGACTAGGAAGTAAACGCCCACTGCTGTGAGTGGATAACAGTTTTGCATATTATAATGAGCTTCAACTCTGTCGTCTGTTTCGGTCGGTGCACTTGGAGGAATTTGTTTTGAAAACCACTGTTGTAAAATGGCAACCGGAATGATTCGCTCATACATGTTTGACCCAGAGTCCGATTCCGAATCGCAGGACAATGAACCAACAGCACCTCGAATACAACGGATACTTGTAGACACATACACATAATTATTATATATTAAACGATATGTTCGATTTTGTTTACCTATGCGTGAATGCGCGAATCGGTGGGCGGGGCTAAACCGGCAGTGTTGAAGTAGGCGTTGATGACCGGGTGGGGTTTTAGCGTCTTTGACGTCATACTTCCACACTTTCAAAAATGAGACGTTTGTTGAGGCTGGTGTCAATAAAAGCTTTTATTGGACTTACAAGGTCGTTTTCAGTTCTGAAACTTACAGGATATTCTTATAATATGATGACCTCTTAGATGTCAAAAGCTCAAGGACAATTTGATTTCTCAGTTCATCACCCCTTTAAAGAGGCTACATGCGTTTTCCTGAAATTTAAACTCGCGACTGACACCTGTGGCCCAAAAACAGAACTGCTCTTCCTTTCTGCTCGCAGCGCGCGCTCGTATGTGCACACGTCACCCGCTACATGGAGGTCAACATTATGTTTACAGAGGTAAGAACAGTCAAATACATATATTGTTTGAGATAAGTGTTCTGCTTGCGACTCGAGTGTAGGCTACTTGCTGACTAGTGGTGGTGGCAGAGTGATCTGAAACGTTTAAGATGAACACGCTTGACGTCACATCCGCAGACAGCGCGGGAAAAGTCCGACCCGAACAGAAAATAGGAAAAATAGGATACAGGCTTATAGGTGCACCCACTGTGAGTGGACAAGGTGTCAGTATGCTCATCAGGAGATGTTTGAGTCATAAATGGTAAAATAAAAAGGCTATTATTTATATATAGTTTAAATTTTATGCAGTAGTAAAAATTTTTATATTTTCAGGTCAAACCGTTCTCGTCTGGAAGTCATATAATGGAGGTCTATGGTCACCACCTCAAAGAGCATGCACAGAGAAGTTCAAATTAAACATGATTTAATGACTCGTAAATGTAAGCACACAATGATGGTCTAAGACACGAAACGAGCGGTTTGTGTGAGAAAACAAACAGTATTTATATCGTTTTTACCTCTAACCACAGCCACGTCCAAGTGATCTGAGGGTGCGGGCGCTTCGGTCTAGCGCCGGAAACTATGTAAATATTGTTGTGAAAAAATTCAACGTTAGCTGTTGATAAATCAAAATCGTCTTCCATTCGACTTCCTGTATTTCTAAATATGTTTAGATCTGAAATATAGCACTTCCGAGATCACTTCCGGCGCTTTCCGGTGTGCTTGCACAGACCGAAGCCTGCGCCCTCAGATCACTTGGACGTGGCTGTGGTTATAAGAGGTAAAAACGATATAAATACTGTTAGTTTTCTCACACAAACCGTTCATTTCGTGTCTTAGGCCATCAATGTGTACTTACATTTCCGAGTCATTACATCATGTTTAATTTGGACTTCTCTGTGCATGCTCTTTGAGGTGGTGACCATAGACCTGCTTACACTGACAGACAAGAACTGAAATGACTGTGGAAACAAAGACACCTACATCTTGGATGCCCTAAAACATACCAGAAATGAATTTCAAAGTGAACTATCCCTTTAATGAAAGACAATATGGGGTCAGAACAAAATGTTGAGCAGCCTAAATGATCTACTATTCCTTTAAACTCTACAAGAAACACTCTGTTCTCACAATGGCCTTTGTATTTTTTTCCTTTGCATTAAATGAAGCTCTATTCTAGACAGTTGAACGACTGCAGTAAGTGTTTCCAAACATCAGTTATGCTTCATAACAGAAGCTATACCTCAAAGAGGAGGCCAGGGGTTCTCTTGAACAGTTACAAGTGCCATTGATAGAGAGGCGCTGATTCAGTGCATGACTTCAGAGGCTCAAAATCCTCTGTAAAGTGTGTGTGTGTGTGTGTTTTCCTCCCATAAACAGAAAAGTGCACGTTTGATTGTCATCATAGTAGCGTCTGGCTTTATCAACAGAAGAATTCTCTTTTTATCAGTTTGCTGCAGAATGTTTTCTCTTGCGGTCGAGTGTGATTGCAGCCTGTCTGATTAAGACCAGAGAAAACTCTGAGAAAAACTGAAAAGAAACTTGTAAAGAGAAAAACAACTTGTATCGTAACAACATCGCACTGCTTTTTTTGTCTTGGCATCTAATTGAGTTAATTTGCCCTCCTGTTTTTGTTTTCATGTTCAGCTTTTGAAGCTTGACAACTTTGTAGACAGTAATTAGGTTAGTTACATTTGCTTGGAAGTGATAATTATTGTCACCAAGCCAGGTGTAATGGCTTGGAATCCTGTTGCTAAACACAGGACGCTCGTGCACAAACTGCAGCAGCTCGTTCTGCCAAAGCTTGTTTCACAAGCACTGCATCCACAGGAATTTCAAAAACTGCATTTCATTAAGGCTATCCCTACTTTTAGTAAAATACATTTTACAGGAAGAAAAATATGACATGGAAATTATATTTATATAATGTTTACATGGTACACTATTTATAAAAACGTTATGTATGTAACAGTAAGGCAAGGCAAGTTTATTTATATAGCACATTTCATACACAATGGCAATTCAAAGTGTTTTACATAGAGAAATTAAAATAATCAAAATAAATCAGAATAATTAAAACAGTTTAGAAAAAAAAATATGAAATAATGAAAAATAAAAATAATGATAAAAATAAAATACAGTAAATTAAAACAATTTAGAATAAAATGAAGTACAGTAACATTCGGACGAACAGTGGCACAGTGCTCACACTGTAAAAAATAAACCGTAAATTTTACGGTAAAAAAACGTCAGCTGTGGTTGCCAGAACTGTACCGTTAAAAATACGGTAGGAACGTTAATGGTTTTAGAGACTTAAATTAAATTTTAAAGTAATAAACCGTATTTTATTTTCTGATAAAACATTGATTCTTATTGACGTATTGATATCTGTTTTAGACCATTGAAATACACTGACAACCAACAATCATCACAGCAGTAATGAGAGTTACATGAGCAATCACAGCTCATCACAAGTAAATACTTGTATAAAGCAATACTTATTCAAAGAAGCTGCACAGTGTCATTCTCACAAACATTCAGCACTATCATGGTAACACACATGAAATTAAAAAATGCAATAAACATTAATTTAACTACATTAAATGTAACATAAAACCCTAATGTACATGGCTGATTAGAAAAAAATTATAAAATTATGATGAACCATAGTTATGTTCACTGTAAATTATACAACGATTTGTTCTTTTTCACTTTCAAAAACTGTAAATTTAACGGTATTTTACTGTAAAATTATATCACAGTTATTTACCGTGTATAGTACGGAAACTTTCTGTTTACCAATTAACAGTTTTGCACTGTAGCATTTTTACAGTATTTTACCGTTAAAATCACAGATATTTTTTACAGTGCATTCAATAAATGCACAGCTAAACAGATGTGTTTTGTGTTAAGGCGGGCATACACGGTGCAATTTTTTGCTGTTTACGAGCTCGCAGATGATTTTTTTCACTCGGAGAAATTGCGTGTAAATCGATTATGTTCGCATGTCGTGGCTCGTATCTTGTGCGAGGAAGATACGAGCCGAGCCGAGCATCTGTCGACCTCCCGATAATTTTTAACAGTAAGTGAGTCTGGAATTGCTGACGACTTATTTCATGAAGTTCAGAATCGATTTTTTCTTTTAGGAGACAATTACTCATTTATCGTGCACTTTAACCTTTGTAAAATTCATATGAATTGAGTGGTTTAGTCAAAAATTTTGATATGTGATGCAGGCTTTTATTCACTGATTAGCGTAGCTGTCAATGGAGGCACAGAAAGCTCTTAGATTTCATTAAAAATATCTTCATTTGTGTTCTGAAGATGAACGGAAAACTTACAGGCTTGGAACGCACATGAGGGAGGGTGAGGATTAATGACAGAATTTTCATAAAAGGTTTAAAAAGCATAATAGGCACACTTAGTTAAAGGAGTAGCTCACTTTAAAAAAAAAACTTTTGCTGATAATTTACTCATCCCCATGTCATCCAAGATGTCCATGTCTTTCTTTCTTTAGTTCGAAAAGAAATTTAGGTTTTTGATGAAAACATTCCAGGATTTTCTCCATATAATGGACTTCATTGGGAACCAAACTGTTCAAGGTCCAAATGAGAGTTTCAGTGCAGCTTCAAAGGGCTTTAAATGACACCAAGCGATGAATAAGGGTCTTATCTTGCGAAACTAGCAGTCAGTTTAGAAAAAATAGTAAAGTTTAAGTTTTATAAGCACAAATGCTATAAAAATGCTCGCCTTGCTCTGTTCTGTGATGCACATTCGTGACTCTCCTGTTCGAACTCGTTCATCAAAATGAACAAATCTTTTTCGAGTCATTTGGTTCATTCACTAATGTGACAAAAAAGATTTGTTCATTTTGATGAACGAGTTCAAACAGGAGAGTCACAAATGTACATCACAGAACAAAGCAAGGCGACCATTTTATAGCATTTGTGCTTTTAAAACTTAAACTTTACTATTTTTTCTAAACTGACTGCTAGTTTCGCAAGATAAGACCCTTATTCATCGTCTGGTGTCATTAAAAGCTGCACTGAAACTCATTTGGACCTTGAACCGTTTGGTCCCCATTGAAGTCCATTATATGGAGAAAATCCTGGAATATTTTCATCAAAAACCTTTATTTCTTTTCGACTGAAGGAAGAAAGACATGGATATCTTGGATGACATGGGGTGAGTAAATTATCAGCAAAAGTTTTTTAAAAGTGAACTAATCCTTTAATTCAGTAGTTAAATTAACTCAATTAGTTAAATTAAGTAGTTTTTAATATGATTAATTGAATATTATTAGTCTCAAAATTGACATTTTTGTATGATTTATATTTTGAAGATGCATTAAGATGCAACAGGCTAAAATCGTTTTAAGGGGAATGCATTTCATGCTTTTTTAATACATCTAGTTCTTAAAACATTAAAACGGGATTTGTAACTTTTGGTATTTTCCTTTAAAAAAAGGTGCATGCAGGGAGATCAAAGTGCACTGTATTTGTGAAAAGCACATATGCACAAGAGGTAAGGGATACCTATGATTTAGATAAAATGCTGGTTCACACCGATAATAACTATAATATTATACAACAACGCATAATATCCCTCTGTTTATTATAAGCGCGCTCTGCAGTTTTGTGGTCTGCCCTTTTAAACTTTATAGAAGGATGAATTCTGATTTGCTGTCAATGTTTTTATCATTCATCAGCTCATTCATCACAAATCATTCTGAAAGTGATTCAAACGTTATCGTTCCTCTATTGTTATTTTTGTGGTGTCTGCTTTAATATTTAGAATGATTTTTAGAACTATATCTTTATCGTTACAGTTATCGTCCTTGGTGTGAATGGACATTAGTGTTACTCAGGTGTAGGCAGACGTGGTCACTTTAAACTCTTAATGAATTCAAAAGAGTCATAAAGATTCCTCAGAAACTTTTGTGTAACATTGGAAAGAGAAGCATGTATACGGGAGGATTAGGACACAATAAAGGCACATTTGATGTACAATACAGGGCAATCTAAAAGATCAGCGGATCTCTGTACTGAATGAAACTCTATAGTCCTCTGAGTATTAGATGGGGGAACCTGAGAAACAGCGGTCACCACAACATCACTTTACATTCACATGACGGTCAAGCTCCATCAGGCACGTTCAGCTAAGAATAGATGTGTGTGTGAGTGAGAGAGATTTTACCAAATGTATTGCATATATCAAATGTTTTGACCAAAGACCTATTAAGATGTCATGTCTGGTGATCTTGGTATTACAGCTACAACTTTAATTATTGTTCAGCCAAATATAGTAAAATGAAGAGTAAAAGTAGTAGGCCTATTTAAGCAACATTAACTATTTACGTGTATTAGCTAATGCATTAACATTAACGTGCATTATCTATATTTTAAGATTTGGTTCATTTCAGGATCTTTTCCGGTCCTTAGCTTCACCAACTGAAGAATTGCTTAATAAACTGCTTGGTTATAATTGTAAAAAGAGTTTTCTTAATTTAAGAGGTTTCTTGCAATTGAGCACTGCAGGTTGCTGGTCTGGAAATAATTATTTTTAAAATGACTTAATATTTCCAGGTGTCGCATGGTAATAGGCATACAATACAAAGAACAAGTCTTTGCCAAGGCATTGCCTTTTTCGCCTCTGATTGGCTAAAAGGGGTCTCATTCGATTGGTTATTGAGAAGTTGAGCTGAGAAGATGAGAAGTTACACATATACACACATACACTAACCCAACCTCTTCAAGCCAATCAGAGATGGAAAAAATGGTATCTTCCCTTTCCCTTCCTGAAAAAAAAGCTAGCACTGACGTGCTTTCGTCATCAAACGTGACCTTAAAGCTGCAGTCCGCATTTTTTCCTCTTTGTCGCCATCTCTGTTTGAAATCTGCAATTGCAGTCATTCGCGGAATTATCAACTTTACGTGAGTTGTACTTCACCCTCGACACTGCACAGCGTGCGGATAAACACAGTGTTTGAGGAGACTGTAGCCATGTTTCCATCGACACGTTTTTATCCGAATTAAGTGATATCGAATGAAAAATGCTTTATGGAAACAGTAAAATTCGATGAAATTTCATGAAAATCGACTCAAATGAAATACGTTCGTTCTCATCGGATTTTCTCTTGATCGATATACGGCTAATGCGATAAAAGCTGATGGAAACGTTATTTGCCAAATAAATAATGAATTGCGATTAAGTTTTATGACCTTTTATGGTTTATATGCATCGGCATCATCATAGCAATGTTTATAGCGTCGTTTTTTCTTATGTTAGTTTTGCTTGTTTTTACATGGCTTGGTTGAATTCTAATGTATAATGTGGTCTGTTATTTCTTGTTGACAGACTGCGGCGCTGCTATAACACACCGTTGCCATGGACGCAGTTCAGAGACGGAACAGACTATTTTCTTTAGCAGAAGCAATACTCGTTTTTAAATCAATAAACTCGTTTTTAAGTCAATATTTTGTGTCAAATTATTGATTTATTTAATTTTGGTTGATTTATATGTAATAAGGAGAATAATATATAGCGAGGCGGTTGTTATAGTGAATACAACCCCTTCAGGCTAACAACCGCCTCGCATATACATTATCCCATACATATGTCGCTATCAGCTGGCACATACCGGTAAACATTATTAGGCTTCAACTTGTGAAATTCTTGATCATATGTTGGTGGATGGCGCGACCCGTTTTGTCTAACAAAACTTTGTTCGCAAAAGTTTGCTTGAATGTTGTTCGATTCAGTGCGAAAATGAATGGAAACACCTTAAAATGTCTCAAATCAATTCGATATACCAATCACAGATTATTCTTTTTGGAACATGACCAACATATGAATTTTCACCAGAAAATATCATCTGACCAAGTAACATCCACTTTTGTTCTGGTTGTGACATTGACAGTAAATCGCACTGATTAAATCTAACAATCACTCATAAGTTATCATATGACGCAAAATCGTGCAAAATTTTTTCTCAAATTGTTAATGTTTACAACGTCAGCATTGCGTGACTACATGTAATGTCCTTCTGATATGTGTGTTTGTTTTCGCATGGGCCCGGTTGCAGTCCCATTTTTTCTGTAGCCACTATGAAGTCTGAACAAAGTATTTTGCATTTTACAGCAGGTGAATCTGTTGTCACTGGTGATTGTCGTTTGAACCTTTCTGGATTCGCCATCAAATTGATAAGTTTAATTATATGAAGTGCTGTTAATTATATCAATTATTATATACACTCTAAACAACGCTGGGTTGTTTGAACCCAAATTTGGGTCAAATATGGACAAACCCAAATGTTGGGTTAAAAATGTACTATATAAATAACTTCAACTTTCACTTTCAACGCTACATTTTTTCAATTACCTTTTTAACCCAACATTTGGGTTTGTCCATATTTGACCCATATTTGGATTGAAACAACCCAGTATTTTTTAGAGTGTAAAAAGCATCCTCACACGCAAACTTATACTACCTCAAACTCCTTCTTAATGTGTACAGATGTGACGTAATGATGCAAAGACATGCTCGAATCTCCGCGGAAATCCACCAGTACCACTGGAATTAAAAACATTATTACAAACTTGCCGCTTTGAATCGAGCTAAGGCAAGCAGATAGTGTTAAACACTGGCTGGTTGTGCATTTTATCAAGGATGTATTTTGGATAATTTTTAACCCCGAAAAAGCTACAGACTGCAGTTTTAACCTGTGCAGCAAGTGGTGGGGACAAATATACCTCTATTGATAATCTTTAAGCTAATGTGACATCCAATAAATTCCTCAGTGTATAACTTACATTTCATGGACATATTCTCCATCTGTAAATGTCAGAAAGTCACACAAATAGGCTGCAAGGATACATTCACTATTGTTTTTATAGCCTTCAATATAAACATTGTTTGTAGGACAATATGGATCAGGATATGAAATAACATTTGTTAAATTCGCCATTTAGCTAATATATAATATATATTGTCCAACCCTAGAATGGCATGCTTTAAATGCTGAATTTTCCATTTTTAGCTGTTTAAATAATCACTGTTAAATTATCACTGTTTTTTTTAGCACCAGCATATCGATCAAATTATTGTATCGCCTTTAAAAAGTCTGAAAGTCTTTTAAATGTTGAAAGTATTAGCCTATATCAAATCATTTTTCAGTTCTGTTGAATTCTGTAATAATCACGATAAGCTACAATAACAAAAGAACTTCATTTCTTGTTACAAATGTGTGTTCATCGAACGAATCGTTATTGGAACTGCACTGTTAAGGAATCGGTCAATAATTCTCATCCCATGTGAGAAACACGAAGACGCGGGCTCGACTGCCTGTGAGCGCCCGCCTCTGGAGGACATGCGCCGGGGACTCGACACACACGTGATCCGCTCGACACAATCCAGTATGGCGGAACCCGTCAGTGAGTGGATCCGTCGTTGGCGCGCTCTCCAACGGGAATAAAGTCCGGAGTGTTGCGTCCGATCGCGGCGGAGCTTCGGAGAGGTGAGAAGCGACGATTCGCATGCGTTACCCAGTGATTTTCTCATTAAATGCAGCGATCATTTCAGTAAGAGAAAGAAACTTGTGGGCGATCAGA
This sequence comes from Hybognathus amarus, assembly GCA_030378365.1. Classification (NCBI taxonomy): domain Eukaryota; kingdom Metazoa; phylum Chordata; class Actinopteri; order Cypriniformes; family Leuciscidae; genus Hybognathus; species Hybognathus amarus. The sequence goes on along the minus strand of JAQIUQ010002887.1, from coordinate 87,179 downwards.
TGAAACAATCAAAACAGTGTGTGTGTGTGTGTGTGTGTGTGAATCGTAACTCGGAGTAGTTGTATCACGTTTCATTTTCTGTGTGTATGCGTTTACTTCATACCTGCAGCTGCAGGAGAATCATAAAGGCACATTTTTATAAGTCTGATATTTTACATTATAAATAAGGCATAGCCTATTCATGCCTCTCAACTATACAATGGCCGTTCCACAAATTATGTGATCTTTTCATTTTTATTTTTTTTGGAAAGGTTTGAACATTTTGTGTCAGAAAACGTTTGAAAGTGTATAAATATCTCATATGCGCTGTATTGTACTCTTATGTTGACTATATGTTTGCATGTTTTCATAGCAGTGCTTAGGTTTGACATAATTTTGACAGATTTACTTGACAGGGTAAAAGACAGTCGTCAGCTCTTTTATTGTCATTCTTTACACATATATTTATGAGAGACATTTTAGGAACTGGTAGTTTTGTGCACCTTGAATGAGTCAAATCCCAAGTGGTGTTAAAAAAAGTATATGTTACATTGTTTCAACTCCTGGTTAAACATTATAGATGTACAGTATGTTTCCCGTGGAGCTATAAACAGCGTGTTCCTTATTGTCAATGGACGTTCTGACGTCATATGCATAACTGATGATTCTTGTCAGTTATGCATCACTTAAAGGGATAGTTCACCCAAAAAAATGAAATGAACTTACCCTCATGTTATGAGTTCTTCTGTTGAACACAAAAGAAGATATTTTAAAGAATGTTGGTCACCAGACAGATTAACCAGGAGATTAAACGTTGCTGGGGTGTATTAAATATGTTAGGTTGAAATGTTTGTTTTTGTGCTTTTAAAACGGTCTTGACGTAAACGTCCAAACAGAACATGAGGGCTGACGAGTTCCCTGGGCTTGTTTTGATGTTCTGAGCTGAGTCATGCCGGCTGTGTTGTCCGGTGGTGGTGGTTATATCACGCTGTCGGTCTGGGCTGCTGTCACACGTAGCTGGTGGTTGAAGTTCTAACATGTGGCATCATGCACAGGCATATAAATCCAGGCTTTAATCACAGCCTGTAGGAAACTCACTCGTCTTTCCACATTTCGACTCTCAAGGACCAGCGCTCAGACCTTGTAAATTCCAGGCCCCACAGGAAGAAGGTCAAAGCAGCCTTCCGAGAACTTGGCATCAGCGAAGAGTTAATCTCAGTTTTGCTTGACCCTAGTTGTGCACTTTTGGATTTCTGGAAACAAAAAAAATTATTTGCACATTTTGTGTGGGTTTATGTACTTTTTGGAAATTTTTGCTCTTTTTTGGCCAATTTTCACTCCAAAAATCCATTGATTTTCAGTTTTTCATTATTTTCTTGGCAATTAAATACCATTGTCTATCTCTCATGTCAAAAAAAATATTACTCCATTACTGCAATTCAAAAATAAGTAAAAACACATTTAAAATCGTTGTACTGGCTTTATATTTGCTTACTTAAAATGTTACAGTGATGAGAATCTGATGAAAATATACAGTTTAGTGTAATGCAATTTACACCTACAAAAATATCCAGATGCATGATGGTATTGAGAATTTATGGTTGGATTTATGAAAATAAAAAGCATAAAAAATAATGGTTGTAAAAATGTAAAAAATGGTTGTAAAATAATGGTTGTTAATTTATAGATTAAAAAGATTTAAAATACATTTTTTATGCAAAATATAATTTCTTATTAGTTTGTTTTAATTGTTTGGTTAACTAGTTGAATTCATGCACTTAATGCTAATCCAATTACTCATGAGTAAACTAGATCCATAAAAACTACTGTTTAAAAGCTTTATTTTTTAAAGAAATTAATACTTTTACTTGGCAATGATCATTCAATTCATCAAAAGTGACAGTTAAGCCTTTTTACAATGCTACAAAAATAATTCTATTTAAATTATTCAAATTTAAAAACGTATCACTGTTTCCACAAAATATTAAGCAGCACAACTGTTGATAATAATAAGCAATGTTTCTTGAGCAATAAGTCAGCTTTTTAGAATGGTCATGTGACATTCACTGATGCTGTCATCACAGGTTCAAAACTGATATATTTCTAAATATTACTGTTTTTAATAACCACTTATTTTGCTGATCAAAAATGCAAGCTTGTTGAGGAGACAAATTCAGTTTTTTTTTCATAATTTGCCATTAAGTTTGCACCTCTTTTTATGTGCTAACAGTGAGCTTGCCATAATGATTGACATTCTCCTCAACTCGTTAGTGACTCGTCTATGGTTGAATAATTATTGATATCATACAGCCCCTCTCATTGAAAGCTAAAGTGAATAAGTTTCTCCCCTTGAAACGCATTGTGGACGCACCGGCATCATTTATCCTGTTCTTCTCTCTCCACAGATCCAATCTGTGTGGCTTGGCAAAAGTAGGATTCTGAAAAACGACAGCGCTTAGTGAATGTGACTAAATGGCGATGTTTAGGCCCACGCTTTATATAGTCTCAAATAACAATTTAAATCAGTGTGAGACCCTCGCTAATCAATTCTACTCCTTAGGGTACATAATTAACAGTGCTGGATGACTCATGAAGATTGGCAGATTGCACCGTTTGCCGCATCTGTGACTGAAGAGGAAAGAGAGCGAGAGTTTGGCTCCGAGGGAAAGTGTTAACAGGAGACGGGGCGTAACCGTAGGTGGGAAATGCGGCTGGACAGATGACAAGTGTGACTGGCGATCCGTGGAAAGGTTGTCCCCTAACTGGAAAATTGGATGTTTGTCACAAGCAGTGTTATTTAGAGGATTGTCTTAAAGCCCCTGAGGGCTTGTGTTGTCTGCTAAGTCTCTGGATACTCGTAGGATGCTGCTTCTTCCTAAAAAGAATGTTTTGTCATTTATATATATATATATATATATATTGGTATTCATACTTATGTTTTTCTAAACCTCTGTGGCTTTTATGAGAGATTGGACAGAATGTGCAAGCTGCTCTTTTCCATACAGTGAAAGTGGATGATGAGTGAAGCAACATTTGAATGACTATTGGCTTAAATCCAGTCCATTCATCATATAATAATTCCATGTGACCCCATGAGACTGGAATATAGTGCAAGAGTCATATGAATTGCTATTTTTCTATTGTTCTTTAAACCCAACAGTTGATCCAGTGTTTTCAGCGTCTCAGAGCGGCTCGGTTCACATGAACTCTGCAGTTTGGGTCACTTATAATGTGCGTTTGAGAACGCAACAAAGTTAGCACACTGAAAATGGTCAAATTTTGATTTTTATTTTTTTATTTTTAATACTTAACTAGTTAAAATATTATTATAATAGTCATATTGATATATAATTCACATTTTTGGCCAAATTGTACAATCATTTTAATTGCAATCGTAATTTTAAATTTTCCTAAATACTTTTTTTTTATTGTTAGGTGATTACGTAAAATAAGGTAATTTCATCATATATTAATTTTGTTTAGTAAAAAAGTATTGTTATTAATAATGGTATTATTATTATAGTTATGTTGAATGATGTTCTAAATTTTTTTAGCCAATTTGTACAAACAAGCACAGCAATGGCATTTTAATCACAATTTAAAATTTTCTTAAATACTCTTTTTAGTAATATTTTTTTTAATTAAAATTTTGTTTAGTAAAGCAAATATTATTAATGATAACAGCAGTGATATTACTTAGTTATATAATCTCTTATTTTTGGCCAAATTGTTCAAACAAGCACAACAAAGACATTTTAATCGCAATTGCAAATTAAAATGGTCTTAAATGCTCTTTTTAGTAATATTTCTAATTTTAATATTTTCTTAAGTAAAATATATCATTCATAACAATAACAACATTATTATTATATTCATATTGATTTATATTCTCAATGTTTTTTTGCCAAAGCAAATGCATTTTAATTGCAATCGCAATTTTTTTATATATTCATCACAATTTAGTTTCATTATACAGAAAAGAACAATAAATAGCCTATTCTATTCGTTGTGCTCCACAGAAGAAACAAATTCATCTAGGTTTGGAACGACACAAGGATGAGTAAATGATGACAGACTTTTCATTTTTGGGTATTAGATTCAGTGTTTCAGTGTGCTGTCGCCTCAGCGTGGAATCGTTTGGTGTCCGTGTCACTTTTGGTTTGTTTAAGCGCCCAGTTCGCTTTTCCATTGTGCTCTGGGAGAACTTGGCGAGGCTTCATTTGGCAGGGTTCATTTGGCAATCCGTGTTTGTCCGAAACCCAAGATTGCAATAATGAAGAGCTTGTCTGTTTGGTGTGATGGGTTTAATGAAAACGAAGTGTGTGTTGGTCAAGGTGGTAACCTCATCGTCACCTGACTGTGACCCTTGCAGTCCTAGCGGAGGACACAACAAGCGAGGGAAAGTGAGTGATGATTGTTTCGCCTATACAGGCACACAGTCGCAATGGCTCATTTCCTGATCTCTGTTTATCTGGAAACAGTCAGGCCTGTATGGAAATGGAGATGTTGAATTCTTGATACTCATCTGACTATTTAAGGAATAGTTGACCCTAAAATGCAAACTCTGTCAATATTTACTCACCCTCATGCTGTTGTTTTCTCCACCCAAGGAATGCATGGGGTGAATTTTTTAATCTCATGTATCTTTTTTTCAACAGTTTATACACTCTAAAAAATGCTGGGTTGTTTTAACCCAACTTTGGGTCAAAAATGGACAAACCCAGCCATTGGGTTACATTTTTAAATTACATTTTTAACCCAATGTTTGGGAGTCAGTGTTGAACAAATGGGAAATATTTCTTTAAAGAACCAGAAACTAATGCGTGATATATCATCTCATTCAGGTTGGAAAAATCTATCTATTAGGTCTATATGATTTCAGAAGAAGTGGACAATAGTGCACTGCTACTATGGTGTTTATTCTCTTGGAGCTTGATGACAGCTAGTGTTGTTTTAGTAGTATTTTATACAATTACAGTTTTTTATTTACATTTTGAATTGGCTCTTTTTTTAACGAGTTTTATTAGTATTTAGGTGTCTTTTTTTTAGTTTTAGTTCAATTTTCTGAATTTCCAGTTCCAGTTTGTGCTTCGACTTAAACTTCTGTTATTTTCCAAAGCAACGTTTCCCATTTTGTTTAGTTTTTCATCTTAAAGGAGAACTCCGGTGAACAAAATATTCGAGTTTTATTTGGTCTAATAAAACATTGATACCTAGTCAATCGTTCTCTGAGATTTGTTTTCATGATAATCGAATGTAAAGTAGTTTTATCTCTAAAAACGGTTTAGTGTATAATGCTAGTACTGGGGGCATTGACTAAGTAAAAAGAAATCGCTAGTTTATACCACTAACAAGATTCAAAATAGCCCCACACTAACACAGTAACATAATGAGGGTACATACATGCAAAATGAAGCATTGAAAACTTTGTAAGTGTACAGACCGTTTAATAAGAAGATACGTTATAAAGACAGTTCACTGCGTGTATACAGACAGAAGCCATCTTAGAATATAGCCTTGATAAGTCGATCCCCGAACGCCGTTCATACAGTTCAGAAGTTTGCTGAACTTCATACAGTTCAGCTCAACGTTCGGGGATCGAACTTACTGAGAACTATATTCTAAGATGGCTCCTGTCTGTATACATAAAGTGAACTGTCATTATAACGTATCTTCTTATTAACGGTCTGTACACTTACAAAGATCTCAATGCTTTGTTTTGCATGTATGGACACTCATTAAGTTACTGTGTTAGTGTGGGGCTATTTTGAGCCTTGTTAGTGGTATATAGTGGTAGCGATTTCATTTTACTTAGTCAATGCCCCCAGTACTAGCATTATACGCTAAACAGTTTTTAGAGATAAAACTATTTACATTCGATTATCATGAAAACAAATCTCAGAGAACGATTGACTAGGTACCGATGTTTTATTAGACCAAAGGTTCATTGTTCGCCGGAGTTCTCCTTTAAAGCCTGTTCACACCAGGATGAATGTCACGCGTGATATTCGCGACGTTTAATGCCTAAACAAAGGGCGCCAATGTGAGTATGCACACCGACGTGGAAAATGGCATGCGTAAAAGTGTAATTTTTCGGTTTAGTTTTCTTAGTTTAACGTGCCACGTCAAAAATATCCGACCAATGAGATTGGCGCTTTTACTCACGTGTTTGGAGCTTCTGAAGTTACAGTAAAACACAACTTGGGGGCGCTCAAACACAAAACGTTCTTGCCGAGCACACATACGTAACGGAGAAAAGATCTACGCCAAGTAGCGTCGCCGTCTACACTGCCAAGAAGAAATAAGACGAGTCAAGATGAATGTAGAGCTGCTGGTCTCGTTGGTGTTAGAACATAAAGAACGATATGACAAACGCGACAGCGACTACAAACATCTTGATAAAAAAGAACTGTTATGGAGTGCTATTGCAGAGCAAATTGGCGCCATCTAATGTCAACGAATAAATTTGGCTCATCAGCGAAAATCGCTTGGGTGTGAAAACAAAAACGCGTTGAAAAACGCTGGCGAATAACGTGCGCCGATATTCGTTCGGGTGTGTGCGGCCCTTTAATATGTTGTTTTATTTTAGCTTAATTTCAATGAAGAAAAGTTTTTATTTTTTATTTATTTTTTTGGTAGATTACCGATAATAACCATGATGACAAAAATCTTCAAAAATCTGTCGTGTTCCTTGCAAAAGAAGAAAAGCTTATAAATTTCGAACGCCATGAGGGCAAGTAAATAATGACAGAATTTTTATTTTTCAGCTGAACTAATTCCTTTAATGAGCACTTACTGCATCAAATGACTGGTTAAAATACACAATCTGTTGCTCACCATCCCATTTTTTAACATGCCTTGCACTAGTTTACTCTGCCAAAACAAGACGTCAGTGGTTGAGCGAATTCCTTAATGGAGCATTTGGCCATAGTGGCATGAGAGTGACTTTAATGGCACAGAACACGGTACCACGTCAGTCCTGGAAAGAAACACTGAAAATCACTGGTTGTCTGCCAGTAGTTCCTTTGCAATACGGTTCCCTCAAAAGCTGTGCAACTTTGTCATTTTAATGGAATGTGACACACAGAGCTTTAGCCGAGGCATTGGGATAAAAGAGACACAATTGAGTTCGCAAAGACATTTCTTTGTTGATTCTCAGCTTAGACTTATTCATGTTAAACAGTAAATGTTCACTCTCATCAAAAGCAGAGTCGTTTAAGCTGCTCTTCTAGTGTGGTGTGGTGTAATGGCGAACTGATATTATTTTTGTCCTGCTGGTGTTTGGTCCTGTATCGTACATGATTAAGTATTGTACAAACACAGGCGACGTCCTGTCATATTGGATTGGGTGTCGTTTTCCTGCTGAGCTCTTCTGTTCGGGCCTGTCAGCCTGTGTAAGATCTGCTCCTCTGTGACGGTCACTCTAGACGGCTGACCGGCCCGCCATGTTTGGGTTCGTTTTGTCCCAGACGGGATGATGTAAGACTGAAATGCCGCCGTGGGTTTATGGGTCTCTTCCCTTTCCCTCAGGTTAAACCCGCACCCCCAGACATGAGCAGTCAGGGCCAGTGGACGCTTGACCGACTTTGGCTGATTTTTGTCCCGATGCGATCTGTCAACATTGGGCCCCGCTTCCTTGACACACTTTTATGAAAAACTAGGCCACCAATTCCTATTCCTGTTTATAAAAAATGTCTTAATGTGTATGTCTAGTTGTTTTGTATTGGAGGGATCCGAAAATATCGAAACCTAGAATAAGTCTTTTTGAATGGCTGAGGCTGAGATTTACAGAGCTGGAGCACCCTATGGTGAGATAGTAAATTGACTGCATTTATGTAGTGCTTTCACACACCCAATGGCCACCAAAGCGCTTTACATATTGCCTCACATTTACACTTCACTCACTCATTCATACGATATGTCAGGTTATTAACAGCAAATATGAAGTTATTATATTCCTTCATATACCAATATATTGAAATGAAAAAATTTTAAAAGTATTTGACAACCCGAAAAAGTAAACTTTTTCTTCTTTCCTTGGCGATTACTATCATATTATTATGATTTTTAAAATAATTAATACATTTTTAAATACAATTTAAGCTATGGCTGGCTTGACTATCCACCTTCATACTGTAATAACAAGTAATCGACAAGTTAAACGATACTGATACTCTAGAAAGGAGGAGACTAATATTTATATTAGATTTTTTTATATTTATCACTCTATGATGTTTATATATATATTTTTTATAACTTTCTAGCTGTGCCTGGCTTGACAATGGATTAGACTATTGTACAAAGTATGATATTGTATATAAATATATATTTATTTATTTATTTATTTTATATTTATTATAAATATTTAACACTAAAAATGTAACGTCATAATTTTAATATTTCAGTTGTGGTTGGTCTTATCATGTATCTTTAGACTGATAACAAGTATACTATATGTTAACTATATTTAACTAATAAAATAAAGATATAAAATATTAACTATATTAATATAAAAAAAATATGTCCTTTATAAAATACTAAAGTATTAAAAATTACAGAAATAAAATTCTACTACCGTATATATATGCACACGGTAGTAGAATTTTATTTCTGTAATTTTTAAATTACAGAAATAATAAATATAATATATACTAAATATATATACAATATCATACTTTGTACAATAGTCTAATCCATTGTCAAGCCAGGCACAGCTAGAAAGTTATAAAACAAAATATAAACATCATAGAGTGATAAATATAAAAAAAATCTAATATAAATATTACAGTCTCCTCCTTTCTAGAGTATCAGTATCGTTAACTTTATATATATATATATATATATATATATATATATATATATATATATAGTATTTATTAAAATGTATTTCTGTAATATTTTAGGTGTGGATATCTTGCATGCATGCATAATATATATATATATATATATATATATATATATATATATATATATATATTTATTGAAATGTATTTCTGTAATATTGTAGTTCAGACTGTGATACCAAATGTTAATGAAATAATTATTTATTACATATTCATAATATTTGCATTATTATTTGTCTTGATCTGAAATTTCCTATTCATTCCAAAGCCAAGATTTTGGTATCGAGCCAATTCTAGTGCACTTTCACACGTCAGAAACCTGTCTTAGACCGATATGTTTCATTTAAATCCATTGTGTGTGCGTTATCTTATCATCTATCAGAAGATGTTTTTTTCATCCTCTGTTAGAAGGACGCCACTGACACTTGAGAAGTAGGAATAACAATGATCTGGTACGTGAGCAACATGACTGAAATAACAAACATAGTGTAATGGCCAGCGAGCATGAAAACCAGCCGCTTGAAAAGATCAACACTTGCATGCAGTTAACATGTTTTGACAGTAATACGGGGCAATGTCAATTTAAGAGAAAGCCCTTTACTAAAATAGGTCTGAGCTGAGAATAGCAGCGGTACTACGGGGGGAAACGTCTCCTTCCTTGCGGCTCTTCAAATGCCACTTTGACTTTTATATCAGGGGTTTCCCTCAAGTCAACCCTGCGTCACTGCGGTTCTCACGGTCACGCTGGTCTTGCTGCTGGGGCCATTTGTGGTTTGGGACGAATGTAGTCGGTCAGCGATCTCTGAGCCGTGAGGGAGAAAGTGACTGAGCTGTAGTGTTCAGTTCGGGTCAGGGAGGAAGCTCACTCCATTAAACACTCTCAGGAAAACATTACGCCTCATGTAGACGGACAGAACTGCAAATGATGTTAGAGAAGTGGGTTTCTTTGGCAGCTCTTAAAGGTGAAGTGTGTGTAATTTTTGTGAAACTTCTGTTTTCCACTGTTCAAGCACTGTTCAGTAAAATGGTTCATTCACTGAATTTAAAGGGGTAGTGACTCTTTTAAAACGGTTCTTTTTAATGAATGAAAAATAATTAGTTGGTCTAAAATAATGGGTTAATTAGATTTGTTCATATTCATACTTACTGTGGTTTGATGAATAAGTCAAGAACCACTTTGAATAATTCAATGAGTTCCATTAACAGAACCAGCTCTAAAGATATCATTGTTCACATTAAAATTATACTATGTAACTTTTGGCTTTTCAGATTAATATGGATATGGTTATCGCTCTTAAAACATTGACTATAGTCTTAAGAGATACAACCAGTTTCTGGGAAGGTTCTGAAGCTGACTAGCTGAAGACATTACTGGAGCTATACCCATTAAAGAGGACCTTTTATGCCCTTTTTACAAGATGTTATATAAATCTCAGGTGCTCCTAGAATGTGTCTGTGATGTTTCAGCTTAAAATACCCCAGAGATAATATATTACACCATGTTGAAAATGCCAATTTTTGAGTAAAAGGAACATCGTGCATGCATCTTTAAATGCATATGAGCTGACCCTGCATTCCAGAAGAGGGCGGAGCCTGTACAGCTTGTGCCTTGAATACTAACAAAACATTTGTTTGGTTTTGATTATAATCACTACACGATCCATGGCCAAGCTCACATGACATTGCAGTTCTTTGTCATTATGAGAGTTTTTCATTTGCATGTATTTTAAAGCCATATCAGTTTACAGTTCTGATATGGTTTTCTTCGCGCACACATACGTAGCACGCGCACAGAAAGCTGGCTGTCAGATGGAGTGTTGTGTGAGTAATAAACTCATTTCTCTTTTACATCTTATTTAGTGCTGTCCGTTAAATGAGTTATTTAGATTAATGTTCTTTTTGGCCTGGCTAACTTTGTTGCTTTTTTCACATGCTATGGGCTCTATGCACGCCGGTATTTCCGGTGAAGGTTTAAGGATGCTCGATAACTTCCGCCGATCGTAGAGTCCAATGCATTACCGAGAATTTATATTGAATTTTATACTCCATGGTTATACTAAAGAAACGTTAGACACAAAAACAGATAAAACAGACACCCCTCGTTGTATTTATGGTTCTTTTTAAAATTATATTAAATAAACATAACTATATATAAAATTACATCTAAACGCATGTACGTTTCATTTCAAAGATGGGAGGACAGTAAATTTTGAAGACTCTGCCATAATCCCGTTTTCCTCGGTTTTCCTCCGCTTTAATCTACACAACCGGAAATGGACGAGCATCCTTGCGTCAAATGCGGAACTTTTGCGTGCATATAGCCCATTGCAACAACTAGAAACGTTAGAAAAACTACAAAAACTATCTAGCGTGACCAGAATAGTAGGGTAACGTTACGTTTTGAGTGGATGGAGACCGTGAGGCGTCAAAATGGATGCTAATAAGATTCCAAATGGAAAGTTTACTTTTAAAAAGATGGCAAATGTTTCAATTGAATTTGCGTCAAACAGTTAATGCAGCAAGTAAAATCATTAGCGCGTATCGCGGCAGAGGCTAAATTCGCGTCACTCTGTACGTGCAAATCAGGTGAATTTGCATCTACCACGACAAAACACCTCATTCGTGCAGCAGAGTAAATGCGTCTTTAAAATGAAATCACTCGTGCCAGACGTTCTATTCATGATTATTCTTTCTGTAATTAGAGGCTGGGTTGAATAAAGAGCAGTAGCCTGACCTCTATGTTCAAAGCAAATTTGAGAAAAAGAAAGTAATAAGCCATGGTTTAACTGGAGTCCTAGTTTACCTAACGTGCACTTTGTGCATCTATTTTAGTATCACCCTGTTTTGATACTTAGAAAGTGCTGGTTGTGTGGAAAAAGTATTTTTTCACCCTTTATTGATGGATAGTGTTACATGTTGTAAAGATTGTTTTGCTCCAATTGTTGATGTGATGTTAGTGAGAAATTGAACACTACAGTATATGCCAATATTGTTTTCAATAGAAAAAACATTTGCACAAAGCAAGCCAATCCTCTTTTCCATGTTGATAAGAGCATTAAAATAAAGATAGAGAGTAGATAAATATGTGCAATTAATCGTGAGTTAACAATATGACATTAAAGTGATTAATCGTGATTAAATATTTTAATCGTTTGACAGCACTAATCTTATTACAAACACAGTCGGTTATGTCTGTGAACGTAAACAGCAGGGAAAGATATTGCATGTGTATATTAGATCTGTGAATTAAAGTGACAGAAGCATAATATATAGTACCTACTGCTAAAGCCTAAACTAAAGAAAAATCACTCACTGCACTTGATTGAATAACTTTAGTAGCTTTAAAAAGAATACATTTCTTACTTGAATGCTGCTGTTAATTGCTCAGGCGAGGAGATAAATATGGTGGATTGTGTACAGCGCATTTGGGGAGGAGCTAAGATAATAGGGGCTGTCCAATCTGTGATGTCACATTGGACCACATTCCTGAACGGCATGTTTTGAGACAATGTTTCAGATTTATGTGGTAAAATACAACAAATGGATTTTTACCACGATTGGGTGTTTGTGTACACACAAAATAAATACACATAAATATGTTAAAAAACAATATAAAAGAAATTGCATTAAAGAACCTGAATTCTTGAATGTAATCATAATCACAACCAAAATCATTACATCCTCCTTCATATGCATTGGTAAAAATATGATAAATGGCTGTTTCTTCAGTTGTACACTTTATCTACAATTCTTTGCGCAAGTATGTCAAGTATTGTGGCTTGAGTCTCCGCCCTTGCTTTTTCACATTTACTCGAGATCCTTACCCACTGTGTCTGTGCACGTCCACTTTCACTCTTTGTTTATTGCGCTCACGGGCGCCATGTGAGCCGTGATGACAGCAAGTGCAAAATCCTGCCGGAGGAACTGGAACCTAAACTCCCTCCAGTACATGTAATCCACGCCACCTGGCCCCTGTGAGAAACCATAGTTACTCTGAGAAGAAAACTGGAAAATCAGACGTCCCGTAAAGATTGTGTGTGGTTCTGCGGAGACGTGCTTCTCTAAAACAAACAGATTTATAGACTAATTTGCTTCACTTAATTCTGGGCCGTGTGATGCAACACCTTTTTCTGGTGTGCGCGGAAAAATTCACGTCAGCTTTGGGAGTTGCAAAGATTAAATCACATTTTCTTGGCATGTTTAATTGGAATTGAGTACTTGCAGTTTGGGATTTTTTGAGGGCATAGATGTGTGGTTTGGAGTCGTCTCTTTTAAATGCAGGCATGCCTTGTGATGTTTCCCTCGTCTCAGCAGGTTTTTCAAATGGGTTTGACAGCGCTATAGTAAAACCTGTGTGTATCCCAATTACTCATGTGCTGTAGTAGGATACATTTTCAGAATTTATGATGAGATTTGCTGACATGAATCTTATGCTTAATTGTTTTATTATGGGTGAAGTCACTATCAAATTAAAATGTTATTATTAATTTACAAATAAAAAAATTGTAATGTACGTTCTTGGTTCTATTTCTCCAGTGCATTTTATTTTAAAGGGAATATTGTTTGTCTTTACAATCTTTAATAAGGACATTTTACCATCGGTTAATCAATGTTTGACAACTCTGGTAATGCCGGTATCATTATGAATGCCAGTGCGGCCATGCACATTTTCCTTTTACATTTTTTCCAAAGCCTAGCATTTAAACTCTTTAGCCTAAAGGTTTGTTGAACACATTCCACCGTGAACTGAGGTGGACATGTTTCTTAGATCTGTGCATCGATTTAGGTGCACCTCATTTTATTAGGGCTAAAAATACAAAGGCTATATATATGTTTTTTACTCGCAATCAGTAGCATTGATACTGTAGATACTTATATTGATGCTTTTTATATTTATGTGTGTATATCCTAAAGTTCAGTTTATGTAGAATCATCACTATTGCATTCTGGTTCGAAAAGGGATTACTATAGGGCTTTGAAACGATTAATCGTGATTAATCGCATGCAAAAAATGTTTGTGTTTACATAATATATGTGTGTGTAGTGTAATAATTATTTTGTATATATAAATACACACATGCATGTATATATTTAAGAAATGTTTGCATGTATATACTTATATATATATACACACACACAAAATTAATATTATACATAAATATAAATATTTGATGCATTAATAACACATTTTTCTTAAATATATACATGCATATGTGTGTATTTATATATATATATATATATATATATATATATATATATATATATATATATACATACAGCTATGGAAAAAATTAAGAGACCACTGCCAAATCAGCAGTTGCTCTGGATTTATTATTGGATCTGGATCTATAAATCCAGAGCAACTGCTGATTTGGCAGTGGTCTCTTAATTTTTTTCCATAGCTGTATATATACACACACAAAATAATTATACACACTACACACATATATTATGTAAACACAAACTTTTATTTTGAATGCGATTAATCGTTTCACAGCCCTAGATTACTATTAAGAACAAGTTCTTTGAGTTAATTTGTTAAAAAGACTCAATGCCATTAAAAAAATGTTATGAATTTGGGTAGTATAAATGAAATTCATCTGACATCTGCCATGTTGTCATTATCATGTGACCTACCAGAGTCAGTTTTGTCACTTCACCTCAATTCATAAATCCTCTCCCGTGGCCTCATGGGATAGTAAAGTGTCCATTGAATGTGCACTTTAGAATCTCGCCAGAAGAAGTAGGTCATCCGGGTACCCTGCTGTTTTAATTTAGTAACCGTTTTCTCTGTCTGCATACTGTTTTTCGCGTACTATGTAATAGGAAGAATTCGATTTTGGACGCCGCTGCAGATTCTAAGCAGTTTCATAAAAATAAGTCATTATATTTATCAATGTGACCCAGAAAAGGATGGTGCATTGTGTACATAAGGCAGAGGCATTTGTATTTTATTTGTTCTATCGTTATGACCTATTTATGGAGTTTTCTTTCTCTAAACTCCCAAAAGAACTGTTTTGAATTGTTAAGCTCCTGAAATCAGAAATTCCCTCAGATTCTCATCCCTATTAGCCTTACCCAGCCCTACTTGCCAAAACACGGTGTTCGGGTAAGCCTACCCTCACAGACTATTTTCCTTTACTCTAGGCCTCATTCCTCTTGGAACAGCTGATGTTTATGGTTACATAACATGGCTAAGCTGTGAAGTCCTGCTGTGTGCTAGACTGCTCCAGATACTATTGTTATGCTGACAGACAGGTTCCTTTGTTCCAGGTGGACATAAGGAGAAATGTACACGCTCTTATTGTAGGGCGACGAGCTGCGTTATGTCTGCTTGACGTGATTGTTATTGTCAGTTCTGTTAAGCTTTGTGACAGCAAATATGGAAGCCTGGGAGGGAATGTGTCAGCATGGCAGATTGGTAAAGGGTGGTTTACACTACCCCACCGCGTGTCAAAATGTGTCACGGCGTCCTTCTGCTCTGGCCTTTGTCATGTATTTACACTGTAGAGGAAAAGCCCACTTGAGTGACAAAACCTAGTGTGCTGCCTACATAGGGAACATTATAAGGCGTTCCCGACCCATTGACCAAAAGCTAATGTATTATACTTAATCCCATAAGGTGTTTTTCATATGTTGTGCTAATTGACCTATGGCTAAGCCACGCCCTCAAATGCGATGAGCCAATCACAGTGCACAGCTAACCCAATATACTTGGACATTCTCTGCTTCCATGTCCATTGAAATCCATTGCAGTTAGTCAGTTTTCATTTGTTTTTTCTTGTCATTTTAAGTTTAAAATGATTAAACGGTGCGCATGGGGTACACGGCAACCCTGACACTAGGTTCCTGAGAGGCTGGGCGACGGTGTGTATTTTTTTTACCCTTTCCCAAGCAACATCTCAACCTAGATAAGTGTCTGCTCTGGATTAAGTTATGCGGTAGACGACAACACCAACTAAACGTGGATAAATTAAACAAGGATGTCTACTTCTGTTCTAAGTTAAATCACAACGTATTTGAACGTTATCTTTAAATTCTAACGTAACGTTAGCCTAACATTGGAAAACTTTAACGTTAGCTTCTAGCTGCCTTGTACATCATGTCACTTAGCTTCATTAACGTATCTGTAAATAACCGAGATGAAAAATGTTAACAATGTTGTGCTGAATGATTCATGTAAATACTGTAGCACCAAACGGTGATGGCAACGATATGGTTTATCACGTTTACACTGTGACCTGTACATTTTTGCCTGGAGCTGAAGCTTTTCATCGACCTTCTCAACAGTAAAATTATTAATATTACCCTCAAATGCATAGTTAAGGCCCTTTAGGTGACTTCGAGATGATATATAATCTTTCTGTCTTCAAAAATCACCAATTGCCTCCTGTTTGTCCAAGTGAGTGGAGGGGGCGTGGCTTAGCCATAGGTCAGTTGTATGTAGAGCATTGCCGTTCACTGTCTTGGTTATATTTCAGTTCAATAGGAAGCTCATTAGCTTGTAAAACACAGCCATTACATCATTCTTTCTCTTTTGACAGTTCAAGCCTATTGAAGAGGAACCAACACGCAGAGGTGGATTATCGTCCAGAGGGGGCGCTATGAGTTTCTGAGATTGTCCTTTCTTTCCTGTCCCGCAACTCTTTTGACTCGTCTTTCCATTCAACCGTGGATGGTGAGCAGCCAACGAGTCCCAGAGGAGCTGTGAGGTGTTTCTCACATCCTCATCTGCCAGGACACACTCCTCCTATTATCAACCCAGTCACTTCAGAAAGAGCCGTCGCAGCCGCAATGAGTTCCCACAGCCGCCCAGGTAAGAGCTCTTTGTGGTGCTCTTCTTCTTAGGTTACCTCTCTCAGAACAAGATAAACACGATGGAATCAGCTACGATCGGGTTTCAGTTACGTCTGTCTGTAAATAAACCTTTTGTGATCCAGATATGTGCCATTACAAACCCATTTTTCTCTGTAGAAGAGGATAGTGTTTCTCAGCTACAGGAATAGCACGTGATTGGGCTTCGAGGGTTGAGAATCAGCCTTGAGATGCCAGAAAAGGCTTTTGAGCAGCTTTTTGATTCGCACTCAACTATCTGTCCCCTCGACTTTGCCAAGGCCGCCTTGTCCAACTGTCAGCTCGAGGAGGAGTTTGATTATTCTTGGAAAAAATTGTAAGCTGTGCTGTTTCTCACTGGCTCCCTCTCTTCCTTTATCTTTCCTCTTCTCTCTTTCTACGTATTTTCCTTTTTGTGTTCGCAGAGGAAAAGGTCAAAGAGTTTCAGATGGTTTCTTTTCACTGAATCATCCGCTAGACTGATGAGCACTCGGTAGTTGTACTGCTCCATTCTGGGAGCCATTGGGTTGGTAAAGTGGTGAGAGGTCAGTTACAGGGAATTATGCAACAATTAATCCAGGCAGTTCAATAGGAATCTTCGCGATTGTGAATTTTGTGTTAGGGGAAAAGATTTCAGCACGCAGATTTCAGGTTCAACGCGGGTTCAAGTTAATCTTGCGGACAACAGAGAGCAGCTTGGTTTGAAAGTGACTTCTGTTTGAGCTGAACTTCATACATAGACAATTGAAAATCAACCTTTTTGCATGCAACATTTTGTTGATGTTCTTAGACTAACCGTGCCTTAACTGTGGTCAAATCACTGTGCTTATCGTTTCTGGCTTATTACACTCATTAATGATGATAATACTGAAAAATGTCAAGCATTATTATCAGCTGATAATAATTAGAAATGTTTCTATAGCACCAAATCTGCATCATGATACCTGAAGGATCATGTGACTCTGAAGACTAGAGTAATGATGCTGAAAATTCAGCTTGACATCACACATCACAAACTGGGCGGTTTATTTGAGTGTGCATGCTGCCATCCGAACCCTGGTGCGCAGCAAACAAGCGGACCAAGACCGCTGAAAATATGGGTCTCGGTTTGCTTCCAAACGAACTCTGGTGCAGTTCGACTGAAATATGAACGCAACACAGACCAAAGACATGTAAACTTATCAAAATCGCCCATAACAGGCATGTCTCCTCACAGCAGATCTGTGTTTTGTGTAGTGTTGTGGTCAAGACCACCTAACCCTGAGACCAAGACCAGAGTATATTCGAGACCAAGACAAAACCAAGACTTTTAGGGTCTGAGACCAAGACAAAACCAAGACTTTTAGGGTCTGAGACCAAGACAAGACCAGAGGAGGGCGAGGGCGAGACTCGAAGTCAAGACCAGCGCCCCACACTACATGACACAATAAATCATCTCAGATTGATCTGAAAGATCCACATTCTCAAATAAAAAGAGATATTTAACACTCAAAGCTGAAATAAACCATCTTTTATTCAATACTCCTGGGCTTCCATCATTTAGTACAGAATGTAAAACAAGTCTTCATTTTTCTCCACCTTTTATTAACAATACATGAACATGAATATATGGGTGACAGGCAGCGGTAATAAAAATACATAATTAGCAATGACCAATGAGTCACGTTATTGCTTGGGTTCGAATCAGTACGTTTTACATACAATAAAAGCAAGGATGTGGTGACAAAAAATTTGTCAATATACTGGCAAGTTAGTGATATTTTTACAGTTATGGTCTTGTCTGGTCTTGAAAAAGAAAATCCGGAGTCCTCAATGTCCGAGACGAGACCAAGACCATCAAAAAGTGGTCTCGAGACTGGTCTCGAGTTCTACAACACTAGTTTTGTGTGTGTGATGGAGGGATTCCTGCTGCTGTTTTGACTCATTTTCGCATTTTATCACTGTTAAAAATTGCAATGTGAACTCTAACTGTACATTCACACCACTGCCGACTTGAGCGTCAAAGAAGCTCTGGACACCGTGTCAAGGATGCTTGTCAAAAAGTACGGGGAAGCTTGTTGACGCTTTGGACGCTCTGACGTTGCAGGGAGAATAGAAGTGTCACAACATGATATGTACTAAACAGAAAAAAAACTAGCAATATATCGAAGAAACCTTTTTTTAATGACAGCATTTTTATAGCTGTTTTGTTCACATTTGGTCGAAAAAAAAAGTTAGCTATTATTATTATTGCAGTAAAATCTGATGTCACCGTGAGCAAATTAATTGCATTCCCGCTTTAAAACGAGCGTTCGTAAATATTTCAAATAAAAGTTGCGCTCATGCCTTTCCTTTTAAGCAAACAACGTCATGTCAAATTATACGAAACCATTAGGAAACTCAGCAACGGCGATTCTTAGCTTCTTTCCATTTTCTCGGTGCTAATATTTTGTTAGGAACGAAAGTTTACATCGTATGTTTCTCTGGAATCGGCCAGCGTTAAGGACGTCTATATTCCAATTGGTTGCAGGCGTTTTGCCGCTTGAACCGCGTCACAGCTCCTTACCATAAAGTTGAGCTTTTTTCAACTTTCGTATTGACGCTCAAAACACTCAAAACGATGGATTTGACGCTCCTTGCAGCTGAGAAAAGCCAGCTTCCATTGAAAATGAATGATTTCCGGCCGCTTTGGAAGCTCAAGTCGGTGGCGTACAGTAAGCGAAAATCCAGGACTTTTCTTTCTTGGCCGAACTACAAGTGGTTCAAGAACCGAATTACAAGTGTGAGCACACCCTAAAACCTTTAAACAGTTTATGTGAGTGGTTTTCATCTGAATATCGTTTCATGTAATGGTGTTGAAAGCAGTGTTTTGCTCCACATTTAGAGTAGATTACAGAAACAACACTCATTAGCCAATCATCTCAGTCCTGATCTTCTCAAAGGGTTAAAGACTTTGTTGGTGGTCCGAGTTGCTAATCCAGGGTTGATGTAATAGTTTTGTTCTCTCTGAGATGGATTGGAGATTTGGAGGCCTGATGTCACCTCTCACACATCCCGTCCACTAATCCGCTTTTGGTCCGAAAGAGCAACTTCAGCCGGGGATCGCCAGCATCAGTCTAATCTGCTGTATCTCATCAGAGGAGGTCATTCCCTCTTTCTCTTCTCTGAATTTCTTCCACATCACATTCCTTCAGCATCTGTTGACATTACCCAGTGTGCCTCAATGTGAACTTTCTTCTCGAGACCCCTCCTTCCGCATCTGCACAGAGAGAAGTATTTAGACACTAGGACTTAATAAGCAAAAAGCCTTTTATTTGTGGTACAGATTGGCGAATGCTTGCGCTCAGTCTCGGGACTCGCGCCATCGAGAGCAGCTGTTTGATTGTCAGCTTGCTGCCCTCGTCCCATGAGCCACGTGAAAAGCAATGACTGATTTGCCAGGAACGATGAATATCGCTTTAGCGCTCTGGGCTTGTGTTTATTTCAGTACCTTAGAAGCTTTTGCCTAAGGCTCTGATATCTCTGTGCATTTGAAGGTGGACAGCTTGATGTACTTTCATTTCTCTCTCAGAGCTTCTGGATTGGCAAACAGGTTTTTGATCCGGCCGTATCAAAGTCCAGACTTCCTTCGGGAATATCAGGCGCTTCCATTCCCGTTGAGTTACTGCGTGATCAGGGAGCTCGTTGTTTTCTGTGTAGCCAGTTTCATGGACTGCCCAGTTTAGCCCAGCAGGCTGACATCATGGCTGCTAGTCTACAGCCTTTATTGCACCACACAACTGGCACTAATGGTGTGTTTGCCCCAGGGCAGGAGGATGGGGAACGCAACTCGATCCAGATGCAGACGCCAGTGCACCAAACTCCCCTACAGCAGACTCATAATCGCAGTCTGTCACTGTTTTTAGTGCAAACCTGCTCTGCTCTCTCAGTCGTTCTCTGTTTATGCCGTATTACTGCCACCGTCGAGTCTAAGAATAGCTCTTGAGAAGTCGTAACCCATAATCCCCTCGCATGAAAGGACCTAGTGCTGTACAGTGTGATTGGCGCGTTTTAATAATCCTTGAATAATCTGATTCTACCTAAATTGTTGGTTAAACTATCAAATTGGAATTCTAATTTCGTTTCAAAACTATAAATCATGTCTCATCCTGAAACTTTGCTATGTTTTTATTCATTTATATATATTAGTTAAAAATAATTACAGCAAATTAGTGCTGGGCTGTTTTGCAGTTTTTTTTTCAGAATTAAACCGGTTTTTCAGTTTATTACGTTTTTTTCCCATGCATAATCAAAGCATTTTCTTCTGATTGAGAGAGGAATTACTGCAATACATTGACTTAGGATGGTCTATTTTATTGTCATTAGTTAATATTGTTGAATAGAATAGCGGCCAGTATAACCCACTGTAAAAAATAATCCTGTAAAAAAGCGGTAAACTACTGGCCGCTGTGGTTGTCAGCATCATACTGTAAAAATACAGTGTGTTACTGTTTTTGAAATGAACAGCTAAATACCGTATTGTCAGCTACAGTATAAAACTTTAATTTAACAGCTATATGCTGTAACACAAAACAGTGAAACGCTGTATGGTATGATGCTGGCAACCACAGCTGCCAGAAGTTTACCGTTTTTTTTTACAGGATTATTTTTTACAGGATTATTTTTTACAGTGAATGGTTATGTCTTAACATTCTAATACACATTCTTAATACCAAACAAGAACGTTAATACAATGTCAAAAAAAAAAACTGGACGTTTTGAATGTTCATATACATTCAGAAATAACGTTTTTATAACTAAATGGGAACGTTATGAAAACGTTCTTATAACCTAAAATTGTTTGCTGGGGAAGAGGAGAGATTCGCAATTGCACTGAACACGTTTTAAGTGCAGGATTCTTAGAAAAAAAAATCACCAGTTTTTGGTATGAACCGGTATACCGCACTACAGCAAAGCAGTGAACTGAATCGGTCATTTGTAATGCTAACAGACATTTTTTTATTGTTTTGTAGAATACTTGAAGTCTTTTTTACATGCTCTACTGTTCAAAAGTTTATGAATAGAATTTATGATGATTAGAATAGATTAGATTAGATGAATAGAATTTTGATGAATAGAAATTTCAAAAGAACAGCATTTGTTTAAGAAAACTAAAATCTTTTTGAACAGTTTAATGTGTCATTTTTGGATAAAAGTATCAATTTAAAAATAAGTTATGGGCCCTGGACTATTGAACAGTAGTGTAAAAATGTTTTTAATCTGCAGTTGGATTGAATTGATTCAGGCTGACGGAAATCCGTGCCTGTAAACTTGTCATTGTTTTTCTTCCTTTCTTGTGTCAGTGTTTGCTTTCTTGCTTGCTTGCAAGTTTGAGATTTCAAATGAGAATGTGGAAAATATGTCCTGATGTTAACGAGGGGTGGACAGATTTACGTGGTTGAATATTGAATCATAAAGTGTTTTTTTGTAAAATGTAAGTACACGATACATTGATGGATTCATGTTTTCCTTGAATTTTCTTTTTTGCCATCAATAATTCCTATTATTTTGAATTCCACTGGCTTTATGGAATGCTTGTTATATGTTTTTATTTAGTAGGCCTACACACATTACCACATAATACGAAAATAGTGGGTAAACTTATTTTGGCTGTTGCTATGTTGTTTTTTTTCTTCCTTATTATTTTGGGCTGACATTTTGTTGAGTGGCTTCATTTGTTCTAGTTCCGTGGTTATTGTTTTGAACCATTAAACCAATTTGTGTTGGAACTATCTTGTTTGCTGAGTTTAATAATGATATTTGAGTGCTTTTTGTGCCTCATTATGTGTAATTATTTCCTTCTTCGGCATTCACAGGGCAGGTTTTTTCAGGGAATTTTTCCTTCCTCCATAAAACCCAAACTATGTCTCTCTATGAGTTCCAGTCAGTTTGTCCATTCATTAAATAACCTTGTGCTAGTGATTTTGTTCCTCTGCCAGATTTAAGGCTTGTTAAGTTGTTGGGAGTAAGAGAAAATTACCATAGTGCCAAAATGCCATGACCATTTGAGGTCATTTGAGTGTTGTTAAAGGGATAGTTCACTTTGAAATAAATTTTTGATATGTTTTAGCTTACCTCAAGGACATCCAAGATGTAGGTGTCTTTGTTTTCACAGTATTTTCAATTTTGATATTTTTAGGTCAAACCGTTCTTGTCTGTCAGGCATATAATGAAAGTCTATGGGATCATCCTCAAAGAGCATGCACAGAGAAGTCCAAATTAAACATGATTTAATGACTCATAAATGTAAGTACACATTGATGGCCTAAGACACAAAACAAGTGGTTTGTGTGAGAAAATGAACAGTATTTATTTAGTTTTTACCTCAGGTAACCACAGCCATGTCTAAGTGATCTGAGGGCGTGGACGCTTTGGTCTGCGCAAGCGCCGGAAGTGATCTCTCGCGCGTGTGTGTCACTCATTGTTTACCCAGAGATTTCGGAAGCGTTACCTTTCACTGTAAAGATCTAAACATATTTAGATATACTGGAAATCACAATGGAAGACGATTTCGTTATATCAACAGACAACGTTGAATTTTTTTCGCAACCGCGCTAGAGATCACTTCCGCCGCTTTCCATGTTCTCACTCTCTTCTCTCCGACGGTGAAGTGACACACACGTCCATTTCCTCTCACTCGTCTGATTCGCTACGGTTAAATAGTGCTTGTATTGTGCTGCATTTTACTAATTTAAATAAACTTACAGCCGTGTTTATTTCATATATCTCTATATTCTATTGCATTTGTGCTGTTGAATTTAAAATGTATTTGTTCTTATTTTATTTCTGACTTTTGTTTTATAAAAATAAAATTTTGCATTGATGAAATGTAGATTTTTGTTTGTATGTGCTGTCAATTATAATTCTTAGAAATCAAATGAAATTGGCAAAAAAATGGTGTCGGCAGTTCACAACTTTCAAAAAAATAAAAAATTGGAATCGGCCAAGAAAGTTGCAAGTCGATGCATCTGTACTTTTTTTTATTTTATTTTTACAATGAGCAATAAATAAATTAACTGTCAAAAATAATGATTAACGCCTAATGTGCATTTAGTTAGTTTGCAGTGGCCAACAGCATTATTTACAGAGCGGAACGGTGGATATAACACTGAAATAGACCTGCAAATAATCATGGTATATGTGACACACAATATTGGCTGTCTCTAGAGTGCATCTCAAATGTGGTTGTGCAGTTGTAATATAGATCAGACCAACTGCATTATGTAAGTTGTTTTGGTTTTTCATGTTTGTTCAGTTGTTGTTTTGCATCATACCTTGAGGTTTGAGTTTTTCCTCTTCAGATCTTACATCTTAATCTTCTCTGTTTATGAATCGCATGTCGTGTGAAGCTTGTTTGTGAGTTACATCCTCACTTCTCATGAAGGGATCCCATGCTCTGGGAACCTCTGTTGATAGATAAGTAAATTATATAGGAGTGGTCATTCATCACGAAACCTATTTTTATACCGGTTTCTCAGGGCCCTTTTCCTCAGAAACGTGAACGTTTGCCATGTCACATGCTCATGGAGGAACACGTAAGTTGTGTAAACATCATTTCTGTCATGAAGCTCAATTATTTTCCAGCAAGAGGAACTGTTGTTTGGTGTTGAAGGATGGCAGATCATATTCTTTGCTGGGTGGTAATTCTGTTCCAGTGATCAAGCGCTGTGCCGATCTCACGAGCAGGTTAGTCTCCTGGCTCAGGTTGTGGGGAGATCGCTCTCACAGGCCTGAACAAGCCCCATGATTAATTGCTGGCAGGCTGAACTGTGGGGATCTTGCGTCAATAAATCGTCATGAAGGCAACTCTCCCGCTTCAAACATAAACACAAAGACGGGCCGGGTTGTGACTGAAGCCTGGCCAGTGCTAGTTAGTGCTCTACAGTCCCTTTGAGGCGCTAGCGCAGTTTATTTAACACCCAAATTTTATTAGAGGAGATCTAGCCACATGTCTCTCTGGGCTCTTTAATCTCACTAAAGCCAAGGCCTGGATTTTGTAAAGTCTAAGAGTTGTCCTTGTCTCAAACAAATGAGGGCGAATTTATTTAATTCAAACCCAGTGACTTTATTTTTGTTGCTGTTAGCTTTCCTTTTTGTCTTGTTTTCTTTCCAGATCATGGTTTCATTCTCGGTTATTAAGCTTTTGCTATTGGGTGGTCTCTGTTTTACACTTATGTAGAAGGATATTATAGACAGATTCAAATGTTGATTGATTGATGTCAATGAATATTGTTGTGTTATTGTGATTTGAATTATTTCAATATTTCTTTTAATATCTCACGCTACCTATGGTTTAATGTTAAGTATTTTTTTAAAGGGGTGGTACACTGCTTTTTTGTCTTTGCATGACTGTGTTTATTGGGTGCAATATAACATGATTTGTGGTTTTTCTTTTTTTAAAAAAGTCTTATTTTTCATATATTTCAACTTTATTGTAAGCCGCTTTCTCCTCAAAAAGACATTTATTTTGTTAAATGCAAAATGATTAGTATTTTTCCAAATAAATGTTGTTCTTTTGAACTTTTACTGGAGAGTATGGCTGCTGAAAAATCAAGTTTGACATCACAGGAACATATATTCAAAAATAAATCAGTTAGTTTGAATTGTAATAATATTTCAAATCAATGCAGCATTGGTGAGCATAAAGAACTTCTTTCAAAAAAACATTTAAAAAGTCTCATCAACCCAAAACATTTAAATGGTATAGTTCAAGTTTCCTTCATCACTCAAATTCCTTGCATTTTTAAAATATTAAAACTAGTGCTGTCAAACACTTAAAATATTGAATTGCGATTAATCGCATTAATGTCATAGTTAACTCATGATTCGCAATTAATCGCACATGTTTATCTTTTCTAAATGTCTCTTGATTTCATTTTGTCCCATTATTTTTTTTCCCTCATTTTAATGCTCTTATCAGCATGGTAAAGTGGATCGGCTTGCTTTGTGCAAATGTTTTTTATTGAAAACAACATTGGCATATTGTGTTCAAATTCACAATAAAAAAATTCTCACTTGGAGCAAATAATCTCTCACACAATGTAACACTGTCCATCAATAAAAGGGTGAAAGAAATACTGTAGAGGTCCACATAGATCACTCTGGTATTGTCAATAGAACCATTTGTCAACTTTTTAAAAGTAAACCTTCCATTCAGAATCTGATTGGCATCCATTTAGATGTCTAGCGCTCATTATCCACTCAAAACATAATGTGTTAACCTACTATTTGGCTGGCTCGCGAACCCAAACGAGTGTGTGCGGCATGTTGTTTTGTTTCCGGTCTAGCTAGATCCGCTTGCGCTTTGGTTGGCGAAAGCAACAAAACGTCCTCACGCGGCGCAAGCCATTGAAATGAATGGGTTTCATAGCACAGCGCGCGCATGCCGCGTCCTGTTGCATAAGCATGTAAAAGAAAACTACAAAGTTTGCTAGGCCAAAAAGGCTGTTAATCGCACGATAAATAAATTTACGCCGTTAAAATAGGGTTCGCGTTAACGACGTTAATAACGCGTTTAACTGACAGCCCTAATTAAAACGTTTATGTAAAACCTTATGTTGGTAAATATTATATTGTTCTGAATTGTGTATATACTGTTACCGGTACATTTAAATTAAATGTAATTGATATCCATTTGGTGAACAAATATGTGGAAAATGTAATTTTTATCTACTTTTTTAGTTCTTAGCTACTGGAACACAGTGCCTGATTGAAATGTTTTTTTTTTTTTTGGTTTGCCTAGTCCTTATACAAGTTCATATAAAATACTGTGCTAAAACAATTATCATCATAGTGTTTGAATATTTGTATCCTTTCTCCTATTGATTTGAGCTAACTCTACTACGAGAGCTCTACACTCCTACATTCCTTTCCTTTTGGAGAGGTAATGCTCACTGGAGGTGAATGCTACAGTACATTCATGCAGAAGGATCTTAAAGGAAAGTGAATCAGATGCTATCGCACGCACAGATGCACTGAAACCCAAATATCCCTCGATCCTTTTTCAGCTCCACTTCGGTAGCAGATGGTTTTGAATAATTCATGACAAGTTTGTGGGTAGCGTTCAGCATCACATTTATCCTGAGGACTGTTAGAGTTCATCATTTTCTCAAAAACGTTCTCCTCATCCCAAAAATGACACAAGTGTGGCGTGATGTCCTTAAGTGCGGCAATTTCCCCAGAACTGTAGGGTGGATCTTACAAGATCTTTTTTTTTGTATTGTAACATGGAAATCTGCAGAGCTTTTTGCATAAAATTGCCTTAAGTGTCTGTTATTCTTACTTTTTGCTTTTAAAATTACCACAGTAAATGGAGATGGGTTCAATAATAAAAAAAAGAGTTTCAAATATGTAGAAGAATGGAAAGTTGGGAAGAAGGTATATTTGAGAATGAAATTTGATAAATAGATACAAGTCTGAGACAATTACTGAAATTGCTTTAATTCAGTAGTATTTGGTAACTTTATTTTAAGGTGATGTGGTTACACATTGCTACTTACTATTTAATAACAGTAAATTATGCCTAATTATGGTACTAACCCTAACCTTAACTCTATAGTAAGTAAACATGGTTAATTTATATTACTCAGTGAAATGCAACTACATCACCTTACATTTTTATAATTTGTAAACAGCATAACAATTTGACTAAAGTTGCATTGAATAAGGGGTATCACATTATTTTACGGTCCTATTCCCTATGTACACACACACTATGAACGTATTATAGTTATTACAATAACTGGGTCATAACTAGGTACTAACCGTGAACCTAACCTTAATCCATGTAGTTAGTTACCTTATATTAATCTGTTTTATCTTAGGTAAGTACACACATAAGTGCGCATACTTTAAAATAAAGTGCAACCAGAAAAAGTTTGACTTTCAGAGTATCTTCTTTTGGCCCATTTCTGCAGTATTTCAAATGATCTACGGTCACATTTTACATGTCATAACTTTTGTTTTACACTTTTTAAATCTTAAAACGGCTTATTTACCAAGAAAACCAACAAGAAGCCGTCTCAAACAGTATCTATCAGGGCCAGAGTCAAGGCTTTAGAGGAAGTGAATTACCCAGGCAGTGATATTGGAGGCCAGTGTGTTTGTTTAAAGTGTGCAGTGGTCTGTATTACTTGCATAAAACTGTAATCAGGAGGTGATTTTCAGTTTTTTGGGGGAAAATCAGTGTGAATATTAGTCTGTGGTATATGAAGTGTAGAATTAGTGTTGTAAGGTCACCAAAATGTCCTTGCTATTACCAAACTAGTGCTGTGGAAAATTTGTCGCTGTGGAAAGATAGATGAGTCGGCGGAAGCCAGAGAGGGGAGGACTAGTTTAAACAAAACCCCTTCAGAACAATGGAAATGATGAGAGAGTAATGAGATTTATATGCCGTCATTGTCTCATTTTTTCGTTTTCCATATCCAATTCGGCTAATCCAATTCGGGGGTGAAATATACCCGCGTTCTGCCTTTTGTATTGAATTTAAGAGAACGCCCCGGGTTCCGCTTCGCCAAAAGGGACGTTTATCGCTCATTTATGAGTTTTTCAAAATGCAATATGACTGTTATGAATAGGCACTCGAAGCTTATCCTCTGTGTGTTTACGGATTTCTCATCTATTGATGGCATGCTTGTCATTTTTTATTTTCATATTGAGGCATTATCACATTCCACAAATTTTTTCAGATGGCATCACACACAATTACGCAGTCCTATTTGTAAAACCAAAGTCTGGCCCTCATGTGCCACATGAATGTGGCAGGAAAGAGCAGCTAATTGCAAAGTTAAGAGCATTTTGACTTAGCCTGGCACTTGCTGTGCACGCCATTTAAAGCGTGTTTTATAGCCGCATCTAACATCAAGGCACACGTATGCTAGTTTGTCTCCCAGACAAGTTCGATTACAGCTTCAGAGACCAGAGCGAGCAGCCAATCTTGATGAGGCACGCAGCCATTACGAGGCAGACGGCTGGCCAAACCCACCAGCCCGCCACTGCTAGGGCCGTGTTGTTAACCAGCACTTGTGGGAAATTCACCAGCTTCAAAGCCCCGGAGCCAGATGTGACAAGATGTTTTCTTTAAATAATCCTCAACATCTCTTGTTATTTTACAAGCAGGCTTGTTTCACAGGCCACCACAGTTTGTTTCCATTTCCTCTGTGAATTGTGCAAGCTTGTGTTAGTGTGCTTTGTGAACGCCACAATTCAGTCATGTCAGTGAGGATGTTTAAAACGATTTGTTTGAAGGGGTCATATCATGACTAATCAAATCAAATAAAAAAATCCATTGTGCTTTAAGGAGTTTGAAACTTTCAGAGCTCAAAGCTTCTTTCCAAGTGAAACTAAGCCACAAAGATGACTTTTTTTCACGGAGAATGTCCTCTTTAAATTCCTTCTCAGTTGGCGTTGAGAAAGAAAACAGGATGTTAGAATTGCTAATCAAATTTGTATGTAAGGAAGTAAAATTGAAATTGTAAGAAATTCATTTAACACATTTTTAACTAGCAAACTTTTAACTAGCAAAGTTTGTCACGCCAAACTTTGAATACTGACTTGACAAAGCCTTGTTTTAAAGTTTTAAAAGATTTGAAGTTTAGGACAGACAGACAGGCAGACACATACAGACGGATGGACAGACAGACAGACACACACACACAGACGGACAGACAGACAGATGGACGGACGGACGGGCATACAGACAGACTGACACACATACAGACACACAGACGGAAAGACAGACAGACAGACTGACACACAGACAGACAGACGGACGGAC
Source organism: Hybognathus amarus (assembly GCA_030378365.1). Classification (NCBI taxonomy): domain Eukaryota; kingdom Metazoa; phylum Chordata; class Actinopteri; order Cypriniformes; family Leuciscidae; genus Hybognathus; species Hybognathus amarus. The sequence continues at coordinate 57,731 of JAQIUQ010002887.1, read as the reverse complement.
GGACAGACACACAGACATACAGACACATCAGACGGACAGACAGACAGACTGACACGGACGGACGAGACAACGACAGACAGACAGACCGACCGACATACAGACACACAGACAGACAGAAAGACAGAAAGACAGACAGACAGACAGACGGACAGACAGACTGACACACGGACAGACAAACATACAGACACACAGACAGACGGACGTGACGGACGGACAGACAGACAAACGGACAAGACAGACACACAGACGACACACAGACCGACACACGGACGGACAGACGGACAGACAGACGGACGGACAGACAGGACAGACACACAAACAGACACAAGGACAGACTGACACACACACAGATGGCCCGATAGACAGACAGAAAGACAGACAGACGGACAGACACACAGACGGACAGACACACACACACAGACGGACCGACATACAGACTGGATGCACATATGGACGGACAGACAGACACACAGACAGACAGATACGTTTATAGTAGCTTATATTTCATCACATTTAGTAAATTAGGACAATATGGAATCAATTCCTCTTTCTGTCATTCAACTTCCTGATACAGTGGAAAGATTTATATTACTTCTAAACAAGAACATTGTTTATTTTTAACAATGTCATTTGATCATTTCAGTCTGATCTTCCGAGTTTGTTTCTTTACTTTTTTTTAGCATTGATAGTTTTGTGAATCGTTACTCTTAGGAACGACCCACCAGAGTAAAAAAAAAAAAAACCTGTTTAATTATAACAGTCGTGAAAAACTGAATTTAATTTGGATGACAAAAAAACAGACTGAAAATTGTAATTGGATCACAGAAAAAACAACAACATCGAAATGATTAAAAAACAGGTGCTATGACCCCTTTTAAGAAAGTTCTGGCTGAAGTGTATAAACGCTTATCTAACACCAATTAATCTATCTATCATGAGGTTTGTTTTGCTTCTTGTGCCTGATGCCAGAAACACGTAATATTCTTCTGTTTGTGTTTATACTGTGAAATTTGTGCAGATGACTCAACGAAAGACAATTAAGGGTTGAAGTTAGGTGAAGTCCCTTGCCTACCTTCAGCAAACGTCAGGTCAGTTTTATTTGTGTAGCACTTTTCACAATATGTTTTGTTTCAAAGCAGCTTTACAGAAGAACATAGTGCCGCAATACCTCAAGTGAGCAAGCCAGATGAAACTGTGGCTTATGTTCTTTTGACAGGATAGAAAAAAAGAAAAGTCTTGGGAAACAGCCTTTATCACTAGTTTTGGAAGTAGCTTTCACCTTGTCTCCATTGAGATAAAAAAAGATTCAGTAAAGAGTTCTGTATTTTGAATCAAAGAAAAAGTTCTTGAATGTTGGTAAAAAGTCACAAGACACAAGAGGATTTGTGCTTAAGGCAGAATATTATGTCTGCCGATCTCTCTCATTAATTGTCTGTTAAGCGTCTGTAGGCTACAGATCACCAAGATAAACAGTCTTGTTATCATTATGAACTTGTTTAACATTCAATACACATGCATGAAGTTCAAAACAAGAAGAGTACAGCCTTATCGCGAATAGTGAATATCGTGGTTGCTGCAGTTACTTGCAATCATCTGCGGTTGACATGTCAGTAGCGCGGTACTATATTATGTACAATATTGCGGTAACCGCGACAACCCTACCCACAGCAAGCCCTGAACCATGTCCCTTTAGGGCTCCATAGAGTATGTCATTCATTTTCTATGCCTTTCTAAATTTGCATTTAGGCTTTGGGTTCATCCCTATGAAAGTAGGGCTGTGCAAAAATTAATTTGCGATTAATCGTATTCAAAATAAAAGCCTGTGTTTACATAATATATTTGTGTGTGCTGTATATAATTATTTTGTATATATAAATACACACACATGCATGTAAATATTTATGAAAATGTGTTATTCATATATAAAATATTTATATTTATATAATATAGATTATGTATTTCTATATATATACAGAATTTAAGCGCAAATAGTTCTTAAATATATACATGCATGCATAGGTATTTATATATACAAAATAATTATATACAACACACACAAATATATTATGTAAGCACAGACTTTTATTTTGGATGCGATTAATCACAATTAACTTTTGCACAGCCCACTATGTAGCATTGCAAATGATGTGTTTGAAGAGTGACGTCTTTCATGATTGGACGGTTATGGTTGTGCTCTTTTGGCCAAATAGGGAATACAATCGAAACGGTTTCCTTGATGGAACTGAAACTTTCCAGGCACAGATTGGCTACTAAAGACAATCCTTCCAAACTTGGCCTGGCCGAGAGTCTCACAACTGTTCTACCTCATCTATCGCTTTATCATTTGGTGAGAAACATTTACGTTACTGTCAGTATTAAGCTAATGTTATGAATGTTGGGTGATGTGGGGATGTGTTCAACAACGCAGCTTTTGATAATGTATCATTTGCACAAAGCATGTTTAAAGTTTGTGAGTTATTGTATTTAGTGAGAGATGTATTTGTTGAACACCTTTTGGATGAACTGGAGCACTGACTGCAGGCAAGGCCTGTCTAAATAACGCTCTACCTGACCTCACTGGTGCTTTTGTGTCTGAATTGGAACAAATCCTTTCTTCCATGTTCTAACATTCACAGCCCTTCCAGATGGAGTTGGAAGAGTTAAAGCAGCAAAGGGAGGCATTCATGCTTTTCGTCATTCTTTTTAAGTGTAAATATTCAGCAATACGTCATCAGTGAAATCATGCACTGATGTTAGGCAGTGGGATCTGGCGCACTGTTCCAATTTAATGGTGTTCAGTTATAGTTCAGGTCCGGAAAACTATTTCTATGCACCTTACTTTGTGCAAAGTGTGGCATTAAAGGAGTTGTTCACTTTAAAAAAATGAAAACATTCCATGATTTTTTCCATATAATGGACTTCAATGGGAACCAAACGGTTTAAGAGACAGTTTCAGTGCAAACTGCACACTGTTCAAAGGGTTTTAAATGATTCCAGATGATAAATAAGGGTCTTATCAAGTGAAACAATCACTCATTTAAAATAATATCAAAGTTCAAAGTTTAAGTTTTATAAGCTCAAATGTCTCGCCTTGCTCTGTTCTGTGATGCGCGTCGTGACTCTCCTGTTCGACCTTGTTTATCAAAATGAACGAATCTTTTTTCATGTCATTTGGTTCATTCAACAAACAAAATAAATGCGTTTACTCGGGAAAGGTTCGTTCATTTTAATGAACGAGTTTGAATTGGAGAGCCACGACGCGCATGCACCTAACCCTAACTGTGCGTTCACACCAAACGTGAATAGTGCGTCGAATTCGCGCCTGACGCCTCCAGTTTGACGCTTGACCACTTTGTGTTAATTCGCGTGTCAAGAGTGAAACTAACCGAAGCGCGTAAATTTCGCTTCAAACTTTTGAATATTCGCTTTGTTGTGCATAATCCCACCAATGCATTTAATCATATTACAAAATAATTTAATGAAGCATCCAGACACTTCACCGCGTGAGCAAGCAGCTAGGCTCCTGATTGGTTAATGCGACGCGAATTCACGCCAAAGTTCAGATTTTTCAACTCGGGCGGCAGGCGCGAATTCGCGTCGAACGCGTGAATGCACAAATGGCACTAATTAATTAATTAATTCGCGCGTAACGCGCGAAACCGCTAAATTCGCGCCATTCGTGCGAAATCGAAGCGAATTCGCGTCTTTCCGCGCTATCGCGTCCGGTGTGAACCTACCATAACAGAGCAAGGTGACCATTTGAGCTTATAAAACTTAAACTTTTTTGTATTTTTATTTATTTATTTATTTTTAAATGAGCGATCGTTTCGCTTGATAAGACCCTTATTCATCATCTGGAATCGTTGAAAGACCTTTGAACAGTTTGCAGTTTGCACTGAAACTGTCTTTTGGACCTTGAATCATTTGGTTCCCATTGGAGTCCATTATATGGAGAAAATCCTGGAATGTTTTCATCAAAAACCTTAACTTCTTTTCGACTGAAGAAAGAGAAGACGTGGATGACTTGGATGACATGGGGGTGAGTAAATTATCAGCAAAAGTTTTTTTTAACAGTGAACTACTCTAACATTGTTGAACAGAAAAGTGTACTACTTTGCTATGTTATAAAACTTTCTATTTTATCAAAGAATCAATGTTTCTTTAGCAACAAATCAGCATATCAGAATGATTTCTTTAGGATCATGTGACACCAAAAACTGCATTCCTTGACACAACAGTATTTCGAAATTTATATTGGGTTTCTGTTCCGCCATTGACACAATCGTCTAGAACATGCAGAGACGAGCGGAGTGATACAAGTGGTAAACTGTGCTTATGATACTGTGAAATATCAGCACTCCTGGAAGGCCTCAGCCAATCAGATTCAAGGACCAGAACTTACTGTTGTATAGATTTATATTTTTCACCTGCCAAAAAATAAATAAGTCAGCAGGCAACTCTTGTAAAATTCATGAGTGCTTGGTGAGTGGTTCATCTATTGAATGCCAAAAAGCGAGTGGTGGTTTGGTAAAGTTTGAGTAATGGGCTGTTTTAAACAAGTCGATGATGTATCGTAAGTGTACCAGATCTTAGCTTGAGTAACGATGGCGAGAGGCAGACCCTGTAATCCTGAACACCCTTCAAAATGAGCACAATTCAAGCCTCGGAAAATAACTAATGGAGCGGGTGTCATTCCTCCATCACGAGCTCAAATCACTGTTCTTTAACAAAAATAAGGAGCACATTCCTTTCCCCTAACATGCGAGACAGTGTGTAATATTTTCCTATGCCCTGAAATCAAACAAGACGCTTGCAGTGTCTTTGGTTGAGCAGCCAGATCTGTGAATGTACACGTGTCTGATTTCTCCCTGTGTTTTCCAGCATCTCGGTCTTTTCCTATATGGAGTTATGATTGGTGTGACCTTTCTGAATCATCATCCCCACCGTGCATAAGACAGATGAAAGCACGCGTGACCTTCATTTAGCTGTACAATTAGAAATCTACTATTGGAGACCTTTTTAATTTCCTAAATTATGCTCTTGCTGGCTTTGTTCAACAGAACAAGGGGCTTTTTTTGGTCTAGGGCTATGAAATGCTGCATAATTATTTGCATAATGCTTGTTGTACATTTGGCTGGTGTTCATTCAGATATCTTGACAGCTCAAACTAGAGGCGGAGTAAAAATATTGCCCAATATTAAGGCAAGCTTTGTGGAAAAGGGAATGCATTATGCATCCAAGATGCCATTCGACCTGTTTCTCCCAATTAGGCCAGAACGATAAATTTTGATTAATCACATCCAAAATCAAAGTTTGTGTTTACACAATATATGTGGGTACACTGTGTATAATTATTTTATATATATAAATACACACACACATGCTTGTATATATTTAAGAAATATTTTCATGTATATACTGTATATAGATTTATATATAATTTATATTATATATAAATATTTTTTATATAAATAATATTTTTTTTTTAAATTTACATGCATGTGTGTCATATATATATATATATATATATATATATATATATATACACACAAACACACACACACACACATAACACCCACACAGTGCACCCACTTATATCATGTAAACACAGACTTTTATTTTGGAATGCGATTAATTGCGATTAATCATTTGACAGCCCCACACCCAATATGTGTGTGTTTTGTGTTTTTATTCTGTCATTGAGTTTTGTAATATTTTTTTCCATATATTTATAATGCTTGGTTTTTATTTTTATTGTATATGTAACCCTTAAATTTTTGTAATTCAGTTTTACAAAATTAAATAAAATTGTCCTGAGACTGATTAATTTTATTCCTTATTATTTGATTATTTCATTTAGTTTATTTTAAGGCTGTAAAACGATTCATCGTGATTAATCGCATCCAAAATAAAAGTTTGTGTTTACATAATATATGTGTGTGTAGTGTGTATAATTATTTTGTATACATAAATACACACACATGCATGTATATATTTAAGAAATATTTGCATTTATATACTTTATATTTATACAAAATTAATATTTTACATAAATATAAATATTTGAGATATTAATAACACATTTTTTCTTAAATGTATACATGCATATGTGTGTATTTATATACACAAAATAATTATAGACACTACACACACATATATTATGTAAACACAAACTTTTATTTTGAATGCGATTAATTGCGATTAATCGTTTCACAGCCGTAGTTTATTTGAATACATCATATAGTTTTAATATTTCATGTTAATATTTAAGTATTTGAGTCATTTCATTCTTCATTATTTGATTATTTTGATATATCATTTGACTATTTAATTTTGATTGTACTAGTACCTTATTTTTTGGTTTTAGTATTTGATGATATTATTTTAATATTTATTTTAAGTCTTCTTTATTTTATTATTTTAGCATTTAATTAGGTAATTTTTTTTTAATTCTTAATATTTGAGCTATTTTTCTTTTCAGTTGGAATGCTGCTTTTGTAGGGGAGTTCCTCTGGACAGAGCCAATGGATTTATTTTTCATTGTTTTATAGATTTCATGGCATGTCACAGCGTCCGACATGGATGTCCAAACTGACCCATCCACCCATGCTTTAAGAGTGAAAGTGCTGTGTGTTCCTGCTCTGCTGTGGGGGTTGAAAAGACTTGTCTGTAGTCTGATAGTGTGCAGTCTTCCTTGTGTTCATTTTTTAGCTGTAGATAAGACCACAGGAACTCAAAATCACAGCTCTTATCTGTTTCAAGCTCCTTAGTGCCGGTCCAGGAAGAGGAGAGCTACGCCACCTCACATCAATCAATGGATTAAAATAGCACTGTGTACAGCAGTTCATATACCTGTGATTACTCAAGCGCACAGAACACAAACGTCCCTCGGCTAGTGTTTATCATTCTAAGACCTGCAATTTAAGACCTGGCTCTGCAGATTGTGGCTTGTCCCACTCAGCAACCAGTGTTTGTGTTTCTGTTTCTCGTGGAAGGTTTCTGATGTTTCAGGCATTTTGCTGATAATTTACTCACCCCCATGTCATCCAAGATGTCCATGTCTTTCTTTCTTCAGTTGAAAAGAAATTAAGGTTTTTGATCAAAACATTCCAGGATTTTCTCCATATAATGGACTTCAGTGGGAACCAAACGGTTCAAGGTCCAAAAGACAGTTTCAGTGCAAACTGTTCAAAGGGCTTTAAACGATTCCAGATGATGAATAAGGGTCTTATTAAGCGAAACGATCGCTCATTTAAAAACAAAAAAACAACAAAAAGTTTGTTTTACAGTATAAGCTCAAATGCTCGCCTTTCTCTGATCTTTGATGCGCGTTCGTGACTTTCCTATTCGAACTTCGTTCATCAAAACGAACAAATCTTTTTCAGAGTAATTTGGTTCATTCAACGAACAAAACAAACGAATTGACTTGTTCATTTTGAGTTCGAATAGGAGAGTCACGAACGTGCATCACAGAACAGAGCAAGGCGATCATTTGAACTTATAAAACTTAAACTTTGTTATTTATTTTTTAAATGAGCGATCGTTTCGCTCGATAAGACCCTTATTCATCGTCTGGAATCGTTTAAAGCTCTTTGAACAGTTTGCACTGAAAGTGTCTTTTGGACCTTGACCCGTTTGGTTCCCATTAAAGTGCATTAAATGGAGAAAAATGCTGGAATGTTTTCATCAAAAACCTTAATTTCCTTTCAGACTGAAGAAAGAAAGACGTGGGCATCTTGGATGACATGTGGGTCAGTAAATTATCAGCAAACGTTTTTTGAAAAGTGAACTACTCCTTTAATGGTTTCATGTGATTTTAAAGTGGCATACTTAAAACTAATGGCTAAAAAAGCGCCATCATAAACTACATGGTCTCATTTGATAGAAAACCTTTCAAGTTTGTTTGAACACCCCTGGTTTAGGCTAATAAATAAAGAAGTGGCGTTGTAACGTAGAGCTTTGTGAGTGATGAATTCGCCAGTTCTGTAGAGTTTTACAGGTGCAGTTGTGCAGATTGTGACATTAGACCAGCTAGATGTATGTCATTGACTGTTAAAGCATTATAAAGAAGATCCGATGAGGATGTGGAGGAAGGCATAAGTAAACAGAGGCAGGGGAAATGGAGAGGCAGACAATGCTGCTGATAGAGCTCTTTCCTGCAGAGGGAACGGCACACGGGCAGCCGGAGTGGAAGAACAGGCTCATTACTGCTACAGGTCTGCGGCATTACACCAGCGGCGTCTTTTCTCACACACACTCTGTTTCAACTCAGCAGATTCAGAAGTAAGTACACTACACATATAACACTTGTTTCTTAGTGTTTTGATGCTTTGCATTTGCCTTGAGAGATTTTGATTGTAGTACAAACTTGCAGGACAGTAAGCTGGCATGATTTAGTTGATTCAGTTGCTGATTTGATTCAGTGAGGAGTGATTGAGATTGGAACGATTCATTAAAAGACCTGACTCTTAAGAGTCATTTGCTTGTGAATCAGACTACACTGGTGGTCACACAGTATGTTTGTTTTTGCGTGCCGCCCATAAGAGCAACCGGAGGGATGTGTTTCAAATTCAGGTCAGATGTAAAACACACATTCATAACCATAAACCCGAGTAAAATTTTTATTTTGCCATATATTCAGCCGGAAACACTGGCTTTTTCAAGTATTTTTACCTGTTGCTGTAGTTTATTTTTGTGTGTTTTCAAGTTTTTGCATTTTTTACTAATCTTATGAAGCCTGAATTTGAAAATATTTAGAATTAAAAATGTCTTTAATCATGAAATCTTCTGACTTATTTTCTAAATCTGTGGATTTCTGGATTTAATATAGTGATGGAATAATGATGATTCATGGTAAAATGTTTTAAAGGAGGAGAGTACTACACTTTTATTGGCAGCTGAAAGCATAATTAAATGTAGCTATAATGTTGAGGCTAATAATTGAAAAACTGAATTTCAGACTCAGTTTTATTGTAACCATCAGTAATTGAGTGGATTGTGAAAAGGTAGGACAGTGCTTTGAGGTAAGGAGTTAAAGGAGTAGTTCACAGTTCACTTAAAAAAAAAAAAATTTACTCACCCCCATGTCATCCAAGATGTCCATGTCTTTCTTTCTTCAGTCGAAAGGAAATTAAGGTTTTTGATGAAAACATTCCAGGATTTTCTCCATATAATGGACTTTACTGGTAACCAAACGGTTTAAGGTCCAAAAGACAAAAGTCATCAAAATGAACGAATCTTTTTTAGAGTCATTTGGTTCATTCAACGAACAAAATGAGCGAATTGACTTGGAAAAAGATTTGTTCATTTTGATGAACGAGTTTGAACAGGAGAGTCTCACAGAACAGAGCAAGGCGAGTGTTTTAGCTTATAAAACTACATTATTTTATTTTATTTTTTTTAAATGAGCAATCGTTTCACTTGATAAGACCCTTATTCATCGTCTGAAATCGTTTAAAGCCCTTTGAATAGTTTGCACTGAAACTGTCTTTTAGACCTTGAACCATTTGGTTACCAGTAAAGTCCATTATATGGAGAAAATCCTGGAATGTTTTCATCAAAAACCTTAATTTCTTTTCGACTGAAGAAAGAAAGACATGGACATTTTGGATGACATGAGGGTGAGTAAATAAGCAAAAGTTAGCAAAAGTTCTTTTTAAAAGTGAACTACTACAACAACGACGGTTGTTGCAGAGGTGGAGCAAGTCATACAATTTTGGTAAAATAATGCAGTTTTATTTTTTTTATTTGAAAACGAAACAAAACAATGCACAGAATTAATCATTATTGTATAATGGCTTTTGTTCCCGGAAAACATTTAGTGTTTTTCTATTTCTGTGTTCCTGAGAATGGGCGTTTATAGAGCTGTCCAATAAAGATAAAATATATGCATTTAAAAAACACCCAAACTAGAAAATGTATTCCCCAGTTGCTTCTCAGGAAATGATCTGGATTACATCATATGGCTTTGGTTTTTAATTAGCTCAGTTTCGTGGGGTTGCATCCACATGTTGTCTTCATGTATACCATTTGAGCCATGCATGTCCTGTCTAGTTCAGCACGGTTCATGTCTTGTGTTTAATGGTTTAAGTGAATGTGGGCGGGCGGACACAGTTTTGTTTCCGTGTGTAGCTACAAATGCCTATGTATATAGAATATCATCCACCTCCGTCCCCCGGGGGCCCCTGGGCCGTCTCTGTCCATGCGTGGCGTCACGGGCCGGCTCTGTGTCGGAGAACAGCTGTGGGCCGTATGGCAACGCAACTCCCCCGCATTCCTCCTCTCGAAGCGAGTTTTCATTTGTAGCTGACAGCTTCACTGGGCTTCTTTGTCCCCGGGAGGCCTCCGGGTGGATGACTGTTGTTGTCTTTACCCAGGGAGCTCCGTTTCTGTGGCTTTGCAGGACTCTCCACAAAGTTCATAATTTGAACTGCTTCCATGTTCCATATATTGAAACCTGTTTATTTCAATGACGTTCGGTTTCAGTAATAGTCCTTAAAACTATTTACGAATTAGACAAAATGTCATTTATGTACACAAATGTACACAAAATGTGTGTGCATAATATCTCTCTCTCTCTCTCTCTCTCTCTCTCTCTCTCTCTCTCTCTCTCTCTCTCTCTCTCTCTCTCTCTCTCTCTCTCTCTCGCTCTCTCTCTCTCTCTATATATATATATATATTTATATATGTATGTATGTGTGTGTGTGTGTGTGTGTGTAAGCTAGACAGTCAGAACCTGTCAAAAGTTTAGAAATGTTAACATTTTTCAGTGTTCTTGAAAGAAGCATCTTATGCTCACAAAGGCTGCATTTATTTAATCTAAAATACAGTAAAAAAAAATCATAATATTGTGAATATTACAATTTATAATAGATTTCTATTTTTCTTCAGGATTCAAATTTAGATGTCATTTTTTTTTATTTAACAGACAGACATACAAGCAATCTTTTAAATCCATAATTCCAGCAGTGACAAGAGTGCATTAAATTGTTTGATCTAAGTGTATATGTGAGCATGTGTGAATGTGGGTATGTGTGTGTATGCTTAAACAAAGTAACCATTTATTATTTATTACCATTGTCATTACTGTAATTTTTGTTTCAAAATTTTCAGCATCATTACTAGGGCTGTCAAACGATTTATCACGATTAATTGCATCCAAAATATAGTTTGTGTTTACATAATATATGTGGGTGCACTGTATGATTATTATATATATATATATATATATATATATATATATATATATAAATACACACACATGCTTGTATATATTTAAGAATTTTTTTCATGTATATACTATATATAGATTTATATATAATTTATATTATATATAAATATCATTTTTTATATATATATATTTTTTATTTTATATATATATATATATATATATATATATATATATATATATATATATATATATATATATATAGAAGAGTTCAGATGCAAAAGCCTCTAAATGCCATTTGAAATGTTCTTCTAAAATGATCATTTTTATCAAGCTTGTATATTTAAGTTCAGTAATTTCACTTAAATGGAAATGAAGATTAGCTATTAATTGTCATTTAAGTGAAATTACTGAACTTAAATATACAAGCTTGATAAAAATGGTCATTTTAGAAGAAAATTTCAAATGGCATTTAGAGGCTTTTGCATATGAACTCTTCAATATATATATATATATATATATATAAACATATACAAAATAATTATACACAGTGCACCCGCATATGTTATGTAAACACAAACTTTTATTTTGGATGCGATTAATCGTTTGACAGCCCTAATCATTACTCCAGTCTTCAGTCACACGATCCTTCAGAAATTATTATAATATGCTTATTTGCTGCTCAAGAAAAGTTTATTATTATTATCGGTGTTGATTATTTATGTATTTTTTGCTGTGCAAGGTTGCTGCATGCATTAAAATGTGCATTAAATGACCTTTTGGTTTTTTGAAATGAAAGCATGGCTGTAACTTAGTGTGTTGAATGGATACCTTATTATTCAGCTGGAACAAAATTGTTCGTGCTAAATAAATGTAATCTTTTGGATCCGTTGCTCTGATGACAACTGTGAGATGACTGATGGGCCAATCCAAAACTGTGTCAAACCCTCGACACTTACACCTCGCAAACTGAATAACCCAAATACGAAGAACTAGAAATTGTGTTCCTGACGTCAGTAAAGTTGTTTGTTTGTTTTGAGGGTAATGATGGTCAGGGATTAATACTTCATAATCCAGTTGAGATGGATGAGCCAGTCAGAGGTCTGAGAGCACACAGAGATGCTGTCCAGACTGACCTCATCACAGCACATCACACGCAGGCACTGTAGAGCAAAGCCAGGCCATCGACGTCAGTGCTTCTGATTGGGGTTATGTTACTGCTCACCAGGTCACGACCTCACAGGTCCTAACCGTGCCATCACTCATTCAAAATCTCTGCTCGCTTTGGATCACACAACGACCAGCTGTGCAGAATGAGCCCTGATTTTGGTGAGTAAGATGGGATTTGGGTTCCTCTTGTTTTAAAAATGCAGATTTTCATGACATTCTGCTCTGTTACCGGTTCTCAAATGTGCTTTTTACCTATAATGACTGAAAAAAAAAAACCTAAAATGTTTTTGTGGATGCCACAAAAGCTAACACAAGCAGACAAGACCTCTTTCATTATGTTGTCCTCACTGGTAAGGTAACCAATGCAGCCTGATTCACTAATCAGCCATTTAAAATAGTAATAAAAAAAAATTAAAAACAGTCCTCAACTTTGAGTTTTTGTTTGAATATCACTACCTACTCAGTTCAGGACACATAGAATAATACAAATAATTATTATAACGGTAAGTTTTTTTAATATTTTAAAACAAGTCTCCTGCTCACCAAGGCTTCAATTATTTAATCCAAAATAGCAAAAACAGTAAAAAAACAAAAAAAACAAACTATATACTGAAGTATAAATTTCTTCAAAATGTGATTCCGTTAAATGGCTGGTCTTCACACAGGCACAACTACTGTACTCTTCTTTCAAAGCTGAACTTTGCCCTTTGGCTCTCAATGCCTCTGGTGGATCATGGGATTAGCAGCTGTAGTCTTGTTAACGGTGTGGAAGGGCCACACGCTGAAGCCCTAGATGTTCATCTCCCTGACAGAGGTTAGCACACCTTAGTATAAGCTGTTAGTGACACGATGGCACTGATCTTTAGCTCTTAGACTAATGACTCAATGTTTACTTCAATCCTTTATGAGTAAAGCTTACAGCCGTGCCGCCTCACCTCTTTCAGAGGGATTTGCAGAGCTCATTAAAGCTGGACCAAGATTTGATTTGCTTTCACCTCGGCCTGTTAATGATCAAATACACGCATCTAGTAAACCAGGATAGAATACTTTGCCAAAACCTAGTGGCCTAGATAGGCGACTGACCTCTTAGGTTGCATCGAAAATGGAACTTGATTGATTGAATTAAACACTCATCACAGACAGCATCTCTATTTACTTCTGATTCCAATCAGATTTACTATGCTAAAGACATGATATTGTAATTAGCATAACAGCACATGCAAATAAAATGCCTATTTTTTTATCTTAGGAAGTGGTACTTTGCATTGAGCTTGTCCTTATTGTCCTCCCTCCCTCCTTCCCCAGAGAAAATTCAGCCTTAATCATAACCAGACTGCACTTTCTGATTCCTATAACTGTCCAGATTTAATATTGCTTGTGGTGGAGACTGTGGTAATGTCTGGGTGTGGGACATTCCTGGACATTCCTGTTCCTAAGGGGCATAAATCACCAGAGAATGGCACAACAGCACAATAACCAAAATAAACAGCGCCAATAAACTGTTTGAATGTCATATTTCATTGAAAATTTATTTGGGGCAGAGCCATGGCACAGAAGATTATGGAAGCTTGGTTCCGCCACTAAATAAAAAAATAAATAATAATAATTGCAACTTTTTATCTCACAATTTGGAGATATGAAGTCAGTATTGGGTGAAATAAAGTCGCAATTCTGAGAAATAATGTCGCAATTCAGAGAATAAAGTTGCAATTCTGAGAAATAAAGTCGCAATTCTGAGAAATAAAGTCGCAATTCTGAGAAATAAAGTCGCAATTCTGAGATATAAAGTCGCAATTCTCGAGAAATAAGTCGCAATTCTGAGAATAAAGTCGCAATTGTGAGATATAAAGTCGCAATTGTGAGATATAAAGTCGCATTGCGAGATAAAGTCGCAATTCTGAGAAATAAATTCGCAATTGTGAGATATAGTCTGCAATTCTGAGAAATAGTCGCAATTCTGAATTGCTAGATATAGTCTCAATTCTGAGAAATAAATTTGCAATTGTGAGATATAGTCTCAATTCTGAGAAATAGTTGCAATTGTGAGAAATAATCGCAATTCTGAGAAATAAAGTCGCAATTCTGAGAAACAAGCTCACAATTGTGAGGAAAAAAAAGACTTTTTATCTCACAATTCAGATTTTTTTCCCCACAATTCTGACTTTACAACACATAATTGCTAGTTTATATCTCTCAATTTTTACATCTTTTCTCAGAATTGTGAGATATAAACTCGCAATTGCCACTTATCAGGCAAATTCTAAGGGGAAAACTTTTTCCCCTCACAATAGTTTATATCTCACAAATTCTGACTTCATATCTCGCAATTCTAACTTTATAACACGCAATTTTGACTTTATATCATGCATTTCTGACTTTATAACATGCGTTTGTGACTTTATATCTCGCAATTCTGACCTTATATCTTGCAATTCTGACTTCATATCTCGCAATTCTAACTTTATAACACGCAATTGCGACTTATATCACACAATTCTGACTTTATAACACGCAATTGCAACTTTATATCACGCTATTCTGACTTTATATCTCACAATTCTGACTTTATAAACACGCAATTGCAACTTTATATCACGCTATTCCGACTTTATATCTCGCAATTCTGAGAAATAAAGTCAGAATTGCGAAATGTAAACTCGCAATTGTAAGAAAAAAAAGTAGGTTTTTATTTTTCATACGGAAGCAACCTTTCACAGAAGATTGCATATATTCTCATAACATTGTATTTACAATGTACACATGTGTTTACAAGTGCTGTCAACTCAACAGAGATTTACAGTTATTCACACAACCAAAATGTGTTTTCTCACCTTCATGTCATTCCAAACTCTTTCTTTTGCACAATATTGACACTGCTCTTTTCCATACAGTGAAAGTCAATGGGGACCTGGAGCTGTAAAGCTTCTAAAATGACAAAGGACCATTAAAGCACCATAAAAATGATCTGTGTGGCACATGCTTAATATTTCATGTCTTCTGAAGCTATAATTCCACTGTTCATTTTCGTTATATGGAAAAAGCACACGCGATATTCTTTCGAAGGTGCACAACAGAATAATAATAACCGTATGGTTTGGAACGACACGAGTGTGAGTAAATGATGACAGTATTTTCATTTTTGGATGAACTATCCCTTTAAATGTGTGTGAGAGAGGCTAAAATAACTTTAAAGAGTTTTAAATGCGCAAAGTTGTGTGGATGTTGTTCTCATGAGTGTTTCCAGTGTGTGGCAGTCAATTGCTTTTTATTACTTTTATATGCTGTTTCAGTACGTAAAGAGGATACAAGGTCCAACGTTGTCCCATAAAACCTCTACTTTAGTGAACAAATGATAAATGTTGAAGAATCACTACCAGACAAAAGTTTGAACACAGCTGCTTTTTTCACATTGTAAAGTCATTCCAATAACATAAATGGAAATATGGAGAGTATTTAATGACAAAAATGTTTATCAAGTGAAATGAGCTGCTTTGTCTAGATTCCAGCTCTGCTCAATCTGTACCTTCATGAGGTGCATCAACAATTAATCAAAAGATTTAATATCAAATATTTTACAAAAATCAAGAGATTGATTCAGACTAATGTTTCCAGGCCTTTGCCTTATTGTGTTTGTGTTCAATATCTCTGCACTAATCCCACTTTAATGCTGTTTCTGTCTTGAGTTCTCTGATATGATGCAAGAAGGAATTTTTCTGTTTACTCCTAATACCACCACAGTTTTAAGCGTTTAGAGGATTTGCTGTCCTCCCCTGTCCACATGCCCATGGTACATTAATCTAACAAAATAATGCAGCATTAAAAAAGCATAAAGACCAACGTAAAAGCGTCATCCCAGATTATTACAGTTTTGTGCGCAACTGTCCTCCACTCTTTATCTTGCCTGACGTCAGACGTGGTCAACATGGTAATCTCAGGACAGAGAGGTCAGATCACGCACAGGGAAGAGGGACGGGTAGTCAGTATATCAGTTTGGTCTCAAATCACAGATTGATGAGTAATCAATGTGGTGTAAACTAAGAAAAAGTCCTAGAGATTTTCCATTTCTAGGGCCAAGAATTTCTTTAATTTGTGTATATTCGATTTCCTATCTAAAAATATGTAAAACAAGATGAAGTTTGAGAAGGATCATTGCATACTGTAAGTATGTTTTTAGAAATTGTGTCTTGAACATTTAAGTGTCTTTTGTCTTATTTTTTTACTATTTATTTTATCTTGCATCTATTAAATAAGTGAAAAAATCTGGCAGTGCACTACCACAATATATACTCAAATTAAAGAAAGTTATATTATGAATTGTTGCTTCTCAATTAAATTGATTTTTTTTAAAATATTTTAACTGGAACCCCCCCCCCCAAAAACAAAAAAAAAAAAAATATAACCAAATTTAGCAAACCCTTTTAAAACACTGAAATGTGCCAAACAATCTTAGCAACCGCATAGCAACTCCTTGACAACCACCCACAATACCTTAGTAACAGCCTAGCAACAACCCTGAATAGCCTAGCAATTACTTAAGCATCGTATAAACTTGCAGGTAACCCCTAGTTAGATAAAGAAAGAATTTTTCAATATTGTACCAGTCTAATTATGCAATATTAACTTTCTACTGTTCAGTGAAGTTTTTACTGTATTTTTTTTAATGCATTGTGCTGAAACCAACTCAGAACACCTTAGGGACTGCATAGCCATCTGAAATAGTAAATACTATATTTGGTTTGAATTTACTTTGCAAACGTTAAACAAGTGTGTTCTTCTATGTACAGTAGTATGAATGTGTATACTGTAGTTTGAATGGAATTCGGACATGCCCATCCGCCATGTTGTCACTGTCATGTGATCTCCGACACCAGTAATGACGCTTCACCGGCATTTACAACTCTCTCCGTCACCTCACGCAATAGATAAAGGGATAGTTCACTCAAAATGACAATTAGCCCATGATTTTGGGAGTGAATGGGTTTTTGGAAGTCCTTCAAAGTAATAAAAGTGCTCCGCATGGCTCTGGCAGGGTTAATAAAGATCTTCTAAAGTGAATCGAATGCTGTTCGTATAAGAAAAATATTGGTATTTAAAACTTTATCAACTAAAATAACTAGCTTCCAGGCGGCCTAGTTATTTTCTTTTATTTAACTTTTAAATATGAATATTTTTCTTACACAACACGCATTCAAATAATACCGCCGTGTGGAGCACTTTTATCATGGATGGATGCACATTGATGGACTTCCAAAAACAAAAACCCATTCACTCCCATTATAAAGCTTGGGAGAGCCAGGACATTTGTTAATATAACTCTGATTGTATTCCTCTGAAAGAAGAATGTCATATACACATAGGATGGCTTCAAGGTGAGTAAATCATGGGCTAATTTTCATTTTTGGGTGAACTATCCCTTTAAGTGTCCATATAGTAGTAGGTAATTCGGGTACTTTTTTACCTATCATTTTTTTTAAATGCTAACATAGAGTTAGCAAGTTAGCATTTGCACATACTGCTCTATTGGTGTACTGTTTTTAGCATTAGGGAAGTATTTGATTTCAGACAAAAACCATAGGCTTTTTTTCTGCCATATAACTTGTGGTACTAAACAGGAACCAGACTGGAACACAATGGCTGGACTAGTGTGAGTTTTGGGAGATACTAGCTGTTTGGTTTAAAAATGGAAGACTGTGGTTTTAAAACTTATTAAAAACAGTCATTATTTTAAATGCCACAGTTCACTTTTAACTACGTCTCTGTTTATGTGTTCACTTGTTTTCCCATCTTCTTTGGGTCCCTCCCTCGTACCGATTCTGCTCCATTCAGGCTGAACACATTTCAAGCATGACTGCATTCATTACAGCGTCAGCACTCTTCTGAAAGGCCTGTATAGATTCTGCGTCTTTACACACCATTGTTCTTCTCTCATTCAATCAAACTTCTGATGTTTGGTCTCCTGAGTTAGGTGACCCCTTAGGTCGCAGTCTCTTACCCAAAAACAGAACAGGATTGTGGGAATCAGGCAAGGTCTGAAGGAGCGGGACACCCCTCCCACACAGCAGCATTGGTACTGACCAGCTGCCAACGCTCAAGCGCTACTAGGAGGTTTAGTTCTGCAAGAACTTTCCTTTGGGGAATGAGTTTAGAAAGAGGAAGGGGGAAGCCAGGCGCTGCGTTTGCCCTCATTGGTCTGTGTCATTCAAGGCTGTTGCTGATGCCTTTGTTTAGTTTACTGTAAACAAACAAGCTTTTCTCTGTGTGTGTGTGTGGCTATTAATCACGCAATGAAACATGTCAGTTTGTTGCCCATTCACTTTTGAGTCATAACTGTGATCATTACTCTAATTAGAGGCCCAAGAGCCAAAACAGTTGTGAAAGCGATAGTTTTTAGCATGCTTTTCTGTCATAAACAGGCTACTGTATGTCAGTATTGTATGCAAACTCTATTCTGAGGCTTTAAAGTACCCCTTATGCTATTTTTAAGGTTACTAATTTAGTTTTGGAGTCTTCCACAACATGTTTTCATGCACCAAAGTTCAGAAAACTTTAATTTTCATAAAAAAACACTGAACAACGTCTCTCTAAACTCCCCCTTCCCATGACAGAATTAGGGTATCATTTAAATATTAATGATTCTTGATTCTATTATCTATTCAAACTCCTATTGATTCCTAATTTCAATTGCAATTGGTAAAAAAAAAAACTTAGAAAAAAACTTAGATATCATTCACATTTATTGTAAGTCTTATTGTAAAACATTTCATTGTAGCTGAATACCATGAGCAAAAATCAACTTGCTAAAGAACACTTAAACAAGGAACTTTTGCCTATGGTTTAAAATAACCATAGCAATCAATCAATAAATAAATCAATCAATAAATAAATAAAACTAGCCTAGCTAAATATACATTTCAAACATTATTAAAGACAATTAAACACTTAGTAATTAAAAAAGAACAAATAAAAAAATGAGCAATTGCACAAATAAATACAACAGAACAAAAATACGATTGAAATAATCAGCGTTTTAAGATTTTCTGGTATTCATGTACTGAAACTGTAATCAAATGTAAAATAACATTGGATTTTATGTATCAAATATAGGCTACATTACAAATATAGTTACAAAAGTTATTCAGTCAAGAACATTTTTGTGTTTCGTTGTTGGATTGGCGTTTTTATAGAGACGGCAGCATAAATATTAGGAGATTTATTTTTTTGCTGCCCTTTTTGATCATATTTACCTGGGGTGACATTAATTCTGACCACAACCGTAACTGACTGTGTTTACGAGAATATTTCGACATTTTTGTGTGAATTTGTTCGTTCAAATGCAAAAAGACGCGGAAGAGAACTCTATCACTATCGCGTACCTCAGTATGAGAGGCGGCTTTCTGAGCGCACGTTTTGGATGTGTGTGCAACACAAAAACCAGTTCTCGATACCCATCCCTAGACCCAAATAAGTGTTTGAGGACAGGTCAAAGTAGACATTGTTCGCGGGCAGCCAGTGAAAAATGTAGGTGGCTATTATGCAAATGTATTCCATTGTTATGAATAAACAATGAGTGGACGTATGAAGCAAGACTGGAATTACTTTCTTTTTGGCAGACAATAACTTTATTTATCGTGCACTTTGATTTTTAATAGTTTGCAGACCTTTTACATTCACACACTGCATAAAAGGTTATATCATAATGGGGCATTTTAACGAGCAATTAGGTTGAAATTCAGTCAAGTTACATTGATAGTGATTTATACAATTCAGATGTTTTCAAAGCAGCTTCACATTATTAAACCAGAAGATAATCAGTTATGATTATGAAACAAACTTACTTTTAGCTGTAAAGCAGCTCTACCTATGATAGTAGATTCAGCTTAATGTTGTTTCAATTCACATCTATAGCGCTGTATAGTTAATCAATTATAAATTAAATTCATTTTAGTTGTAAGCAGCTTTACAAAATTAGTGTTTATCAATTTTTCAATCGAGTTTGTCAATCTGTCTGAGGTTGTTAATGCAGGGAACTGACATTTTTATATTCAGCCCTAATATTTAACCAAACCCATTTACCCAAAAGCCTGACACATTAGGTCAGAGGCATAAAAAAAGAAGCAGTGACATTTTATTTCAATATTTTCTTTGAAATTCAGCTCTGATCTTCTAATTGTATGCACGAGTTTCTTCATATAAATTCACCCCCTGCATAAACTACCTGTCATCCAAAGGCCTCCTAATTGCTGGTTTGAGTTCCCTCTCAGTATGGGGTGGGACTATTTAAGAATGCTGCACTTATAATTAAAACATCGCTGCGATGAAAGTAATGGGTATCTCTTGCTCGCCATATAACCTATAGTGACAGTACCATTACATTTGCATTTGGGGGAGCCTCTGCCACTTTAATTCAGCTTAAGTTGAAAGAGAAGACATGAAGGATGAGGGGGAGGAGCTAAGGTGTTGGGGTGCTAGGTGGTTGGCTGGGGCCGTTTCCAGTGGTTTCTTATTGGTTTCTTACTGGCCAAATATTTTGTACAGTGTGGGTTAAGGTAAGTTGGGTACAGTAAAGATCATTTACTTACCAAAAGCACACTTGTATAAACATTACTAATTTATGTGACCTATTTTGTAAATTTCTTTATTCTTAGAATTAATTTTAACATCTTAATTGACCTAATTGCGGGTCCTTTTGAAGTGTACTTTGTTGTAATGAGGTTGAGTGCTTAAGGAGTGGCCAAAGTGGCCTGTGGCTTTTAAAAGCTTATAAAATATCATACGCTAACTGATTCATGTGATGACCAGCTAATGACTGCGGAGCAGATGTGATCCTGAGAGACAGTTCCGTTCACATGACTTGCATCATGGCTTCAGTGCATTGGTTGTGCTTCTATTTGAGAAAGATGATTTTACTTGTGACTCGTTACTTTTGACTCTTGAAGGGATTTATATGTGATCTTTAAAATTTCACAATGTAAATTGTTTGCAATTTAAAGTTACAGGGGAATTAAATGAACAAGTCGTTGAATGACAGCAGGCTCTTGCATCATTCAGAATTGAAATGATAATGCCGTTTCAATTCCAGGTAAATTCCTGAGTTTGAATTGAGGTAGAAAACAGGCAATTGCATTTTGAATTTAAATGGAAGAATGTTTATTTTAAATTAAAAGTAATGAATAGAATTTAGTATGTCTTTGAAAATCAAAACTCCTAGAAAGAAAGAAAGAAAGAAAGAAAGAAGGAAAGAAAGAAAGAAAGAAAGACAGAAGGACAGAAAGAAAGAAAGAAAGAAATAAAGGAAGAAGAAATAAAGGAAGAAAGAAATAAAGGAAGAAAGAGATAAAGGAAGAAAGAGAAAAATGAAATATAATGAAAAATATAATGATATAATGGAGGACTGGCAGACAAAAATGAATGGACAGATTGATACATGGATGGATGGACAGATGAGATGGATGGATGGATGGATAGATGGATGGATGGATGGACAGATGGACAGATGGATGGATGGATGGACAGATGGATGGACAGATGGATGGATGGACAGATGAATGGATGGACAGATGGATGGATGGACAGATGGATGAGATGGATGGATGTGACAGATGGATAAATGGATGGATGGACGGATGGATGGATGGGACCGATGGATGGATGGATCAGATGGACAGATAAGATGGAGATGGATGGATGGATGGACAGATGGATAGATGGATGGATGGACGGATGGATGAATGGATGGACGGACGGATGGATGGATGGACAGATGGATGGATGGATGGATGGACAGATGGATAGATGGATGGATGGATGGATGGACAGATCAATGAATGGATGGATAAATGGATGGATGGATGGACAGATGGATGGATGGATGGATGGATGGATGGATGGACAGATGGATGGATGGATGGACGGATGGATGGATGGACAGATGGATGGATGGACGGATGGATGGATGGACTGATGGATGGACAGATGGATGGATGGATGGATGGACAGATGGATGAATGGATGGATGGATAGATGGATGGATGGATGGATGGATGGATGGATGGACAGATGGATGGACAGATGGATGGACAGATGGATGGATAGATGGATGGACGGACAGATGGATGGATGGATGGATGGATGGATGGACAGATGGACGGATGGATGGATGGACGGATGGATGAATGGATGGATGGATGGATAGATGGATAGATGGATGGATGGACAGATGGATAGATGGATGGACGGATAGATAGATGGATGGATGAATGGATAGATGGATGGATGGACAGATGGAGAAATGGATGGATTGACAGATGGACAGATGAAAAGAAACAAAGAAATAAACAAAGAAAGAAACAAGCAAACCTAACCTAACCCCCAATCATTCCTTGGGCACCGCAGCAAAACGGCTGCCCCGTTCTGGGTGTGTTCATGGTGTGTGTGTTTAAATCTCGCTGCTGTGTGTGTGCACTTGAATTGGTGAAATGCAGAGCACTAATTCCCAGATTGGGACACCATACTTGGCTACACGTCATGTCACAGTTTCACCGAATTTTTTTTAAATTGCAGTTAAATACATTTCTCTTTCTGTTATTGAAATTTCAATTTAATTCCCTTTTCATTGTGGCTAATTTAATTTAAAATCAACTGCAGTTATTAATTAAAATGAACACTGGGTGTGAAAATATGAAGGTAAATATAGAGCCATAAATGTAAATTGAGACATTCAGGAGTTCTGGATACAGTTTGTTGGTTTTTAAGATACATTTCTTGCTGCTTAAATTGTAACTAAATTAGTAGCATGAAAAAAGCCAGAAGTCAGAAACCTCTGTAGTTGCAGACCTTGACCTTTCATAGCAAAGTCACATCGGATACAACAATTGAATTGTTCTGTTATGATCGGCTGCACTTCGAAAGGTCAGTGGGAAAAGTCTTTTGAGGACTTCTCTCTGTAGAGTTCGATGCATTGGACAAGTTGATATGAAACATGTGAAAAGACCTCTTTAGAGTGTGAGGCATGCTGGGAGTTTTGAAAGCGAGTTTCTCATTTTCAGACCGTTGTGGAGTAAAGGTTATCTTTCCACTGACGTTTTCTCACCTCTTCGCAGTGGAGGTTCAGATGAGACATGACCCTGAGCGATATGTGTGGAAACCAAAACAGGCCTATTATTGTTTCACAAAGGATCATGAAAAAAATGAGCGCTGAGGCTTTTATGACAGGAAGTGAGAGTCCCGCATTGTAACGCGCTGGCCTTCTCGCTGCGAGTTGCCATGGAGCTGAGTGGTGCGCGTAGGAAGAGCTTTGGAAAGAGGCAGGCTGGCCGCGTCCCCCTCCATCCTGAATTGCTTCTGTTGTTCTACAGCAAAACTTCATTAATGCTTGCTCATAGCGCTGGGAAAGGAAACGGCCGGGCTGTTAAACAAGCCAAACGTGTTGGTGTTACGAGTGAAGGTTCATCCTTCCTGCTGTTAAAGGAGATGGCCTGGGTCAACCATTCTGAACATTTAGTCCAGCTGCTGAAGGGTCATAGTCATACACGTTTGCCATGGTCGTTGCCACGCCGGTGACGTTTGCCTCTTCCCAGATTAGATGCAACTGGGGGGCTTTTGTTGTCAGATGGGATCCAGATTTCATGAGCTCATCGTAGGCTCAATCGAAAACCCTTCTGGGCCCTTTTATGCCACAAATGTGGAAATGCATAACAAACAGACTTAAAGTGGGATTCTTCCAAAAGCTCTCCGCCTTCGTCACAAACACACTGAAGCAGATATGTGTGTTACATGTGCTTCTGTGAAGGTAAACTAGGACAAACTTGAACTGATGGGTAATAATAGAAGTATTGATTTCCCAAAAATAAAATAAAAATTCTTACTGACCCCAAATTTTTAAAGAGTAGTGTTTAATAAAGTAAAACTGGCTTGAATGAGCTCTTTGCCAGACTAACCTTTACATCAAATCTACAATTTGTCGGAAGTTGTCTGGGTTTTCCAAGGCTAGATTGGTATAGGTTTAGCATAAATAAGTTTTGTTTTGTTTTACTTTACTTTATTTTACCTTATAGTGAGGCAGCATAGTGGTATATAATTTGTCACTTAAAAAATAAAAACTGCAGAAATTCTTTATTGTTTGTTTTGTGGTAGATATATCTATTTGGCAATTTTTTTATGTACATGTGATTACAACAAAGAAAATGGGAGTCATGTAAAAATACAAGCAGGACGTATCCCAAACAAGTTAAGACATGGACCAATTTATGTTAAGTAGTGTATCTCAAATTGGAGTTTAGTTTTTCATTGGTTGCTCAACATTATGCAAAACATTGTGTTAAATGTCAACCTCCCCTATTTGTAGGTAGCTTGGTGAAGTTATGACTACACCATTATCTGATTACCATCTTAAAACACTGCAAGATTCAATTATAGTTTTGTTTTTGCACATCTCAGTGCTCGATTCCTCTGCAAATGCAATTATATTATGTCAGCCCACTTAAAAAGTGCATCATTTGTTGGTTTATATATGGCATTTTAGGTGCTCTAACAAGAGTCGTGAGTAAGAGGGAGGCAGGTCCTGTTTTGCCTGTTATCTCATGACCTGAACCGCCTGCCAAAAGCAGTGTTATGCAAAAGGCCGGAAGGAAAGAGAGTCTGGGAAGGTACAGTGTTGACGTCAGAGGTACCCACATGTAAGAATTGGCTAATATCTTGTAATTAGCTGGAATGTGCCGGTTTATTGTACAACGGTTCACCCCTGTCAGCTCTCCAAACACTCCTCTTTGTTTTCAACTACTTTCACTCGCATGGGAAAGTGATTCTTTAAAAAGCTTTCAGGCTCCTCCTTGAGGGGTGAAAGTACTACATTAGCACTGACGTTTCCTGTGTTTCGTATATCTTTATATCTGTCATAATAAAACCAGAAGAAAGAGAGAGGCTACCGGTATCTCTTTTTTCCTGGACGGCTCACCAGATTTTGCGTCGCCACCCTCCAGAGCAGTATTTAAAGATCTATTCATTTTTACTGGCAGTTCTATGGCGTTTTAAAAGCTTCACATCGATAAAGAGGCTAGATGCCAGCCGTTTCCTCACCATCGTGCTACACACTTTCAGAAGCCTTTACAGCCTCTGGCAGGGCATTTCCAGGTACTCCTGATCCCAATCCATCATGCTGGAGATTCCTCATTCATAATGCATGCTCTTTCTCTTTCATAAGTTCATAAGCGTCCACATTCAGTAATGAATATTACCTTCTCCCCTGATGGCTGACATGCTAATGACATACAACACTTGGATTTGTCTTTTCTTTTGTGCTGTGAGATGATGATTGCGCCCTTTTCTTATTATAGATGGATCAGGATGGTTAATTTGTCATATGACAACCAACTAGTTCTCAGCTGGTTTTGCTTTAGAACAAAAAAATAAGCAAATAATAGGGATGCACCGATATGAAAATTTTGGCAGATAACGAAACCGATAATTCTTTATATTTGAATGCTGATACCGATATATCGGCCGGTAAATTTAAATCCAAATTTTGGTATAATTTTGAGAGCCTGATTACAAAAACAAAAGTCTCACAATTAAACCCATGTCCCAAGCGCACGATTGTTATGTAGCCGATATGACAGATTTGCGTTGCACATGTTGCTTGCAACGAACCGTATTTTCATTTTTTAAAGAGAGTTCAATCATATTTCAAGAAAATCAAAAATATAAACAGTGCTCAACAAGTGTCTCAGCTGAAGGGAATAATACATTACTTATTGGCTTTAATACATTGGCCAGATTTTCTTACCAGGCCGATAACGATAACATTAAAAATGAACATATATCGGCCGATACCGATATGGTGGCATCCCTAGCAAATAATTCCCAATATTGAAATTCATTCAAATTCTCATGCATGGATTCAACAATGTGCATTTTTTTCTACCTGGTATAGCAGCCCTCTCTCATCCCAAGACGTCATCTAACTGACGCTTTTGACCATACGCCAACATCCGACATTTTAGGACTCCCTTTCACGTCAGTTAGATGACGCTATCTAACCCGACCTAAACCCCTAAGTAAGGCCCTCATATCCCCCTGAGACGAGAGATTTATGTATTTTTTGTCTGGAAAAAATCCCAGATGACGCAAAAATCATCATTTTGCATCGTCAGAGGATTTTTTGGCTAGAGGCTAAAGACTACAGCCAGTAGGGTCTGTCCTGCATGTTTTATAGAGGGTGGGATCTCACTCACAGAATGGACACATAGTGTTAGCCATCTTTTTTTGGAAGCTAAGCTAGCAAGCTCTTGTTCTGTGGAGAAAGCTGAGTAGTAGGGGTTATCATCCTCTTTTTCCAGGACATATCCGACCGTCGATGTCCGGGATTCAGCTTTTGCTTTCTGCAGTCGCCATTCATTGTTTACATGCACAGCTTTTGTTTCAAATCGAACTGAATTCATTCCGATTGGTGAATCTAAATGTAATCTTTACATGAATGCTAAACTAGTAATCTGTTGATGTTCGTTTTAACATCAAGAAAATTCCCGCTCCTCCATGAGAGATATCGAGACCACATACGAGACGTCTCACAGGTGTCGCTCATCGATAATCATGCCACCGGCCTCGCGCGGTTCTCCCGCGACCCTCAGCTCGTCCCGCTCGCCACAGTAAACATGACTCACGCCGTTCTCCCACGACCCTCACTCATCCCGCTCGCCACAGTAAACATGATGAATGGCGACTGTAGAACGCAAAAGCCGAATCCTGGACATTTTGGGCGATCTCGAAACACATTTTCGGGCAGACTCATCACAGAGACTTGTTGTTTAACTACTGCGCTCTGTTACCGGTAGGCGTGGCCTCCTAGGGCAGTGAAGCAAGTGCATTCTGGGAGTTGTTGTCTTTCATCCACATAAGCCAAAAATAAATTTTCTGGCTTTTCTCAGTCTAGAAAGCTCCAAATTAAAAAAAAAATCACATTTCTTCTATATAAATTACCCATTTTAAATACACATTCATCTTTCCAGAGGTGAAGTATCCCTTTATGAGTCACTTTTTTTGTTTTTAGTCTGTTAGCTTGCAGACAGACAACTTTGGCATTTGTGTCTCATTGTTTTTCAGCAACTTGTTGAACGTATATTTGTCAAAATGCAGGTGTTCTGGTGAAATGAACTTTATTTTTGAATCTTACAAAGCTGCAGAATTTGTGCCACTGAAGAGTGCCGTAGCACAGGCAAACACAGAAGTGTGGTGTTTCTAATGAGTTAGTTTTATATGTCAGGTCTGTTTTGTTTGTGCTGCTTGACTGGGCATGTGTGTTATTCTTAGAAGATTTGGAGCATGAATTGACGAGCACCTGAGGCTATGGACACCCAGAGGAATGACCCACACTTGGACAGGCCATCCACTGCGTACCATTTACAGGATCACAAGACAATCCTATTTTGCATAGTGTTAAAAAATTAATGTATACATGAAATAAATAATATTTAAATCTAGAAATTAGGGCTAATCAGGGACAAAATTAGGGACAATTTACTCATTATGGATTAGCCTGATCTAACAGCCAATCACACAGTAGATAAAAACACGCCTGGTAGTACATGTTGCTAATAAGTAAATTATGTGCATCTCTGTTCTTACGTGACACTTGCTGTGTCTTCAATGTCTGCTGTCTCAATATAAGAGCACACGAACACATAACACTTAATCTCTAGATCTGCTTTGAGAATCTCCTCACACAAGTTTTTCATTGTTTCATTTGAGAAAACGACTGAAACACACTGAAACTAAAACTGAAAAATATTTGCAACAAACCGCTAAAATAAAAGTTTGGTTTAACTTCAATAAATTATGACTGAAATAAATTACTTTTGTATACTATAATGTACTTCTCAAAGTAATAATAAATACTATTATTATTATTTCTAAGGAATATCATACATCCAAGATATTATCCATTTTAAATGTATACAGTTCTGTTATTTGTTAATTAATTGTTATATTTTCATTTGATTACATTTTAAAAGCTTGTTTAAAATGTTAAAGTTGATTATAAATTTGTATTAAACAAAGAATCCCAAAAAATGTAAATGGAAAACAAAATTTAGGATTTTTTTTTTATACAGCCATTTTAGGTCTAACAAATTATTGGAAAGCATTTCCTTTCCCATTAATGGTAAATTAATATTATGATATCATATAATAGGGAAAAACAAAATATTTTCTATTTTATATTTTCTTTAAATTTTATTTTACTTGCAGAAACTTTAACTTTTTTACGAGCATGTCTTTTAGTCTTAGATTGATTTTGGAAATGATTAAAATAAGAATACAGTTCATCATTATTAAATGATGTAATATTTTAATGAAAATAAATATGTTAAATATTATAAATAAATGAATAGAAAGTAATTTAATCGAACATTTAAGTTGGATTTATATCAAAATAAAAAGCTTTATATGTTTTAGATGCACAGCCTTTGCCATCAGCAACACAAGATATGGTTAACATTTTCTCCTCTCCTATTAAAGTTATTTATTTTGCATATGCATACAAATAAATGGTTAGTTGCTTTTTATAGTTTTTACATTTGCCATTGTTTTATTCTTGCTGTCAGTGATTCATGTATGGGTCGTGACCCACCAGTAGAAATCCACTGCTCTGAAATATTTAATCGACGAGAAATTGCTTTCAGTGAGTGCATTCTCTATGAAATAATTTCAGAAAATCCATATCCAGACATAACAACTAACTGGAAAAGTCATGAAAAAGTCACACAGACTTACTTAGCCTTGTTTTATTTCCGGCACTCTGTTATTCTCTAATTGCTCTCATCCTGCCATTACATCTACCGTACACAGGCTCTTTAGACATTTAGCAATTAGTACGGGATTGTTGGCTCTCATCAGGGTGACTGTCAGGGTTATTCACCCAGGCTCATGCCATTATCTCCTGGCGCATCCCTGAGGCTTCATGCGGAGCATTACGTGCCCTCTGTGATGCAGACGTGGCTCCGTTCTATAGCGAAACGCACCGTATTTAGTGGCGTTAATTGTCTGGATTACATAGCTGGATCTTTTTCCCGCAACTGGGAGAGCTGGATCTTTTAATCAGAGCTTTGATTACAGGGCAGATGGTGGATTGGGTCCTGTGAGAGGCAGAGGTCTATCAGCCTTGAGGACAGTTAAAGAGGTACAGGCCGCTGATGTATGGGTGAATGTCAAGGAAATATTTTCAGAAATGGACTATCGGAGAGGCTCGCCATGGCCGTGCCCTGATACTTGGAAACAAGCTGGTGCGAATGGGTATTGATTTGGATAGATGGATGAAAAGTATAAAGATACTTTTTTTATTATTATCTATTCATTTTTTTGTATAATAGACATTTTCATTACAGTATTATTGGCAGTTAGGCAGGAAATGTGCTTAATTCTTGTGAAAAAAATAATGCCATATTCATGGAATAAATCTAAATATTATTATAATTTTTTGATTTATGTATTTTAAAATATATGCACTGCTGTTTGGAGTGTGTTTTAATATTGCAGCACATTAAATCAATCAATTTTGTTATTTTCAACTTTAAACAAAATATTCAGGATTCAATAATATTAAACAGCACAACTGTTCAACATTGATAATAATAAATAAATTTAAGCAACAAATCAGCATATTAGAATGATTTGGATCATGTGTCAGTGAAGACTGGGGTAATGATGCTGAAAATTCAGATTTGCATCACATGACATGTATTTAAAAATAAAACAGTTATTTTAAATTGTGATCATATTTCAAACGATTAATAGCGATTAATCGCATCCAAAATAAAAGTTTGTGTTTACATAATATGTGTGCGCACTGTGTATAATTATTTATATATAATATTATATATATATATATATATATATATATATATATAAACACACACATGCTTGTATATATTTAAGAAATATTTTCATGTATATATACTGTAAATAGATTTATATATAATTTATATTATATATAAATATAAATATTTTAATATATAAATAATATTTTATTCTTAAATATACATGCAAATATATATTTTTTATTATTATCTGTAAATATTATTTTGTTTTCTGTATTTTTGATCAAACAAATATAGCCCTCATGAGCAGAAGAGACTGCTTTCAAAAACAACCCCAAACTTTTGAATGGCAGTGTTGTGTATTTTATTTTAAAGCAATATATTCCAAAAATGTGAAAACGAATTGGCAATATCTTTGTATAATGTTTTCCCTGCAAAATAGTTCCATGGCAGGTAAGAAATATATAAGTCAGTTCATTTTGTCATTTAATTTTGAAGTTAATTTTAGACCCTGTTAACACCTGTGTGCGTACATGTGTCTCTCTGGTGTCTCTCAGAGTTTAACAGCATGTTCGAAAGGACAGGAAGGAGTGAGCGATTGAAGCATCTGACTCATCCATCCTGTTTGTCACACACAGAGGTGGACCGTCCTACTGAAATCATGATGTTCTCATTCACACTACACACACATGCACATGGCAGCCATGTGCTCCAATCTGTGATGTTTTATGTACACCATATATACACTGTGTGATATAAGTGATACAAGTTCATTTTTTTTTCTCTTTTATCTTAAAAAAGCCACTGTAACTAGATCATGAACCTTTGTCACCTTTCCGGGGTTCTCAGAATTGGAAGAAGGGTTCCTGCAGATCCTTAAAGTCTTAAAACGTGCACAGCCCTTATGTACAGTATTCATTTTGATTTCTTCAGGTTAAAAAAAGGGTCTTAAAAAGCCATAGTCTAGAAACCTAGACGCACCCTAGCCGGCCTAGTGTGGTCTAGCAACTCCCCGTTGACTTTCGAAGTGGAAAATCCAAACTCTGTTCAGGCCAATCACATCGTGTATAGAGTTGGTGGCGGGCTTAACACAATGATGGCAGAGTTGTGACGGTTCTGCGCCGTGATTTCCATAGGTGATTTCCCTGATACTTAAAAACAAGCAAGACTCATGACTTGGAGTTAAGGACGTAACTTAAGTCATTCTTAAAAAGGAAGATGTGTTTAGAGTTTTGACGACCGGATAAGGCAAAAGTTTAATATATCAACTTGAGGAAAACGCATGGGACTCACTCAGCCACAGCCATCATCACTCTGGTTGGTTAGCGCTATCCTATGGCGTGCAGAGGGATATTGAAAGTAGGGATGCACCGATACCGGTATCGGGTATCGGCCTCGATACCACATTTTTTAAAGTACTCGTACTCGTTAAAAGTCCCCCAGACTGGGGACTCGATACCACGGTCTGAGAAATGGGTTAATCACAGGCGCCGAGTGCCGCCCCCAGGCCCCGGCTGCAGCTCAGAGCGGGAGAAGGCGAGGCGAGACCTGTCAGCCGCGTGGACCAAGTCGGTACTGAAAAAATGTAAACGTCACGGTACCAAGTCCCGGTGGTACCGAATACCTGATCAAACCCAGTTCCGTTTGCACATGCATGCACGAAGGGCGTGAAGTTGCGTCATCATCATGAAAGCGTTGAGACATGGCGACCGCGGCGCTGCTGATGTGTGTCTGTGTATATTAAACTGCCAAACGACTGTTTAAATATAAAACCTGCATGTTCTGCTTGTCTCTGTGTGAATGAACAGTGCAGACGCGCGGTTTCATTTAACGTTAGCTACCTCTCACACACACTGAAGCTCGAGTGACGCTCGCGCTGTTCTCCGTCTCTGCTGCCTCACGATATGATGACATGATTCATGATTTCATCTCCGAGAGTCACTTCATGAGTAACGGTAGGTATTTTACCGTTTCATTTGAGAAAAACGATCGTCATATCATTTCTTTTACTAGGTGTTTCTCAATGTCAAGGATACTTCCCTTTGACATTGAGAAACGGCCAGTGTCTATAATCAGACACGCACAGAAACTCAAAGGTCTTCACGGCAACCCGTCAAAATAATAGTTTGGTAAGAAATTGACAGAAATAATTATATTAGGCTACTGTACAATAGATTTAACTACGTCTCTATTAATCAAAATTGCTACTACTAATAATGTGTGCATAAGGTTGCTTTTTCTCTTGATTTTTTATAAGCAATATTTCTCAATATCATCAATATTTTCGTATAAACAGCATGTAGCCTTCAATGCTTTCATAAATGTACCATCATAAATAATAGTCATTGAATTGAATTTTTTTTATTTAACTATTTGGAAAAAAAGAAAGAAAAAAAGAATATATATATATATATATATATATAAAAAATGAAATAAAATATAATTAAATAAATTGGAAAAATAGTTAAAACTGATTTTAAATCATGTTTTTTGTATTAAGTACTCGGTATCGGTATCGGCGAGTACTGAAATGCAAGTACTCGTACTCGTACTCGTTTTCCAAAAAGTGGTATCGGTGCATCCCTAATTGAAAGACAATCTTTTATCCCGCCCCCGGATTGAGGTATGCCAATTGTGAGTTCCCAGACCTAACATCTTGATAGGTCTGGTTTGCCAGGCTAAAAAAAACATACAGCGACCCTGGTGGAAGTAATCATAGTTGTGTAAACTTCTATAGTACATATCATTTTTGCATTCCCTTTTGTACAATAGCAAAAAATCCATTTCCGTGACTTTCCAAAAAAGAGAATTTATTATTACAGTGGTCAGAAAGAGAAAAAATGTCACATTTGCCATCACTACTTCATCCGTTGGATTGGAAACACACATGCAACAGTGTTAAACTATTTTACATTAATTCAGTGCCATGGTATGAAATGAAAGCATGTATAAACAAGTATAGTGTTATAGTAAATGTACATATTTTTATAAATGAAAATATAAAAAAAACTTAATCATCACAGTCTGTGAAAAGGGTCCATTTAAGTTGGTGAACTGATCCAAATCAAGCCAATTTGTTCACAAATCATTCGCTGTTATTTTGAACTGGATATATTGATTAATTTATAAAGATTTGATTTGTTGAATTGGACATTGTTACTTCTTTCAAAAACTTATTTTGAGCTTAAAAGCTTTAGTCCGCATTAACTGGTGTAAAAACTGGTATAAGTTTATAGTATAGAGACAATGATTTATAATCCATTTAGGTATATGATGCGTTTGGTAACACAGAAGACAGATATAATAAAGATGTTCTAATAAATCGACAAAATTTTCCAGTAAATTTTTGGCTGTATGTCGTGAGTGTGATGCTTGGTAACAGAATCCTGGTGTGATTATAGGATTTTGGTCATATTGCAGAGCCCTGTTGACTTCCTCTCTGCAGGATTTGTGTTGAACTGTGAGATCTGCATGCAGAACACATCCAGCATTGGTCTTCGACGCCTTAGTCAGGGCCTGGGGCAAAAACAGCGATGAATGGTTTTTAATGAAGACAGAATTCGCTTCAAGACGTGTACGTGGAGTCTGTCCTTTTATCTTTTTGTGAAAGGAGATTTCAAAACAGCATGTGTACCGCCTTGATTATGTTTCACTTGTCTTCTCAGCTGCTTTTTTTGACTGTTTCATCTTCCTCTGGGGACAAACCCACAATCTCACTGCTGGAGTGAAAGATGTAGACTGTGCTGTGACAGAAACTGAGTCTGTTCCTATAGTCGAGAGAGCAGAAGACTGCCTTTGGACAGGATCAGCATGAGCCGTCTCAATGTGTTTGGATGAGAACATCCAATCCATGGTTGAAAGGGTCAGGCTTCAGCACCGTTATCCTGTTTTAGCCTTTTCTTTGGTCTTTGAGAAAGCTCTAGCGGAGTGTTTAATGGATTGGAATGGGTACGATGTTTTTCGATGGTGTATGATGAGCTCAGTTTGAAATCAAGCAGAAAAACAGCAGATAGAGTACTTGGTTAGCATTTTAGCTCTTCCAGTTCCATCGTCCTGAAGTCAGTCTGTTTTTTTGAGTGGGTTTCTTGGTTAAATGCCTGAAATAAGGTCTGGTGAACAACACATGCTCAAGATAAACATAAAATACACTCACCTAAAGGATTATTAGGAACACCATAATACTGTGTTTGCTTGTTTTTTGACATTGATTCAACAAGGTGCTGAATGCATTCTTTTGAGATGTTGGCCCATATTGATAGGAGAGCAGTTGATGGAGATTTGTGGGATGCACATGCAGGGCACGAAGCTCCCGTTCCACCACATCCCAAAGATGCTCTATTGGGTTGAGATCTGGTGACTGTGGGGGCCATTTTAGTACATTAAAATCATTGTCATGTTAAAAAAAAAACAATTTGAAATGATTCAAGCTTTGTGTCATGGTGCATTATCCTGCTGGAAGTAGCCATCAGAGGATGGGTATATGGTGGCAACATTTTTCCAATCTTCAACTGTCCAATTTTGGTGAGCTCTTGCAAATTGTCACGTATATTTTCCTATTTGTAGTGGAGATGAGTGGTATCTGATGGGCTCTTCTGCGGTTGTATCCCATCCACCTCAAGGTTGTGCGTGTCGTGGCTTCACAAATGCTTTGCTGCATACCTCGGTTGTAACGAGTGGTTATTTCAGTCAAAGTTGCTCTTCTATCAGCTTGAATCAGTCGGCCCATTCTCCTCTGACCTCTAGCATCAACAAGGCGTTTTCGCCCACAGGACTGCCGCATACTGGATGTTTCTCCCTTTTCACACCATTCTTTGTAAACCCTAGAAATGGTTGTGCGTGAAAATCCCAGTAACTGAGCAGATTGTGAAATACTCACAGAGCTTATTTAATGCGATAATCCAAAAGCCCTATTGGGGTTTTATCGAGGGAACCAGGGTGATGCGATCTTCTGGGTTGGCCTACAAAAAGGTGCTACTTTTATTCTATCCTGTGAATGCAACAGTCTCTAGTCTTGCTTAAATGCATTTAGAGTTACTGCACAATCCAGGTAGTCACCACTCAGTTTAATAATGAGACTTAATATAAAAGGCTGATGGGTTACACTGGCCATGTTATAGGCTCCCTGAAAGTCTTGGGAAAACTGCTTGAAAAGCTGTATGAACTCTTGCATCCTTGTGAGGCACAGTCACATTTTGATTTTTATCATTCTCTAAAGCATTGTCTCCGTCTGTCTATGATCCTGGTACATGATGTAATACTACTTCCTCCTTTGATTTGACCTTGCTTTGAGAAGCTAAAGGCTTTTTACAGAAGATTATTTGAGTGACTTTCCCTTTATCACTTCCCGATCCCTCATAAGACATTCTACCTACTGGAAGAAGTTCTCATTAGAGGGTCGTCTTTGATTAACACATCATTATTAAAGGCTCTCGTTGTTTTTGATCTTGTGTTCCTGGCTGGCTCAGGGTGTTTTTTAGTGATTTAATTTGGCTTTTTTGCTGGAAATGTTGAAAATGCTTATTAGTGGGGATTTGCAAGCATCGCTAATACTACTGCTCATACTTGGGGTTAGTGATCTTGACAAACCTCTAACCACAGGTATTAAACTTTGGCGTGACTCTTCCTGCAACGTTTGTGCTACAGAACATTTGTGGGGTGGGTTTAGCCCACTTGATGATCAAACGGGATAAAATAAAATAACTAAAAAGAATATAAAAAAAGGGTTTAGGGTCCATTTCTCACTATTAACTAATTATTAGAGATAGATCAAAAAGATCCTCATTTGTGTTCTGAAGATGATCGGAAGTTCGTACAGGTTTGGAACGGCAGTAATTAATGACATAATTTTAATTTTTGGGCAACTATACCTTTAACTATGACTATTGCATCAATATACTATTAATAGCCTAGTTAGTAATGTAGTTGTTAAGTTTAGATTTCAGGTAGGATTATGGATGTATAATATGGTCCTGCAGAATAAGGCACTAATATGTGCTTTATAAGTACTAATAAACAACCAGCATCCTAGTAAATTGCATATCAATAAGCAACTAGTAAATAATGAGAATTGGACCTTAATCTGAAGTGTTACCAATAAAATAAAACATCTTTTCTATGCAGGTCATGGGTAAACTGCTTTGTTTATTCGTTTTGTTATCCTCTCTAGAGGTGTGTGGGACTTAAACCCACTCCATGATAGTTCACTTGCATTAACATGTTCTATTAACAGGCTTGTAATGCAGGGGAGGCTATGTCATCACTTCCTCTAGGGGCGCCTCAAGGAAAACACTTCAGTCCCACTGGGACGTCCGCTGCTGGTTAGCCCACTTGTGAAGGCTGACAGTGGGAACATGTGATCAGCAGCGCTTTAACCCGTTTTGGAGGCTGACGTAAAGTTTATACCTGTCTTGTAGGGGAGACAGAGGTTGATGGGCACAGTTTTCATACTTTGTTGAATATCTGTGGTGGAATAAACATTATGATAACAGAACTAAGCATTTTGTTTATTTGTTTGTTTATTTATTAAATTATGTCCTAAATTTGCAGAATAAAGTTATGTAGTACATTTGTGGAGTTGGTTGGTACAATTTAAAATGACTATAGCTTTTAAGTGTGTGTTCTGAGATTGTCACACCACAGAAAAAATGTTTTTAGCCACCCAGCCAAATTTGAATGATAAAAAAGCAGTCAAGTACATAAAATAAGCGATCAAAATCTTGAAAAAATGAGCAGTTATCTCTGTTCTCAAACGCTGGGGGCGTGTCCGCTGAAACCACGCCCACTACGCGGGAAAGTTGTCGACGGTGATATTAGGTGATACTGCTTTGCTTTCGGGACGGGAGGATGGTGGCTGAGGCGGAGGATAGTCGTTTCGGCCTCGTTCACCAGTAACGGGATTATCAGTGAATCCCCGTTGTCTTTGAGGAAAGTTTATAAAACTATCCCGTTTAAAATGATCACTACAAAGGCGGGTGTTGGCGGTGCATCCTCAGCTCTCCATCAAGGTTGGCTCTTCACAAAATGAATCCACCTCTTCTTGATGTGATCGTTTTTAGAAAATTTGTACATGATCGCATTCCAGGTAGTAGTCTATGCATTTGTGTCGAAGGCATAGCTAGTTAGCAAACTGTAGGTTGTAGTAACTAATAGTACTGACAGTCATTCGCGACTGAGCGGCAACTGATGCGAATATGCTGTTTTGTTAGAGGACGGGCCAGCCTCAGTGCGTCATCAAGTAGGGGCGTGTCTCAGGAGCTCAGGGACTCCAGTGTGTCATCAAACCCTGTTTTAGCCCCGCCCAAAAAATCTGGAAAATAGCAATGGTGGAAAACTGGGTTACGCTTCCTTTTACAGTACAATACTTACAGTGTACTTACCTAGAAAGTACTGGCTAATATAAGGTAAGTACATGGAACAGGGGTAGGTTTAGGGGTAGGTTCAGGGTTAGTACTAGTTGTTATCCAGTAATTGTAGTAACCAAAATAAGTACATAGTATTTACCTGGGTAACTGGACTGTAAAAGGAAGCGTTACCAAAAACTGTTTAACTCCACAATTCAGTACTTCACAGTTCACAGTCTTTGTAATATGTTTTAGCAATACATTTCTAACATTTATAATGAGTTAAGATTTTTTTTTAGAATTGCCTTTACCGGGACTTTTTTTAATGTCAGATTATTTTATTATTAATTTATGCTGTAGAGCATGATACATTAGCAATTCTAACAATGATTTATGATGGTTGATCTGAACATTTGGAAATAAAATAGGGGAAAACCTTCTTACTGGAGGGATTTACACTGTTAAAACCATCATAAATGGTTGTTAGAATTGTTAATGTGTGTGTGTGTGTGTGTGTGTGTGTATATGTATATATATATATATATATATATATGTATATATATATATATATATACATAAGGATGGGCAACGATTAATCACTGATTAATCGCATCCAAAATAAAAGTTTGTGTTTACATAATATATGTGTGTGTAGTGTGTATAGTTAATTTGTATATATAAATACCCAGACATGCATGCATATATTTAAGAAATATGTGCATGTATATATTTTATTTATACACAATTAATATTATATATAAATATAAATATTTTATATATTAATAACACATTTTTCGTAAATATATATATGCATGTGTGGGTATTTATATATACAAATTAATTATACACACTACACACACATATTATGTAAACACAAACTTTTATTTTGGATGCGATTAATCACGATTAATCGTTGCCCATCCCTAATATATATATATATATATATATATATATATATACATATATAAATATATCATATATGTATATGTATGGGTGTATATATATATATATATATATATATATATATATATATATATATATATATATATATACATATATATATATATATATATATATATATATATATATATATATATATACATATACATATATATATATACACATATATATATATACATATATATACATTTTTTTTAATAATATTTTAAAAATATTTCTGCAACCTCTTTTTTTTAAGTTATCCTTTTACGGATTCAGATTTGTTTTTAAAATCAACAATTAATGATTCTGTCTGCAGTGGGCAGACATTTAAATTCTGCATTTTTGTGGCAGCACCCACGACTTCTTACCCAGAAATGAACCCTGCGCCAACTAGCTTTAAATGCCAGCAATTGTTTCCAAAATACTTTGAATGGAATGGATATCAGGTCACCTGCTCTGTTATATGCCTAATATCCTTATTCTATTGTTATAAAACCTGACCTTTGTAATTGCGAAGTGCAATTTTAACCATTGTGTTGCGTTTGAATTTAATTTGGGTGATTTTAAGATTAGCACATATTTGCTAGTGACCTTCCTCTTGAGGCACTTGTAGATTAGAAAAATGTGTAAATGAATCTTAATGAATGCTGGAGGGATGGTGTATTTATTTTTGTTCATTAAAGGCGTTCTTAAATTCTTTTACACATCGTCGTTTGCCTCTAGGCACTAAATCACACATCTGTGAAATACAAGAGGGAGTCACTAAATCAGATGATTTGGTTAGATGATGGTGTGTTTGCTCTCATCACAGGTGTCCCCTGCAGAGATGAGAGTCTGCAGGCCGTAAGTGTGTGTTAAAGTACACTTCCTCATATTCCCAACATCGGTGAAGCCCGGAGGAAGCCCTCTAGTGGTGCAGATCCCTTCGCCTCGCTTCTCATTCCAACAGTCCTGTTTCCTGCAGGTTCACAGCCACTCGGTGTCGGAGTAAATCATGTAAATGCTTTAGGGAGGCCCCGGGCTCCGCTGATCCTATCAGCTCTTGCCAGCACGTCGGATTGGGGCTGCTATTGTGTTCGCAGCACTCACAGGTTGTTTTTAATACTTTTTTTTAACACTGTGTTCAAGATGGTGGGTGCATGAAATGTCAAACTGAAAACTTTCTGGTGGTGACGAGAATAATGGCATGTGAAATTGCTGTTGGCATTTCCCCTGCTCTCTTTCAGTTTCCCCTATTCCACCAAAATGTTCAGCCTGAGGATCTGCAAACCTGCTTCAAAGAGGTTGAAGGCTTGAAACTATAAAACCTGCAAACAAACAAAACATCACACCACACACACATGAATAGCTCAGGGAAAACTTGACATTTTTATTTATTTTTATTTTTAAACAGTCCTGAAAAAGTTAAGGGAATTATTCAAATTGTTTTGTATGGATAATCTATAGTCCATTTTTATTTATTTATTGTTTGTAGTTATGTTTAGCTTTTAAATGTTTCTCGTGAGTCATTTTCATAAAAACAACACCAACAAAATGAATAGAAATTCATTGATTGATCAGAGATGAGGTGTATTTCTCATTTCGAGAACCTTTCAATGCAAATCAGAGATCTTGTCAGCCGCAAACATGACGAGTGGGAGGGGATTTTGACAGTTGCATTGGTTCTTGGCATTTTTCCTGTTTCCTTATTTTCTATATCTCTATCCACACATCTTTTATAATTGGCTTTATGCACAGCTGCACTACTTCCTGAACTTCAGGCAGCTCCTTGTTTCCTGTCTGCCATTATTGGACAAACTGATCAATTCAGGTATGTCTGACCTCAGTAGTCACAACAACAATAATCAGACACACCTGGATTAATCATTTTGTCCAATAATGGAAGACA
The DNA here is from genome assembly GCA_030378365.1 of Hybognathus amarus. Classification (NCBI taxonomy): domain Eukaryota; kingdom Metazoa; phylum Chordata; class Actinopteri; order Cypriniformes; family Leuciscidae; genus Hybognathus; species Hybognathus amarus. Next base: position 17,417 of record JAQIUQ010002887.1, on the reverse strand, counting down.
GGAAACAAGGAGCTAGCTGAATTTCAGGAAGTAGTGCAGCTGTGCATAAAGCCAATTCCAAAATCCCACTCCTAATAACTGTGTACTTTACAGCATGTTCTGAGTAGTTGAATTCATTGTGCACACACATATTACTTTACTGTAAAAAAAAATTGTTTGTTTAACTTAAAAAATTAAGTAACCTGGTTGCCTTAAAATTTTAAGTTGTTTGTACTGGAAAAAGTGAGTTAATACAATGAAGGAGATTAATTTAATCATCAGAAACTCAAAATAATAAGTTATCTCAACTAAATAAATTATTTAAGTTGATTTGACAAAAGAAAAAATGTTGTGTTAACAAATCTTGTTGCTAGAAAAAACCGAATTTGATTGCCTGTCTTTTACTTACTGATATCAGCAGCATGGATTGTCAGAGCAGTGTTATTTTGGTATTATATTTTATTTTATTTTATTCAATACAAAAACTTTTTAAGGCTGTGTGTCCACCAAAGCATTTTTTCTTAATGTGAGTGTAATTTTTAAAATCATAACATTTTAACTTGCACATTCTCAAAAAAAAGTCGCAGTCTGGGAAACAAAAGGGTTATCACAATAAACTGGCTATTATTCGGTACTAATTTAATTGTGTACATTTTTTAGTAATGATGACTGAGTGAAAACAGCAGTTTGAGACAACAGTTTTCACTGTCCTGAAAGAACGATTGAACAGAGATCTAATAGCTTCCACTGTAGATCTTCTAGTGTTTGAGATCTCCATTAACATATCGTTCCTCTTATTCCCGCTCAACAGTCTCTTCTCATATATCACGTCTGTCACCTCTTAACTGCGGTCTCAACACCCTGGCTGTGTCTGCGTTCAGACATTTGGGCCTTTGGGACGCTGGCCCTGTTGCTCATATGATGCATTTGCTAACCAGCTGAAATGACCAGAAGGTTTTAAGTGATCTCTGAGTAACAAGCCTTCCGTACAGTGACTGCGAAAGAGCCTCGGATGGCACATTTTGTCATTCTGCGTTTGGCAGGTTCCCTCTTGGGTCCATAAAGACCCCTAACCCCTTTTCTTCCAGCTTTTTTTCATCACAGCTTGGGTTTCAAATATATCCATTCTGCTGTGATATTTTCAGAAGGCCTACCTGCTGCTTAAAGTGGCCTGGATCTATTTCCCAGTCTTCGTCAGAGCTGCAGGAGAGGGATTTCTGTGCTGTATGACGGAAAATGGAGAAAATGTAATGCAGAGCTCTCCTCTGATTAGCTTAGCTTAGTAGTGGCTAATATTAATGTCAGGCTTAGGAAAATTTACATCTTCACCCTTTATTGAAATACTATTCAAATTCGTTAAAGATTTTGTAAGCATATTGCGTAGTTGTTATCCGAGTCATTCATTTTATTTGTAGAAATGCAACGAAATGCCAGATTGTGTTGACATCATTTTTGGCCGGGCTCTCATTCAAAGAAATGATGAACGTGTGCAAAAACAAGAGGGAACCAACAAAATATTAATAACTGAATATTTTTTTGCTTTTTCCTGTGAGCCTTTTGTTTTATGCATTTTTGGTTTGCTTAGTAAAATGAAACATGTAGCTCTTTTTTTTTTTTGTTTTTGGCAAGATTCTGATTTGATTTACATTGACAAAGTTGTCAGTAGAATTTGTAACTGACAAAGTGAGGAAATACACAATTAACATTTTTTATTTTATTTTTAGTCTACTAGATCAGCCTGTATTGCTTATCAACTTGGTAGAAAGCCTGAAAACGAAATACAATAGAAAAAAAATAATAATACAATTGAAACAAATGTTGCTTTAAATTTGAATGCAAGTCTGTAAGTATCCAGCTGACCACCTACTACAGAAATTGAAACAAAGTAGTCTTCACTGTAAGAATTCGACTTGCTTTAATTCTTATTAAAGCTACAAAAGTTCCTCAGTCAAAAGCAGTGAGTAATTGTCTTTTTTTCTTTTGTTGTTTGATTAAAGGTGGAATACCTAAGATTTTTTGCATTAAAATATCCCAAAATCACAAGGCCAGTGTTATATATTTAGTTAAGATGATAACCTACAATATTCCAACTGTTTCAAACAATGTTTAAATCACGAGTAAATTGAGATTTTAACCAAGGAAACGGGGCGTGTGAGCAGGGGTGAGCTGGGAGTCGCCAGTCAATTCGCGTCATATTGGCGTTACCTCGAGTTTCCGCTCGTACTGACGTGTAGTCCTGGATAAATGCGGAAGTTGTAGTTGTGCGTCAGCGTCTATCAAGCAACAAACGTCAGCTTGTTTCGCGCATTTGTTATGGAATGGTGCACAATTATTATTTTCAATTATTCTCGGAATGTGAACTGTTGGTAAGGTCGCACATCGGACGAGAAGCGCCGCGCCACGTCTAGGACAACCAGTATCGCACACCGGACACGCACTTTCTCAGTGTATGGCCAGCAATATTGTTATGTTTAATGACATGAAGATAATGTCTGTTCTATGTTATGATTGTACTGTACAATTAAATACAATAGTTGCTGAGTCTGCAGTCTGAAAACTTTACCTCAGAGCATCCGTTAACTGAATGAATTGAGAATCTCACCTGAAAAATCTAATAACATCAGCAATTCTCATTCAAGCAGCTGATTTCTGTAAATGAATGCAAAACTAAATGCATATTGCAGCATAGGGCGAAGTCAGGATACATTAGCAACGATTTGACTTCAAACCCTCTCCACCATAGCTTCGTCCAGTGACTCGTACAGTAACATCTGTGATAACTAATTTACTTTTAAACCTGACTTTTCTTGCGGCTATTTCAGTTTAATGAAAACAAGCATGTCATTAAACGCAACATTTATAGAAATTCGAACTTTACCTCATCCATGACAACTAATTTTCAATTCCCGTCTGACTGATTTATCCACGGTGGAAAACAACAGTTCCCATCATTCTGCGTTCCTCCACGTCGTCATCAAGCAAAGCCGTTGTTGTTGTTTTGAATGTAGCGCCCTTAGCGGTGTGCAATCGTAGGTATTGCAGCTTTAACATTGACACAGACTGCAGCATGTATATTAGGCTGCTGTCACTTTAAGACTCGAATGCTCAGATCCAGTTCAATGCATTTTGACATATTTTAAGGAGTAAAAGCGCACCACTGGAAAGGGAACAAATTGGGCACAATAATCATTTTATCTCGCATTTTAATAATCGATTGGTGGCCGAAATTGATTAACTTATTTTCGATTTAATTATTTATTGCTGTGCTTTTGTTTGCTTTCATTCGTCTTCTCCTCTCACATGATGTTTCAAAGCATATGGCTGATGCTCCTCCTCAGGATAGTGTGATGAAGCAGTCTTGTTTTTTTTTACCCACCGTGAATTGTGTTAGACTGAAAATAGAGTTGAAGGCTGCAGGTGTGTGTGCATGAATGTGTGAGCCGTGGCTCTGTGCTCGTACACCGGCTGTGCGCTTGGTCAGTCTCACCAGGTGATGGGCAGGTGCCGCCCCCCTCAACACACACCATCTTCCTTACTTCCTGCCAAACACTTGTCTCCTGCCAGCGAATGGGATCTTGGCACATGAGCCCTGCACTGTGCCACAGTCTGCCCACCTCCCGCAGGATCTACAAGAGGTTTCCCATTGAATGGATGGTCAATCATGCGGGCATTGTTCTTAAATCCTGTTAATACCTGAAATCTGATAATAAATGGATGGCACCAGCCGCTGGCGTAAATGGTGTCTAGTGTTTCTTAGAGATTTTAGGTGGTTCTCGGTAGACTAAGCTTCGGCCCATGATTTAAAGGGGGGTTGACTGCGATTTCACTTTTTTCATTTTAAATAGTGTGTAATGTTGCTGTTGGTGCATGAACAGTATCTGCAAAGTTGCAGCACTGAAAGTTTAGTGTAAGCAGAGATATCGTCTTTTAAAAATCAGGAAGTAAAATTGCCTACAAAAACAACTCAATTGGGACTACAGCTGGGTTATGGTACGTCACTAACCCACACATTTGCATCAACCACTCCCTCAGAATATGCAGAAAATGGCATGCGCATATTTCTGAAGCACTTCAAATCGTCGAGTGTGTTGTTCACGCAGCTGTCAGGTCTTCTGTGTTTGGGCTTCCCACGGACGCTATTCTTCCTCAACAATGGATACAATTTATGTTTGATTATGTTCCTGAAAATGACGATCGTAATCTAGCGAGTTTCAACATTGGATTCAACAAGAAACTGTTACTAAAACATGAAGCAGTTCTGACTTTAAAACAAGAGGCAGCAGTGTTGGGCCACAATCTGTAAGTAGGCTAAGACTTCATCATTTTAAATGTATTTGCATGTATAATTCAAGACGTAGCCTTGTGTTTTATTTTTTTCAAATGCCAGCGCTGGCTTTAGCCACTACTCAGTTCGACCATGCTATTTTGTGTCTACGACAAACGTGGACAAACATTATGGACCTGAATTTTCTATAAGTACTAATGTTTTAAATGTATTTTTCATGTATATATGCTTTATGACGTTATTTTCGATTTGATCAAGAACGTAAACATGCCAACGCTGTTTGGAGTATAACATTAGTAGCCAGTCAGTTGCTATCATTGCCAGTCAGATGCTATTGTGTAAAACAAACGTGTATAAAGTTAAAAAATGTAGCAAATTACCATTCAGAAACGTTTAGTAAGAGCCGTGTGTGGTGAGGTTCTGTTTGACTCTTTATTCGCGGCTTTCTCTGTCTGATTCTGCCTGAAACTGATACTGCAGTTCAACACATATTTACATCTGGACCGGAGCTCAATCATGACATGCACGTTTCGCCCATAAAGGTAATGGGCGTTAACCTTCCGGACAACATGAGCGACAGTTTAGCCAATCACAACACACCGGGCCAAACTAACCAATCTGAGCTCACAACGTATTTCTGAGGGAGTGTTTTCATAGAATCAGGAAGTGAACCGCTCGTTCAGGGGACAGAGGAGAGCGCGGCTGACAATAAAGGTGAAGTTTATGAAAAATAAGACTTTTAAAAAAAGAAAAACACAAATACATGTTATATTGCACACCATAAATACAATCATGCAAAGAAAAAAGCAGTCAACCCCAACCCCCCTTTTAACACAAAAGAGATGTGCATGGATAACTCATTTATGATAAATCAGCAATGTTCAATAAAAACATAAATTGATGCCTTTCGAAGACAGCTGCCCATATTGGAGGCAGACTGAAAGGGTTCACAGTGGAGCAGTTTTTTTAAAGCACATGATTAGATTAGACACTTGATCACCCCATTACAGGAAGGCGTATCCTGTGATTGACAGAGCATGCATGGGAGTGGGGAATATAACAACATTTGGCATCCAGTGTGCTTCCCTGTATATGCTATATGTAAAGAGATTGAGTGATGCTTACTGTATGTAATAGAGCATTAAGCATAGAGTAACTCTCACAAATGCACAGAGTACTTTCTCCTTTGGCTTCACTGATCTCATGTTAGACACTTGTACACACATACCCTTCACACAAATACAGACTGCCCTGGAGAGGCAGGACGAGGTGACCTCAAACAGTGTGTCACCAGCAGCCTGCAGGCTCTATTTTTATCTCTGTGCCTCTGGTTGTTCCCGAATCAGGCTTTAATTCCCTAAATATTCCTGTCGTTGGATCTCTCTGTGGCAGTCCGGATGTGTTAAGCCCTCAGGAAGCCCTGCTTCATGTCAACAATGAGTTTTTATTAATAACAGTCTAAGCTGGAGTCATTTGTAGATGAGGATGTAATTAGCCCCTGTGTGTTTGTTTGTGTAAATGGCTTTGTCTTTTGAAGGCAGTTGAAGATGGCGGACGAAGCGAGACAAGTGTTGATTATAAACATTCATAACTCGAAATAAATCGCTTATTCTTAATATAATGAGCTATTTCAGCCAGTGTTTTATTTCAGTTTGTAGCAATTGAGCTTCAGTCTGCTGGTTCCCAGTCTGTGGGAAAGATCTGGTGCAGGGTGGGACAGCAGAACTAGATCTGCTTGGAGACTGAAGATGCATATTTTTGGAACTGATAAGGCATCTGTCATTAAAGCATCTTCTGCTGTAAACACTGCGATGAGCTTTGCTATGGTACAGTGGCCACAGTCCCATCAATAGAAGGGCTTTGCACTTCATGAGAACAGTATCATACTCATTTTCTCTGTATTTGTATGTGGGTTTTGCTAATATTTAACCAGTGAAAAGTATTAATAGCTTGTGACTAAACCTCGTATCTCCATTGGATCCTCAAGCTGTCGAATGAAACCTCATGACTCCACCTCTTTTGTGAATGAGGCAGTGCATGCAGTTTGGACCGTCTGCTTATTTGCAAAGCAAAGGTAAATAGAGAACTGGTTCTTTGAATAAGTTGTGTTTTTCTACACTCAAGAAACACACTCTATAAGACCATAATATAAATGTAAAGGCTAATGTTATATATATAGAAAGCTCTATCTCATATATATATATATATATATATATATATATATATATATATATATATATATATATATATATTTACTATTGTAAAGCACTATTATCATATATATATATATATATACATGTATATATGTGTGTGTATATATATTTATATATATATACATATATACATATATAATATCATGATAGCCAAATATTGACAAATATTAGCCAAATATTGTGATGCATCAAAATGGGACAGTTTTTAAAATGACAATAAAAAATAAAGCAATCATATATATATATACATGTATATATATATGTATATATATATATATATATATATATATACATATATACATATATACATATATACATATATACATATATACATATATATATATATATATATATATATATATATATATATATATATATATATATATATATATATATATATATACATATAAGAAAAATACACTAAAAAATTATGTATATGTGTATTAATTATTATATATAATTAATATATATACACAAATACATATATATATAAATATATATAAATATAAATATAAATATATATATATATATATATATATATATATATATATATATATATATATATATATATATATGAAGAGTTCAGATGCAAAAGCCTCTAAATGCCATTTGAAATTTTCTTCTAAAATGACCATTTTTATCAAGCTTGTATATTTAAGTTCAGTAATTTCACTTAAATAACAATTAATAGGTAATCTTCATTGCCATTTATGTGAAATTTCTAAACTTTAATATACAAGCTTGATAAAAATGATCATTTTAGAAAAAAAATTCAAATGGCATTTAGAGGCTTTTGCATCTGAACTCTTCATATATATATATATATATATATATATATATATATATATATATATATATATATATATATATATATTGTTTTATTTTTTTGTTGTGTTTTTATAATTTTTTTAATTATTATTATTATTTTTTAAATACGGTC
>JAQIUQ010002887.1:0-5000 GCA_030378365.1 Hybognathus amarus | reverse complement strand
TGCCAGTCTGTGATAGGCTGTAACAATAAACATTAAAGTTGAAATGAATAATAAAAATAATTGACTCCAAAACTGTCATTTTTAAAATAAAATGTAAAATATTTACATCATTGAATTACATATATTTTAATTTAAATAATCCTTTGTCATGTCAGGTTAATAGGGCTACAAGTGATAAACATTAAAATTGAAATGAATAATAAAAATAATTGACTCCAAAACTGTAATTTTTTAAAATAAGATGAAATATTTACATGCATTAAATTACATATATTTTAATTTAAATAATCCTTTGCCATGCGGGTTAGGAACTGGGCTGCAACAATGAACATTAAAATTGAAATGAAGTAATAAAAATAATTGACTCAAACTGTAATTTTTTATAACATTTTAATTAAAAATATTTACATAATTAAATTACAATTATTTAAATAAAAAATATTATATATATATATATGTTATAATATTATTTTTTATTTAATAATTTTAATTTATGTAATTATTATTATTATTTTAAAATAATTATTATTATTTTAATTCAAATGTGTATTTTTACTTCATTTTAAAATAATATTTTTTTTAATGTTTTCAAAATGTTCAGAATAGATGCTTTGATCTTTTTAAATTGGTGATTTATTAATACTTGGTTCTCTATTATTTTTTTTACTTTTTTTTACTTTTTTAATATATTTGTTGTACGTTTATATTCTATATATATATATATATACATATATGTATATATATATATATATATATATATATATATATATGCATGTTTTGGAGAATCTTTTTTTAGATAATCATTTTAGAATAATCATTGAATACAGCTTTATTTTCAGACACTATCAGAGTTTGCTGAACGCCTCAGTCTGAGGTGCACGTTCCACTGAACAGCTCTTATCAGCTGGATGATTGATACACTCTGTTCCTGATCTGAATTCACAGGGATAAGTGTAGCTCTTATCTAAACTGCTGTGTGTATTACATGAATGGAGGAGGTCACTTGGGTCCCGTCATTCAATGAGATCCAGATTCCAGAGATATGATTAAGTTGAGATGTATAAAGGCAGATTGGTTGATAGTCGAGGCTGGGAGTTTGGAGGATTGGCTCTCGTCTCTATTTTTGAAGTCTTTTGACTATCCAAGACTTTTGATTATAGGCATTTGCAGTGTATTTTGGACAAAGAGAAACCCACTTAGATAGGAATAAACTGGATGAAATGCAGATTGACCAACTATGGTTTGTTTTGGTCTTCTTTGATCATCAAACCACAGCAATAGACATATCCACAAAAAAACTCTCTCTCTCTATATATATATCTATATATATATATATATATATATATATATACATACAGTATATATACAGTCACAAGGATTATTAGGAACACCATAATAATACTGTGTTTAACCCCCTTTCACCTTCAGAACTGCCTTAATTCTTCATGGCATTGATTCAACAAGGTGCTGAATGCATTATTTAGAAATGTTGGCCTATTTTGATAGGATAGCATCTTGCAGTTGATGGATTGTTCCAATTGGCACTAAGGGGCCTAAAGTGTGCCAAGAAAACATCCCTCAAACCATTACACCACCACCACCAGCCTGCACAGTGGTAACAAGGCATGATGGATCCATGTTCCCATTCTGCTTGTCACCGCCAAAATCTCACTCTCACCATCTGAACGTTCTCAACAGAAATCGAGACTCATCAGACCAGGCATAATTTTTCCAGTCTTCAACTGTCCAATTTTGGTAAGCTCTTGCAAATTGTAACCTCTTTTTCCTATTTGTAGTGGAGATGAGTGGTACCCGGTGGGGTCTTCAGCTGTTGTAGCCCATCCGCCTCAAGGTTGTGCGTGTTGTGGCTTCACGAATGCTTTGCTGCATACCTCGGTTGTAACGAGTGTTTATTTCAGTCAAAGTTGCTCTTCTATCAGCTTGAATCAGTCGGCCCATTCTCCTACTGACCTCTAGCATCAACAAGGCATTTACGCCCACAGAACTGCTGCATACTGGAAGTTTTCCCCTTTTCACACCATTCTTTGTAAACCCTAGAAATGGTTGTGTGTGGAAAATCCCAGTAACTGAGCAGATTGTGAAATACTCAGAGCCGTGCCTGTCTGTCACCACAACCATGCCACGCTCAAAATTGCTTAAATCACCTTTCTTTCCCATTCTGACATTCAGTTTGGAGTTCAGGAGATTGTCTTGACCAGGGCCACACCCCTAAATGCATTGAAGCAACTGCCATGTGATTGGTTGATTAGATAATTGCATTAGTGAGAAATTAAACAGGTGTTCCTAATAATCCTTTAGGTGAGTTTCTATATATATATATATATATATATATATATATATATATATACACATACATACATACATACATATAGTGTATAGCGTGTTTTGTTGGAGAATCCAGTTTTTAGTACAGCAGAGATGATTCGTCATCATCTGGTTGTCAGTTGTGTGGGAATGTTTTTGCTGTGTTTCTGGCAGCTCCGAGCAGGCTTGAGGACAGATTGGGTGTCTACAGAAGTGAAAAATGGAATAAACAACAAAATCTGAGATTTTGCGAGGCGGTTGTGTGTCCTCTCCGCAGTGCTCTGTGCAAACTGATGCTAAAGCCCTCTGGTCTCACTTTCAGAGGAACTGACGACTGTCGATCCGTGGAAACGACCCTGCCGCCGCTGGCCAGGCTGTGACTGGTAATGTCTAATGAATGAAACGCCGTGAAGTCTTTGCATTCCTCCTCCTCTGTCTCTCAGGCTGTGATTCACTGTCTGTCTTCGGCGAGTAGGTGTGAGACACATCGGGGTCAGTATGTCAGGAAGCTCACTCGTGTGAAGTGCATCTGAAGCTCATTACTGTGAGATTAATGGCTGCTCCCGGTGCTGCCATATATACAAACTCATGAACAGACACCATAACTGCTGTTATTTTTCGCATGGTTCAAAAAATATATATTTTTTTAAATAAAGTATTCCAATTATTTTATTTATATATTTATTATATATACACACTGGTATAACGGTCTACACAGCTGTTTCAAAATGTTTGCGGACAGTCGGAGTACTGATATGCTCACCAAGTCTCGCATTTATTGAAAAAATAGATAGATAAATACATTACATATACAATATCGCTTAATCAATCTTACATAACCATAAAATTGGATTATATAGGTGTGTGTGTGTGTGTGTGTGTGTGTGTGTGTGTGTGCTTCTTCGCTAAAAATCTTACAAACCCCCACATTTTGAACAGTAGTGTCCAGTAAATTGAGTAGCAATGAGAGAAAGCCTGATTTTTGGACCACTAATATTTTCTTTGATTCTGACATTATTTTCGTGGCATTTAAAAATGTTCTCCCCAAATTGCCATGTACCATAGCAATATGTATTATTATTATTATTATTTAGTAGATATCTGGTTATTGTTTTTATATAATGCACAAATTGTGAACGCAAAAGCGAATTAATTAATTTATAATTAATTTATAATTAATATTTTTATATATTTTTTTTAAATTAGAAACATAGAATTAAAAAGTAATACTGTATATACATACTGAACATAAATAATACTTTATGTATTATTTATGTATTACTATTAACAATATTATTATATAAATATATACATATATATATATATATATATATATACACACACACACACACACACACACACACACACACACACACACACACACACACACACACACACACACACACACACACACACACACACACACACACACACACACACACACACACACACACACACACACACACACACACACACACACACACACACACACACACACACACACACACACACATATTATATACGATTATTATATACCATATAAGATTGATTAAACGATTATGTCAGCTGTCACACAAAACTGACTCAATGGATATAATGCTCATAGAACCATATGATTTCAATTTTTGCATTACAGTAATGGGAGTTTGAGAAGAAGATGCATACATGCCTTAATGAAAATGTCACAATGGGAAAACATTTTTGTTTGTTCTTAAAGGGTTTTATGAGCATTCCCTATGCACACTTTCTCCTTTGTTATGTGGATTAAGATGAGATGTGCAGGTTTTATGATCCCTCTGCTGCTGTATGTGTGTGTGTGTTTGTGAATGCTAATGCTCTCATGTATTCTGCATTGAGCCTCTCTCTCCCCCTCCCTCTCCCTCTTTCAGAGATCTAGGCTATTTATAGCTGGTTCTCCCTGAGCTATCTTGCCGACTGATGTTGTTTTGCCTTTTCACGTAATTATAAATCTTGCTTTAGGAAATCTGTTGCATGTTCATTTCATGTGTGCTGTGGGACTGTGGACCTTTTCAGGGTAAATGGCAGATTTAAATTGATTCAAATAAAAATGTGTCTGTGAGAATAGACACAGTTTATATTCAGTAGTGCGTTGTGCTTCAGTGTGGATTTTTTAGCTGATGAAATATTGAAAATATGCCACACACACAATCCTCAGTGAAACTGCAAAGAAAAAAACAAACATTTGCGACCTGATATGAAAGTTGCATTAGATGTGAAATAAGACATTTTTGATGAAAGATTACAAAGGGAAAGCAGGAACATGTATTAGAAAAGAAATGAAATGGAGATGATTTTGTTACCTTTAAGACAGCGAGTGCACGTCAATCCCTTAAATTCATTTGCATCAAATATATGGTGTGTTCCCTGGCAGTGGTCCATATTTTGCATATGTAGTTTGTGTTCCGAGCTGTAATAGAATCTCCTGATGACGTCTGCTCTCCTGCATCCTCTGCGCTACACGCCATTTCTCAGTTGGAATTATTTCTCTCTCTCCCGCAGATGGACTTCCCAGTAAAGAACAGCCACTGGAACTTCTGAAGCCATCTGGAGTCAACCACATTCCTCCTTTCGGTAACAAGTTGCTGCGGTGCGCGGTGGCGCGAACGTGTGTTCTCAGTGCCCAGAACCTGACCCACCATCACCATCACACACCA
>JAQIUQ010002886.1:212500-265584 GCA_030378365.1 Hybognathus amarus | reverse complement strand
ATATCTAAGCTGCACCTTCGATCACACCATGAGCTGTGATGTACCATAAGTCATTCCTATACTTCTAAAATGTTGAGTGTCTCTCTGAGCCTACACTTCTGTATGGCAAGCCCTTTTAACATTTAAAAGCTAAGTTTGACTATTCGTAATTAACATTGTAGATATCAACAACGTCTTTCTAGTCGTAATTACATTTTGGATAGTTTGTATTATCATTTAAGATATCTGTAACGTAATTGTGACTTAGTCGAAACGACAGATAGAGTATGGCAAGCCGTTTTAACATTTAATCATTTTAACCTACTAGTCTCTATTTTCATGCTACTAGTACTTATTTTTTAGATACTAGTATCTATTCCATTAAGTACTAGTACTTATTCATTAGCTACTAGTGCTTATTCTTTAGATACTAGTGCCTTTTCTTTAGATACTAGTGTTTATTCTTTAGGTACTAGTACCTTTTTAAAGATACTAGTACTTATTCATTAGACACTAGTCCTTATTTATTAGATACTAGTACTTATTCATTAGATGCTAGTCCTTATTCATTACATACCAATGCTTATTAATTAGTTACTAGTACTTATTCATTAGATACTAGTACCTATTAAATAGATACTAGTACTTATTCATTAGACACTAGTACTTATTTCAATGGTGACTAGTAACTATTCTTTTGTTACTAGTCACATTTTTTCCATTGACTTCTATGGTGATCTGTCATTCAGATATCAACTATTCAGTTCTGACTAGTATGTTAGTATGATTCCAATTGTGGAATACATACTAGTATGTATTCCAAAAGCAGGGGTTACGTTTTTGCACGTCGTGCAGAATAACCCTAAAGGCACCAAGGTGGCGGTGCCACCGGCTTTATATATATATATATATATATATATATATATATATATATATATATATATATAATATAGCTGCGAGCAGCGATGGAGGGCCAAAGCCGGCGGTACGCCATCCCGGTGCCTTTAGGCACCGGGGTTGCGGTGCCACCGGCTTGGGCCCGCAATCGCTGCTCGCAGCTATATATATTTATTTTTTTTTTTTTTTTTTTTCTTAGCGACTATTCGGGCACTTTTGGGGCCCTTAACATGCTCGAAAACTCTTGAAACTTTGCACACGGGTCAGAACCCGCGGCCATCAGAGCCGGGCTGAAGCTGGTACCCGGGCGTGGCAGGGCGGCTCGTCAGCGCCCCCTGGAATGGGGTCCGAACACCTGGTCCATAACTCAAACACACTTGCATGTAATAATATGAAACTCGGTACACATGTCGATAGCAGAATTTCATCTATACCTCGCGTTCTTACTTTTTACCCCAGCCCAACAGGAAGTCGGCTATTGAGGTTTTTTTGTAAAACACACGCAATGAACTTTTAAATACTCCTCCTAGAGCTCTGATCCAAATTCGACGAAACTCGGTCAGCGTGAAGTCAAGACATTGAGGATGAAAGTTTGTGTGGGGATTTTTGATATCTCGAACGGTTTGGCCGTGGCGAGGAAACGAAACTATGGCGAGAAACGTGAAACAGGAAGTGTGTCATAACTTCAGCATACATTAACTGATCTGGATGAAACTTCAGCAGTGCGTTCGCTGTAAGAGGACGATCACATGGATGTGACTATTGTGAGTCAAAGTTATAGCGCCACCAACTGGCAGCAGGAAGTGTGTCACTTTCAAAATGCTTTGAAATCACCCTCTTATTTTTACCCGATTTGCTTCAAACTTCATCTGTATAATGTAAATACACGGCAGATGAAGACCTATGAATGGATTCTTGATATCTTTGAAACTGTTGCCGTGGCGACGCATCAAACTTTACCATTCTTTTAGGATGCATTCTTTTAGGATTCGAACATTTGTCCATAAATCAAACACACGTGCATGGATTAATATGAAACTCGGTACACTCATAGATCACATCAGGCCAAACAACTTTCGTGCTCTAAGTTTTACGACAGTTCAAACGGAAGTCGGGAATTATGTTTTTTTTTTTTAAATAAATGTCCTAGAAAAACATCAAATTACAACCCATGCTGTTACCAATCACCACCAAACTCGGTGTGCATGAAGTCAAGACATTGAGGATGCTAAATTCCGGACGGATTTGTGATATCTCGAACGGTTTGGCCGTGGCGGATTTTTTTGACTAAAAAAGGACACATAAAGTGTGTTATAACTTGGTTAGTTTTACTGACAGTTACAAAACTTGCCGTGTATATTGTTCTATTCAAGCCAAACAACTTTCTAATTAACAATAATAAGCTCAAACCCACAGAAAGTCAGATATTGTAGTTTGAATATGATCATGCTCTTCTAGCTAGGCCTGTCACACAGTCTGTGTGTGTGTGTGATCGAGCTTCTGACACACAGTCTGTGTGTGTGTGTGTGTAGGGGGAGGGGGCTTAATCATTTCACTGTGTGTCTGGCCTGCTAAAGTAAATACATTTCTTAAGCCTGGTATTTTTTAAATAAGTTTTTATTTTTATTTTTTTATAAGTAAAGGCATATAACCTGTTTAATTGTAGTGCATTGACAATAGTTTTATATAATTAGTGTATTAATTAAATTAACTTGGTCCATAAATCAAAGAAGTAATAAATCAAAAAGGAAGTGTGTTAAAACTTCTGCATACATTAACTGATCTTGATGAAACTTCAGCAGTGTGTTCGTTGTAAGAGGCCGATCACATGGATGTGACTATTGTGAGTCAAATATATAGCGCCACCAACTGGCAGCAGAAAGTGTTTCACTTTCAAAATGCTTTGAAATCACACTCTTACTTTTACCCGATTTGCTTCAAACTTCATCTGTATAATGTAAACACACGCCAGATGAAGAGCTGTGAAAGCATTATTCAATATCTAAGATAATGTTGCCATAGCAACGCATCAAACTTTAACATTCCTTTTTTTGATGATTTTGAGTCTCTTAGCGGCTTTTGGGGCCCTTAATGGGTTTGAAAACTCTTGAAACTTTGCACACAGGTCAGATCCCACAGCCATCAGAGCCGGGCTGAAGATGGTACCCGGGTGTGGCAAGGGGGCTGAGACAGTGCCCCCTGGAACGGGGTCCAAAAACTTGGTCCATAAATCAAACACGCTTGCATGTAATAATATGAAACTCAGTACACATGTTGATCTCATCGTTTCATATATTCATATATTCTCCTCAAGCCGGACAACTTTCTAATTTACACTCATGAGCTAGGACCCACAGAAAGTCAGATATTTTGGTTTGAAAATGTTGAGTGTCTCTCTGAGCCTACACTTCTGTATGGCAAGCCCTTTTAACATTTAAAAGCTAAGTTTGACTATTCGTAATTAACATTGTAGATATCAACAACGTCTTTCTAGTCGTAATTACATTTTGGATAGTTTGTATTATCATTTAAGATATCTGTAACGTAATTGTGACTAGTTTGGAAACGTACAGATAGAGTATGGCAAACCGTTTTAACATTTAATCATTTTTAACCTACTAGTCTCTATTTTCATGCTACTAGTACTTATTTTTTAGATACTAGTATCTATTCCATTAAGTACTAGTACTTATTCATTAGCTACTAGTGCTTATTCTTTAGATACTAGTGCCTTTTCTTTAGATACTAGTGTTTATTCTTTAGGTACTAGTACCTTTTTAAAGATACTAGTACTTATTCATTAGACACTAGTCCTTATTTATTAGATACTAGTACTTATTCATTAGATGCTAGTCCTTATTCATTACATACCAATGCTTATTAATTAGTTACTAGTACTTATTCATTAGATACTGAGTACCTATTAAATAGATACTAGTACTTATTCATTAGACACTAGTACTTATTTCAAATGGTGACTAGTAACTATTCTTTTGTTACTACTAGTCACATTTTTTCCATTGACTTCTATGGTGATCTGTCATTCAGATATCAACTATTCAGTTCTGACTAGTATGTTAGTATGTATTCCAATTGTGGAATACATACTAGTATGTATTCCAAAGCAGGGGTTACGTTTTGCACGTCGTGCAGAATAACCCTAAAGGCACCAAGGTGGCGGTGCCACCGGCTTTATATATATATATATATATATATATATATATATATATATATATATATAGCTGCGAGCAGCGATGGAAGGCCAAAGCCGGCGGTACCGCCCATCCCGGTGCCTTTAGGCACCGGGGTTGCGGTGCCACCGGCTTGGGCCCGCGATCGCTGCTCGCAGCTATATTTTTATTTATTTTACAAAACACAAGGTTTTAATGTTAAATAAGAGTATACAAAAAGTATATACATAGTTTATAATCATGTGTTGATTTTATTTATATGACCATTAATATCTTGTTGTCTTGTATTTTAAGTCTGTGTTGCAGCTATGTAAAAAAAAACAACAACAAAAAAACGTCTTTACTTGACCTCAGGGGGTTAAGATGTTTATTTTATAATATTTTGTTTACTTGTGGCAGTAAATTTCTCCCTTATTTACCCAGAAGTTATAGCATTACAGGGCATCATGCCAGGTTTTGTCTGTTTACTGAAGTCTGTCATGACCGGTAGCGTTGTAAAGCTCTGAATCTCCTGCACAACGCTGATGTAACCCAAATATGGGCATTGGTACCAAAGGGTGATTTAAAGCTAATGACGGAATCTCATTGGCTACTGCTGTTTTCTGGTGTACTCTGCCAATGTTAATTCATTGAGTTGCAGTTGTCGGCCGTAGGTTGTGTGTAGCGCGCGTACCCTGACGTGCACCTTTCCAAAAATGTAACAACGCATCAATTCTACGCATACCGCAAGCACTGTGATTAGTCTGTTAAAGGTGTCCTAGAATGTGAAATTGAATTTATTTTGGCATAGTTAAATAACAAGAGTTCAGTACATGGACATGACATACAGTGAGTCTCAAACACCATTGTTTTCTCTTACTTAAAGGTTCTCTAAGCGATGTGGGGCCAAAACATTTTTTTTGTCACATACAGCAAACGTCTCCTTACTATCGGCTAGCTGTCTGTCCCCTAAACACACTGTAAAAAAAACGTGGTCTCTGTAGACACCACAGGCTCCACAAACGGCAACAAAAACAATCATGTCTCACCCGGACCACGAAACCTAACAAACAGTGTTCCAGCCAATCACTGACAAGAAGTATTTGGGGGTGGGTCTGGGGGTTAGTGCACGTGCACATGAAGGGTGTGTGTGTGTGTGAAGGAGAGAGAAGCATCAGAGGGAAAGATGTTTGAAAAATGGCAGAGTTTGAAAAATGGCCGACACACGACCAAAGAGACGACGTTCTGATAAACAAATTAAAAAGAAGAAGGAATCGGGTAAAGAATGTGTGAAGTTCCGAATTACATCGGTAAAGCTTTTGAACGATGGCGAGAACTCCGGCGGCAGAAGGGCTTCCAGTCCGACATTCAGGTTGCTCTGTTTTTGCTGGACAGGTGGGTAACGTTAAATTATTATTTTTTTCTTCTAAATTGACGCTTATGTTCGCCAAACCCACACAATTCACGTTCACAATTATTTCAGGAAGCACGGAAGGGAGGGGGAGGAGATGAGATGCGGAGGAGGGAGGGTCTAGCTAGCCTCCGATTTGTTTGAAAATATTCCGAACGTCAACACCCAGGATCGCTTAGAGAACCTTTAAATCTCGTTTTTGAAAAACACCCCTGAAAAAACAGGCGAATCTCCACATAATACCGACTGTTATGCAACAGTCGGGATCATTAATATGTATGACTCCAAACATTTGCATATGCCAGCCCATGTTCAATGACAGACGATCCGGAGTTGCGCAGCCGAAGCATTGGAGTTGATCAGTGTTCGGATGTACACATGAACACAAAAGTATATTTTAGTTCCTTTGTCCGAGCCTCTGAAGAAGCAATGGGTTAATTTATTTTCTCTGCATATTTCCAAACATTTCACCGACTGTTTCCTCTACTTGCCAAGAGCTGGCCTCGGATCGAGCTGATGTGTTGTTGTTCAAGTTCAGACAGGTAATGTTAATCTTTCACTTTAAAATCGTGATTAAATATCAACTTCACATCGTTTCTTTTACGAAAAAAAAATCTTATTCAAATTGTGAATTATATACAGAAAGAAAGTGATCAAATAACAATCACAGCGTGAGTTTATCTGGACACTTGCCAAACTCGTTATGAATTCAATGACGCACGTTACACCGCACAACAAAGCTCTTGCTGTATGTACATGATTGTGTCTGCATTAGTGAAAGCAGAGAAGGCAGAAACTGTGTTGCAATCAGGGCTGGACTGGCCATCGGGCATACCGGGCATTTCCCGGTGGGCCGACGAGCTTTTGGGCCGATCTCGTACTTTTTTCTACGGCCCACACAACTCGGCCCATTTGTTTAATTTTGTTTAATTGGCGGCCGCGATCTTTGTGCCGTTGAAACGCATTGGACAAAAAAGTCAGTGTGGGTTTTTTTTATTTCTCACACACCGGCCCATTGGTTAATTTCTTGATTGACACTTGGCTGGTCCAATCATATCTTTAATCACCCCCCCTTCATGGGCTCTGAGCGAGCGTGCAGTGTCAGTGTATCTCTCAAAATAGTAGAGCGATGGAGAAGAAATGCAATGAATGTGCAGAGAAATGGTGTGAAAAAGAGAACCGGGTCTTCAGTGTCTGATGAGGAGTAAGGAGGATCAGGAGAGACATTAGTGAGTGTAGAGAACTGTGGTGAGCAGAACTATAGGCTACTTTCAGAACACAGGCTGGGAGAAGGAACTCATTAAACCCAGTTATGCATTATTTCCACATCTGCATATTTGATGATTACGCATTTTACTAGAATTGTAATGAGAGTATGAGACCCATTTGTAAACCATGTTTTCTGCCAAAATAAAAGCTCAATGCCGTTTCCATCAAAATAAAAGATTGTGTTTATCTCTTTTAAGTATAGAAATTAGTTCTAAGCTAATTATGAAAGTTGGTTTTATTTTTTCAGTGCATGTGTTTTACAATATATGGTTATTGTCATGTGATTAATATTAATACTATGATTAATTATGTAGACAGACACTATATCACAACTAAAATAGTTTTAAGTTTTTCTTTGTTCAATTTGCACACTGAACATGGGTTGGAGCTCTTAATTTTGAACTCTCAAAGTGCACCAGATTGATGATTTTAACATTTAAAAAGCACAACATTTTCTTGCGGGGAGCATGCCCCCAACCCCCTAGAGGGACAGGTGCACTCACCGATACTATTGAAACATCTTGTAAGAAAGACTGGTATTGCCAATGCAATTGGAGAATTGTATTTTAGTTATTTTATCTCACATATTCAAGGGCGTACAAACTTCGGTTGCATTAATTCATATGTAATAGTGGGCCAGTCTGGGCCAAAATGCCCGGGCCACTTTTTTTCCCAGTCCAGCCCTGGTTGCAATGATAAGATCTTCATCCTCGCGAATCGACAGACTGTCATCTGCTGCTCAATGCTCATCACAGCAACACTTTATGTGATGGGAATAGATCTAAATACTTCAAAAACATCTTACGATTTGTTAATCTCGATAGCTGTAATAGTAAAAACCTATAATAGCTGTAGTAAAATTATAATAGCTGTAGTAAAATTATTCGAGAGAGTTTCACATGTAATACATAGCTATTTCATATGTAAGCATGTAAGCCAATCACAGCAGAGGCCGGTTACACACAGCAGACACGCCCCTTCAAACAGGGTGTTCAAAGAAGAGGCTAAAATCAGGCTGGGGAAAAATGCCTTTTATTTCTAAATTATGACTATTTTTGATCTAAAAAACATACTAACATTATAAGGGCAACCCAGGAAATATTATAAAATAATAATAAAAAAAAAAATTCTAGGGCACCTTTAAAAGCGCTCCCCGGGTTTCGCATGCTCCCTCTGCATGTGTAATTGCGTGTCAATGCAGACAACGACGCCAAAGTATAAATTAAAACCAACATAGTCTATTGCATGGAGGCTCTGGCATAGGTCCAACACAGAAGTATAAATCAGCCTTTATATGCCTGCCATGTTATTAAATAATCTGTTTTAATGAGCTTGAAATATTATACATTATTATTACTAAGAGCCTGAGCATTTTTTATGTTTTTGAGCCCCTTTTTCCCAATAGAAATGTATTAAATACTACTTAAATCTTTAAATGCCCTTTTCTCAAAATTAGTTTTTTTGTCATTCCAAATTTTCCAGTTATACACTTACCACTATTCTGAAGATATGTTCAGAGGGGTTTGTTAATAAATAATTCCTGGCCTGAATTATGTGACATTTTAATTAAAAAAATAATATTTTTATAAGGCTATGGACAGTATATTTTCATTTCCTAGGTAATGAAAGCGTTGATCCCTATGATTTCATCCTTCGGAACTTTTTTTTCATCATGTGTGTAAACAAAATGAAAAAAAAAAAAAAAAAAAAAAAAAAAATATATATATATATATATATATATATATATATATATATATATATATATATATATATATATATATATATATATATATATATATATATACACTCACCGGCCACTTTATTAGGTACCCCATGCTAGTAACGGGTTGGACCCCCTTTTGCCTTCAGAACTGCCTCAATTCTTCGTGGCATAGATTCAACAAGGTGCTGGAAGCATTCCTCAGGGAGTTTGGTCCATATTGACATGATGGCATCACACAGTTGCCGCAGATTTGTCGGCTGCACATCCATGATGCGAATCTCCCGTTCCACCACATCCCAAAGATGCTCTATTGGATTGAGATCTGGTGACTGTGGAGGCCATTTTAGTACATCAAACTCATTGTCATGTTCAAGAAACCAGTCTGAGATGATTCCAGCTTTATGACATGGTGCATTAACCTGCTGAAAGTAGCCATCAGAAGTTGGGTACATTGTGGTCATAAAGGGATGGACATGGTCAGCAACAATACTCAGGTAGGCTGTGGCATTGCAACGATGCTCAATTGGTACCAAGGGGCCCAAAGAGTGCCAAGAAAATATTCCCCACACCATGACACCACCACCACCAGCCTGAACCGTTGATACAAGGCAGGATGGATCCATGCTTTCATGTTGTAGACGCCAAATTCTGACCCTACCATCCGAATGTCGCAGCAGAAATCGAGACTCATCAGACCAGGCAACGTTTTTCCAATTTTCTATTGTCCAATTTCGATGAGCTTGTGCAAATTGTAGCCTCAGTTTCCTGTTCTTAGCTGAATCGGAGTGGCACCCGGTGTGGTCTTCTGCTGCTGTAGCCCATCTGCCTCAAAGTTCGACGTACTGTGCGTTCAGAGATGCTCTTCTGCCCACCTTGGTTGTAACGGGATGGTTATTTGAGGTGAATGTTGCCCTTCTATCAGCTCGAACCAGTCTGGCCATTCTCCTCTGACCTCTGGCATCAACAAGGCATTTCCGCCCACAGAACTGCCGCTCACTGGATGTTTTTTCTTTTTTGGACCATTCTCTGTAAACCCTAGAGATGGTTGTGAGTGAAAATCCCAGTAGATTAGCAGTTTCTGAAATACTCAGACCAGCCCTTCTGGCACCAACAATCATGCCACGTTCAAAGTCACTCAAATCACCTTTCTTCCCCATACTGATGCTCGGTTTGAACTGCAGGAGATTGTCTTGACCATGTCTACATGCCTAAATGACACTAAGTTGCCGCCATGTGATTGGCTGCTTAGAAATTAAGTGTTAACGAGCAGTTGGACAGGTGTACCTAATAAAGTGGCCAGTGAGTGTATATATATATATATATATATGTGTATATATAAATTGCACCTGGCTTTATCATATGTTCAGATTCTATCTACCAAAATCTGCAAAATTGAGCATATTTTGTTAGATAATGCCTAATTTGCATAATTAAACATGCAAAAACTTAGAATGTATATATATATATATATATATATATATATATATATATATATATATATATATATATATATATATATATATATATATACACCTGTGTAAGTAATCAACTGAGGAGGTTGGTGATATCATGGTGATATCTGTTATTTAAAAATGTTACCCTATTCACCTGTAGTGTCTCGCCTTAAGTCGCTTTTTATTTCCAGTTTATTTTATTTAATGTATATTTTTAAGATTTAAAGTACACACTATTACTAAACATTCAGTACAATTACATTTCTTTTTCAAAAGGGTGTTTTCCATTAATAACCATGGTGTTTACCATGATATTCTTTGGAGTTCTGTGAAAATAACATGTTATATCAAGATCACTTTTTTATATTTATATAAAAAAGCTTTAATAAAATAGAAGAAAATTACATTCCAATCACATTCAGAAAGCATAATCTTCAAATGTTTGTTATTTGGATCTTTTGTGGCATGTTAGTGCTAAATTCTTGTTTATAGATTTTTGGGTTAATGAGTTTTAGAAGATGAAATAAGAATTTATAAGTTATTTTTAAGTTATTTTATTATTTTGAAAGGATATCACTCTGAGCAGGTTTATGTTGTTTAAGTTGTGGGCACATTTGTTTGCACAGGAAACACAGCATGTCAAATAATATTGAAAATTTGATGCATTTTAGACGTGGAATAATAAAATTCCAGTGAACATGACTTCATAGTTTCCCTCTGTGGAAACTCTGTCTGGGAGCGATCGAGTCGATCATGTATGTGTGTGTCCAGCGCTGTGTTTCTGTCATTACATTTAATATTATTCCAGCACATGCTCTAATGTGGTTTGGGACTCCAGCACAGGATATCTCACAGACAATCAACTTTTATTTAGTGCTGGTGGCCTGTGCTGGAGTCCACAAGTGCACAAATATTTACTAAAACATAGTTAACAAAATTCATTTAAACATCATTCCACTAATATCCAGACCTGACATAACAGAAGTTTCCTTGTGAAAAAGTACATTTTAGCATATTTTTAAGAAGAGTAGCCTACTTATTACAGAAATAATATATTTTATATATATTTAAAGCCACACTGTGGAACTCTTCAACCTTTATAATATATTACCAAAACCCATTGAGATGGTACATCGACTTACAATAGGTTGAATGACGCATCTGCCGTAGCCTGAAGGTGTCTGTATCGCTTTTACTAGCACTTTACTTCGGGTTTCGGGTAGGAACTCGAGCACAAAAAGAACTACAAAATTCGACCGCTTTACGGCATACGTCACTTCCCCCACCACCCACAACTTCCTCAGAGTCTGACGTTAGTGCTCAACTCGCGTTTGATTGCCGTCTGTATGTTTTCGTCATGGCCGAACAACAGCTACAAGGAAGAAGGCAACGGTTTTATCAAAGGAAACTAAAAAAGAAAAGGGAAGAGTGACAAATTAAAAGCCAGGACGAGGATTAACACATTTGTCTAGCTTTCGCTTCACTCGCTGGCGTAAGCTAAAGGAGGAGGAGGGGTGCCCGACCGATGCTGACGCTTGCCTGCACACAAATGCTGTTTCCATGACAACCCAGATAAATTCATATAAGCAGCGTAGTATTTTCTGGTATTCCGGCCACAGCCGATGGTGTTATTAGTGTAATAAAATGCCCACAGCCCAGTGTTCATTTCTACACACATACACAGCCCGCCTCAGTGCAGGGCTCGCACTAATAAAATCGACTCATGTCACATGTAACGTTACATTAAATGTAGTGAACATGCCCATGACTCAGTAGAACACAAACACTAATGTTACACACCACATGTCCCACGGTTTCTGTAAAAATAAACCAACATGCATAACGTTATACTCAGCTCTGGCCGACGGTGTTTTCAGTGCAGTGAATGTGCCCGCTGTGCTGCGCCCACATTCACTCATAAGTCCCACGAGGCTCACCCTACTCGCTCTCTCTCAGCCGACTGCTATAAGGGAATCGAACATGGCAAGGCTGCCCGGCCCGCCTCAAACACTGCAAGCACACACAATCTAAAGACATGGGAGGCTGACCGGTTGACTGTTTGTTGACTTTAATTTGCAACAGTGCTGCGAGCTTGTGGCCTCTAGTGATGCTAGACGTAAAATTTACAGGTCGAGCACCATCTAGTGGCCAAAAGTTCCGCATTGTGGCTTTAAGTGTGAACTGAATGTTTTTGGACACTTAATTCTTAATTGCATGTGAAAATGAAAATGTATTATAGTTCATATTAATATTAAATGCAATTAGCTAAACTTTAGAGTGCTTTTTTCCACACACTTTAGTACATCTGTATACAGTATGTGTATATGCTACAAGTGCACATTCAATACAGTTAAGTGCACTTTTCACAAGTGCACTTTTCACAAGGGTTGCTATGTAACCAAAATAAAGTTTAGTTGTAAGGGGCTGCACAGTGAAATGGCTTAATAGATGTTACTGTATAATAGATTTTAGCATGGCATAACGATTCAGAGTTTTTTGGGGCAAATTGATGAAAGTGCTAAGATATGATGTTTGTTCCCCTTGGATTTTCCAGATGAAGAGCTTTGCAGTAAATCCACAACAATCTTCAGTCCAATAGTAGCAAAGAATATATATATATATATATATATATATATATATATATATATATATATATATATATATATATATATATATATATATATATATATATAATTTTCACAAATATCTCTCAAAGGTCACACTGGATCTGATGGCATTCCCTTGGCTATTCCTTCCTGTATGCCGCACCACTTCCATTTCTTCATCCACTAAAAACACAATAATTACTGTGTTAATTTTGGAACATGCACAAAAGGATGTTCTCACCAATCTATCAGAATATCAATCTACCTATCAGTTATTACGCCAGAGCCATAATTGAGTGTAATTAAAAACTCCACTAAGTGCTATAATTAATGTCAGTTGTCAAACGCTAAAAGCTTCTGGGGCGTAATGGCTCCATGCATCTGAGGGCCGAAGACCCTGAATGCCGCAAGATGCTTGAAAGCAATTAGAAGGGCGGACCACACAAATGGGCGATTTGATGAAATTAATTCAGGATCACTATGGTCAGCGAAGACATTCTACAGTAACCTCAACGATTTGTATTAAACAACAAATATGTGATCGACCATGTGAATGTTTCTGGTTTTGTTTAAAAGGCAGATTGATTTTTTGACTCATGCTTTTAATGCTTCATTCATTCAAGTCCTTTTGGATGAATTGAAGCAGAATGCACATACATCAAAGCAGAATTCAGGCAAAAATTAACATGTTAGTTTAATGTGAGGAACAAGCCAAAATTATTTTTTTTCTGTAAGTTATTCATTTAAATCTGTACCTTCCAATCATTAAAAAAAAAATGTGATAAACACTACCAGTCAAAAGTTTGGAATAGTTAAGTTTGGAAAAGTTTAATTAGTAAGCACTGTTTAATTAGTAAGCATTGTTTCTGAACTTGAGTTTTCTTCCAAGAAAGAACACGTCACACTATTCCTCACTTAAATAATTCCTGTCCAAAGCATATGAAAAATAAAGGGGACAGAGGCCTAGTTGAGTTGTGTTAGTAGCATGTTAAACCTCTGGGTTATGGTATGGGGCATAACATTTTCCAAACATGCTCGAAGCGGTTGAACAATCACAACACATTGGTCTAGCAGACGAGTGCATTCTTTTCTGAATAATGGAGATTTATAGAGAGAATCTAAACAGGGCCCTCATAACACTCACTCTTAAAGCGCAAAGAAGACTTGAAAGATAAATCTTACCAAAGTTGTTCAAGTGTGTTCCCTAAGTGTCCCTTAGGAAGCTTCTTAAAGGGTGCACTTTTACAAGTTGATTGCACTGCAATGTTTGTTGGCAGTGCCTGCACACCATTATTTAATGATAAAAATTCATCCAGAGTTTTTGTTTAATCTCCTTATACGTATTCCCATCTCAAATCGAGCCATTTCACCATGTGATGTCACACGGTGCATGACGCCCCTCCCACGGTTGTTGATTGACAGCAGTGTTTCAACACAGCGAGCTGTCATCATTAGCTGTGTCCCAAAGTGAAGGCTGCGCACTTCGAAGGATGCAGCCTATTCATACTTCGAAGGACGCACCATGTAGCCTTCGGTAGGATTTGTAATTGTGCCACCAGGTGTTCCCCATAATGCTGTCGCCTAGCAACGTGGTGATTGGAGAGCTACCATTCTACACGGCAGAACACTAACGTTACTTGTTGAAATGGAGCAGGAATATATTATTTTTATCTTTTATGTTTTACTGGAGAAGATGGTGAGGATGTTTCATCCCCGGCGCGCCGGGTGATGTATCTCCGGCTTGATGAAGACTCGGGTTCGAGGTAAGGGAGTCATTTTATAATCTAGTATTTGCCTCATCCCAATTCAGAAAGTTACGAATTTAATTGCTGCAGTACACTTTAAAATTGTATTTAAGTATTGGGTGTACTTGAGTAATGTAATGATACTGATGAAAATACTAAAAAGGTACACATAAAGCTGTTTAACTGTTCATTTATAGATACCTTACGAAGATGCGATTTTTATGGAGTTTATTTCTTGGTCATAGCTGATCTTATTTATGCATGTTTCGGCGTGCTTTGTTTTAACACAATTGAAGTATAAAACACAAAACAATAAATAAATAAAGTGAAATATGTTGTTGTTTTTTTACAATCCTGCAACGGTACTTCTGCTCGACTTCGGATGTAGCCTTTGATATTGGACGCATCTGTAGTTAGCAACAATTCCTTAATGTTGTGAAAATAAATCGTTTAAAAAATAAGCTTTGGTTGACTGTACAGATATATTCGTTAAGTATTCATGTACAAAAGTCAAGTAATGAGGGGTCACAAAGGATAGCAGCACTAACATCGTCTTTTACAATATGATGCATTGTTAAACTACTCAACAGTAAAGTACTTTAAATATGACACAATGGTTAAATATTCGATGTGCCTACAGTGGCTCAATTATAAGTATATTCAGCGACAAGGTTACTTTTTGTGCGAAAAAAAAACATATAACGACTTTATTTGACTATTCCATTACTTCCTTATGGGCGTATAAGATGATGATCCATATATAGGCGCTCCGTATTATAAGGCACACTGTCATTTTTTTTTTTTTGAGAAGATTAAAGACTTTTAAGTGCACCTTATAGTGCGGAAAATACAGTAATTGAAAAGCATATGTACAGGGCAGATCTTCCTCTGCTTGTAAACAGAAAGTTTTGCACTTCCAGCTATATCAGCACATCATCTTATACAGTAGGTGGCGGTAATACTTCTAGCGGTGAGCAGCCGGTAACAAGAAGTAGTCGAAGAAGAACGTCATCATCTCAGTTCTCGCGCATGCGCCCATAAGGAAGTAATGGAATAGTCGAATAAATTCGTTATTATGTTTTTTTTTTTTTTCACAAAAAGTAGTCTTGTCGCTTGATAAACTTATAATTGAGCCACTGTAGGCACATGGAATATTTAAACATTTTCTTTAATGACTTTATGGGCCGTCAAGAGCCAGTCCCTTAGGCAGTCTATTGGAAGAGTGATCCAGGGGCTCGTTCTTCGTACGTTGCTTAAAACATCTGAGATCAAATGAGACATCTAAGATGATATCATCGTGCTAATCATGATCCGGCTAATTGGGTTCTTCGAACACACCTGTTGTTTATGATTAGTATCGCTGGATTGAGTCATCTGAGATAACTGCGCGTTCTCGTGTTGGTTTAAAAGGGGACATGTATCGATAGCAGAAACAGTGATCAGCAACGCTGCTATTGGCTGTTCAGCATGGCCAAAGAACACGCCCAGTTTTTCTCCCAAGCAGAGCAAGCGCTTTTAATGGAAGGTTATGCCGACAGTCTTTAATAAAACGCCAGGAACACCTCAAAGTGTGCAAAAGCCAGGAGAGGGTGCTGGCAAAAGTGGAAGACAAATTAAATTTGTTTGTGGTGGCTATGTCAGATGTTTTAATAACTTGTTATTATTATTTTATTTTTATTTTCATAATTTCATAATAACTTTGTTCATTGTAATGTCAGAGTCACCACACTATAATAATGGACATGGTAAAAGTGAAGTACAAAAATATTCTACTTAATGGTAATTTAACTAGGCCTTATAAGCCTACTAGTCTCTTTTAAAAAGGTACTGTTAAATAAATGATTGTCTATTTATAAAAGCAACCAGGAAAAAGGCTGAGAAAAAAAATAACAATGTTCCTGCACCCTGGCAGAAGAGCTGACCTTGGGTTGAATGTGAATTGCCCTGTTGTGAAGGGAATCCCTGGGTTCAGCTCTTCCAGACCCACATCAGGGACCAGTAGCAGCAACACCTTCATTACTGGGAAATGAGATTTAAATAATATTTTTCACTATGAAATTATTTGTTGCTGCATTAAAATAAGTAGGCCTATAATCCAAATTGGCTGTTTAGTCATTTCAACTGTTAAATCTTGAGTAATGATAAATTGCTTTGTCTTGTGAAAGTAAAAACTGATAAACGTATGTTAATGTAAACATATTTTGCCATGAGTTATTAATCAAATTGCACGGAGAATGAAGAAAACTTTCCTTTGGAGGAAGTACTTTAATTTAATTGATGGCTTTAATTGATTTATACTTGTGCCTATTATTTCTGACAGGAGTCCACATGTACAGAAAGGCCTACAGAAGAGTCTGCACACAGCAGTGATACAGGGGTGGGCAGTGTAGAGACAACTTTTCCTTTTTATTTGTTGCATGAGACAAACAACACAGGGTTAAATTTGTTCCCTATGAGTCTTCAACAGAAAATAGAGTATTTAGAAAGAAAAAAAAATCAGGGGAGAAATAGAACTTGACTAAGAAAAAAAATGTACAATAAATAGAGTTGCTTCAAAATAAACTTCAGAGTAAAATACACTATTTCACACAGAGTACTATTGCTGACCTTGCATAATATCTCTTTTAAAAAGATGACTGAATAACTGGCTTTTCTCTACAAAGAACTATTAAAATAAAACTCTAAGCAAATAGAGTTTTGCAAATTTGTCTTGTCTTTTATTTTAGGCTTAATTAAACTTTTTTTTTTCTGATGTTGGCAATGTTGTGTAATATGGCACATGCAATGTTACAGGCCCTGTCAGGTGCAACCCTCAGGCTTTTCAGACCCTGAAATCTACCCTTTAGTGGCCAAAGCTCATTTCATTGTGTGCCCTTGTCCTAGAGCTGCATTGTAACTGGTCTGGGGTTTGGGTCAGGGAATGGGGTTATAAAACACCTGTCTCCATGCAGGCTCCTGTTGTAATCACCTATATAATGGGAAAATGCAGTTCTCAGCATAAGTGTATGTAATACCGTGAGTTTGATATTTATAATTTTCCTTACCACGTTCAAATAATGTGCATAAATGTGAATCTCTTTAAATTCTTGAGTCATGCACAGATCCTGGCCGCTTCATTGACACCTACGTGAGCTGGCCCGGGTCAATGCATGACGCATGAAGGCTTCGGTACAGCCCACTGTGCAGGAGGTCAGTGTACCCTCCTCCAGGGCACTTCATCCTCGCAGAAGGAGGGTACCCATGTCTCCAACACCCGCTCCCCCTCATCACTCCATACAAGAGCACAGCACTTTAATCTTCATCATTCCAGGGCATGCTCCATTATAGAGGCGTGCTTTTGGGATGATGAAGACCAGGTTCAGGGCCATCTTTGTACCTCATGTAAGTGAATTGAAAATACAGCATTACATCATTGAAATACATCTTTTTTCTAGACCATATCATTTCTTGTTATGTTTTTTCAATGCAGGTCATCACAGCCTGTGCCATCCTCCACAACATCTGCCTTGGGGTTGGTGACATCATGTCCCTGGAGGATGAGTAATGATGAGGATGATGCAGAGGATGAGGGGGAGCATGGTTTGGAGACTGTTAGTGGTGCTCCTCGGCGAGACCAGCTGACTGCAGAGGTATCTGCCCTGGAGGAGGTTCCCATCGACCACGACTACTTGTAACAGGCAAGTCAGAGAACTGTAAAGCTATAATGGCCAAAACCTCAAATGAATGTCCATAGAATGGGTTTAAATGTTGAAATATTGTACGCTTTGAATTGAAGACACAAGTTAATTTATTTTATTAAAAGTAAAAGTTTAAAAAGTTTTAAAATTATCTCAGTGAGTTGGCAGCCGTCAATTGAGTTCAGCCCTGCAAACCTTTTGAAATAACTTAGTGGATAGTGGAATTATGCACTCAAACACTCTGGACTGGAGCCCATCCCAGATGATGTTCCACCAGCAGGAGGTCTTACCAGGGTCTCTATTGTGGAGCCCATCCTGGCCCAGCAGCACCATCAGGGTCTACCTGTTCAGCTGAAAGCATACATT
This sequence comes from Hybognathus amarus, assembly GCA_030378365.1. Classification (NCBI taxonomy): domain Eukaryota; kingdom Metazoa; phylum Chordata; class Actinopteri; order Cypriniformes; family Leuciscidae; genus Hybognathus; species Hybognathus amarus. The sequence goes on along the minus strand of JAQIUQ010002886.1, from coordinate 247,287 downwards.
TTGTTGTTTTTGTTTTTCCAATCTGTTTTATGTACCGTTAAATTGAATTGTTTTCCTATTGTTGTAAATATTTGTGAAAAGAACCTGAAATAATTTTCCTTTTAAATGCAAAAAAAAAGTTTCAGAAGTCAACAATGTTCAGAACAATTACTTGTTTTATTTCCTTGCGTAAACTTGCATTACAAAAATAAACAATTTACAAAAATGGCCTCATTTACAAATAACTTAGTTTACACATATCAGTGACAAAAAACATTAAAAAAAATTAATTATTTTTTTTCAATCATCTCTCAAGTGAGAAAAGAGTCTGTCCATCCGATCTCTGGTCTCTTGTGCTCTTCTCTCCTCCATTTCCCTTTGAAACCTCATGTCATCCCTGATAAGCTCAATGAGCTCATCATTGCCTCTGCCTCTCCTTCTGTTGGCTGCTGGGGCTGGTGCGGCTGCGGGTGGTGCAGCTGCGGGTGCGGCTGCGGGTGGTGCAGCTGATGTGCAAAGATGTGTCAATTAACTTGCTTGCTTTGTACTCTTTTTTTTAAGTTGTCCCATTTCCTTTTGGCGTGCAAGGGAGTGACCTTCCCTAGCAGGTCTATTTCCTCCAGAATTCTCCTAAAAAGGAGAAAAAGGAAGACTTAAGAAAAATATTAAGACAGGGGTGCAATCTAACATTAGAAAAATCACACATCAGTACATGCATACAAAGTACCCCAGAAATTATGTTCCTGGATCGTCAAGTTTACTAAAAACTTAAAAAGCTTTGCTTAAAAAGTGAAAGACCTTATTGCCTTAACTTATTCTTGTCTCATTGCTGTGGGCTTTGTACAGGGTGAGGGCTAATTTTTGCATACAAGCTTTTGCTAGTGGAAATATTACAAATGGTTAATGATTTTACCTCCAAGCCACAGTAGCCGAGTTTTTGGCCCCTGTAAACAGGTGTTCATTTTCGGCCCGTAATTAATAAATTGAGCCGTCTGCTCCTTGGTCCCTGAAACAAAAAGTATTACAACAGGTTTAGCCTCAGACCACCTGATAAATGAAGCTGCAGTTTTTTTTTTTAAATTTAAGTTCAGGTTTTTTAAGAAACTCCATGAGGTTTTAACACTTGTTTTGCAGCTATTTTCGGGTAAATTAAATAATGTTTTGCAGACACCGCTATGTTCTCAGGAATGTTTCTCTACCACATTTCAGCTGGATTTGTGCTACGGTTTTATTTAGTTGAATATACCCTCCTACTTGAACTTCAGTGCAAAAAGTTTTCTTAATTTTTTGTCTTGTTTCTAGTTCAAACATCTGAAAATTCTTAAATCAAGAAGCATTTAGCCTACTGGACAAATAAAACATTTCTTGTTTTGGAGAAAATAACTTAAAATTAAGTGAATTTTTGCTTAAAAACAAAACCACAATTGCTAATGGGTTAAGCTAAATAATCTTAAATGAAACGATTATTCTACTTACACCCTTTGGCAGATTATTTTGCTTATTTTAAGAAAAAGCTCAACACTAAAACGGTACAATAACTTTTGCTTGTCTAGTAGCCTAAAATCTTCCTAATTTTTTTTTTTAATTTATACTTCGAAACAAGACCAAAAACTAAGCAAGAACAGCATTTTATAATTTAGTATTTGCTTCATTTAACTGGGTTCAGGGCATGGTCCATATTTATGCCTTATATTTATCGCTAGCTATTTTAATAAATGAATTCACAATACTTACATTTATAACTGAATTCCTCGACACCTGCCATTTGCACGTCGTCACCTGCTCGTTACCGGCACGCTGTGAATTCTGGGAAGCGTAGGCCGCGAAGTGTCCATTTTTGTACACTTTGTTTGTCCGAGAAACGAAGTGCGCATTTGGGGTCGCATTTGAATGACATACCAAAGTTGAGCAGCCTTTGTCGCGCCGCGGTGACGCAATTGGCCTTCCAAGCATGCAGAGTTTGAATTGGGACAGTCTTCTTAGCACTGCTGTGACGGAATCTGCTTTCGAATGTGGCCTCCAAAGGGTGCAGTGTTTGAATTGGGACAGTCTTCGTCGCGCCGCTGTGATGCAATCGACCTTCAAACGCGGCCAACGGCCTTCAAATACGGACTTCGAAGGACGCAGCCTTCACATTAGGACACAGCTATAGTCTGTTATTGTTACAATGGAGCAGAATGGCATCCAAGCGATTGTGTTGTTCTGTTCTTGGGTACATTAACAAACAGAAATCATTTTGATGTTTCTAAATTTGAACCGCTGAAGACGCAGTGGCTGAGTTGTTTATGATGGGAATATTCCCAATTTCAACATCAATGCTTTCATGTTTGTGCGATAATTTATCTTAGACTTCTTTATAAACGAGGGTCAGTATAAAGCTGGTTTTGCTAAGAAGCTGTTGGAGTGTAAAGTTTTATTAACATTTATATTAATCTTTGCAAATCCATTTAGGTGACCATTAGTTGTAACGCCAATGTGTCAATAAACTGACTAGATACAGTAAACACACAGTGTTCATATCTCACTACTCTACCCTGCCAGTGCATAAAAAGATAGATCAAAGGGACATTACGTTAACCAACCATTCAGAAACGTCCTGTTCGAGCGTTAATTGTGGAACTTCTTTGTGGCCGTCATCCAGGTTCAAACTGATACGATTGCACAGATGTGTCCTCAGAGACTCCTGCTGCCATTCTCTCTCCAAATATACCTTCAACTGTTGTCAAGGCAACACTCCATGTGCGCTGTATCTAAACCTGGTCGAAAGGCCCACAGAACAGAGGGACGGGGATTATTATTTAAAGGGATATGCACTGAAACGGCGTGCTGAAAACAGCTGATTTTGACCTGGTAAAATTACCGTAATTCCTCAAATAAAAGCGGAAGCCGTGGTATGTTGTTGGGAAGGACTTTTATTATGACGGGGGTACAGAGAGGAGAAGGGGAGAGCGGAAGAGAAGGAGTTAATAAAGTGAGAAAAAGAGCTTGTCCGTGTCCGAGGGTTTATTTGATATATTTCTAAAGTTATCTTTAGTTTAAAGCCCTGAAAACACCCACAATCAAGTATTACACTACATCTATTTCTACCATCCATTAGCTGTACGTTACTGATGAACTTGAATGCACCCCACACAGCAAAGGAGTCCGTGGCGGACCCGCCCTCAAGCCTCCAGATCCGCCTGACTGTCAGATTCGTTTACATTCAGGGGATGTTTACACATGGCCACTTCTTGCGTTTTCTCAGATCGGAAAGCTATCTGATCTATCAAAACAATTCTACTTAAATCTGCTCACAAATGCGTTTTCGTAAAACGGATATGAATCGCGCTATATGCAGATTTAATGGAGTTCACGTTAGAGTTTCTCAACGGGTTAAGATTCGGTCCCAACAAACACCAACGGGACCCGCGCGGTCGGGCCGGGTTCGAGGTCGAAAATATAAGCAAATGACTCGGGTCGGTCAGACCTCGGGCTTAATCTTTTCCACCCAGTAAAAAAACAAACAAATTATTATAATCATCGCTGCTGTTCACCGTAAAGAAATGTCTGGCTGCTGCGTGCAAAGTCCATCGCGGGTGGCTGGCAGAGGAGAACACGCCTCAGTCTATCCACTGTGGACGCACTGATCTTCCTCCACGATGCCTATTATAAGCATATGATTATGTTTGTAGGCTAGGTCTATTTTGTTTCAAAACTCGTAGCCCGCCTGCTGGTTTCAAAACGCGGTCGGAAGACTAGGAAAGGAAAAGAGAATCTGACTGCGTGAGAAACCTGACAGGAGTCCCGCTCTCGGTCGAGCTTTATACTCATTGGCGCGAGCTCAAAAGCAGCACTGGATGCAACGGTGATGCTGACCTGGCGATCTTGTTGATGGACTAGTAAGTCAACCTTTCTAAGTTTGTGCTCATTTTATTTTGTGATTTCACCGGAATGAATAGACGCTGCAACGGCAATAGACTGTACTAGAACGCGTGCGCGTCCGAGTCGGGCCGCGGGCCGGGTTCGGGCGGATAATTCATGTTGATGTGTCGGGTTACATCGGGTCGGGCTTCAAAAGCCACGGGCCAGGTCGGGTTGGGTAATAATTTTCAGGCCGTCTAGAACTCTAGTTCACGTCACCGAAAGAAACAGATATGAGCTGCTGCATTCAGATGAGATCGGCCGAGGGACGTGAGAGAAAGTCGCGAGGCCGGTGGTGCGATTGCTAATGAGCAGCACCTGTGAAGCACACCGGTCTCGATCATCCACTCCGTCGCTCCCCTTTATGCCTCCGCTCCTCCATGAGAGATGCGAGACCGGTGTGCTTCACAGGTGCTGCTCATTAGCAATCGCACCACCGGCCTCGCGACTTCTCTCACGTCCCTCGGCCGTCCTGCTCACCACAGAAAGGCATTCAGGAGATTATCCACACTAATTTCCCCCGGTCTTAATTTGATACCGGCCTTTATTTGTCTGCGTTAATCACGCACCCGGCCACTATCAGAGGCCCGGTTTTTATTTGAATACCGGTTTTTATTTGAGGAATTACGGTAGTGTTTTCTTAAAATACTAATAAGAATTTTTAATAAAAGTATTTTACAAAACGTTTTCATTTAGACCCTTTACATTCATATTAACTTGTACAAAAATGGCATTATATGACCCCTTTAACACACTGCCTCTTACGTTTGATGTTATAAAGGCGCAGTCCCAAGTGAAGGTCCTGAATTATTTGGCATTGAATGTTCAGGACACCATTTTCCACTTCACGCGAAGGTGCATTACGGTGTTAAGAAAGACAACATGTTCTATACAAATGAAACATTCCTGTGTGCAACTGCAATAAGGGAGGTCAAGCGAATCACATGCTCCTAGATTGCATTACGCACGCTCTGCACAGTGCACCCGGTCTATTTCAGCATAATGCTTGTTTCTTGCCATGCCAAAGGAGGAGGAAGCACATCTGAAACCGCCATGGACGCATCAGCTTCAGCAACCAGCTTTCCTCTTTCAAGAGTGAACCAAGGTGAGGTCCGAGTTAGAGGTCTTCATCGGGTCCAAAAATTCATGCCCGAACCAGAAGAGACCCATAATGTGCTACACTGAACCGACCCGGACCCGTCGTTCATTTCAAAAGTTGGATCCCGGACCTGTGCAGAGACCCGAGAAATGCTGTGTATTGCCCCGACCCCGATCTGGACCCGAGCCTGGACCCGTCAATTATTTTAAAACTGGACCCGAACCCGGCAGGAAGACACAAACCCGAACTGGACCCGATTGTCACATATTATTTCACACGAGTTGCGAAAAATACAACTTTTTGTCTCACCTAATTTTAGTAGCCGTCGTCTAGCTTCCTTGTACACGTTACCTGACTGACTGTGATGCATTACAATCCACCGACAAGAAAGTTCTATCCATGTTATTTATCTCATCATTCCAAGCTTAATCCACTAATTATTTCAGCTTTAAAAGTCCACTTGATGTCACAGTGATGGATGACAAATGCAACCTTGCACATCTACATCATGACTTAAGTTAACTGGCATAATAACTTTAACGGTTTGCCCTTTTGAACTATATTAATGATTGCTTGTTGCTTTTACAGCTTGATCATATCTGTGCTCTCTGCTTTTCATTGAGTCAGAATCCGACCACCAAAACTTTAAGATTAAACAAGACGGTTCATTTATATTATTATAAACATTGGAGAAAAATGTAAAGCACAGTTTGGCGGAAGCTCTGCTCTGGTTGTCATAGAAACATGACATGCGCTTGAGATTGCACTCTGATCGCGCGGGTATTACACACAATGTAAAACAGACCCGGGACCCGAAGTAATAGATCCGGACCCTGCCCCCGGACCCGGCTGATCATTTAAAATAAAGACCCGAACCCGTATGTGTCCTGGTTTGGGTCCCGGGCCGACCGGGTCTTGGGTGCACTGTGAAGACCTCTACTATGCACATGTCGCTGGGTGTATTCCTGAGGTGTCTCTGTTACACCTGTACTGCTGTCCGGATGAAGTCACTATGTTCGTAGGATCGTGGTTCAGCACGTGCCGCCATGACAACAGCAGGACGCCATCCTTGTTCAGTTTGCATGTGAACAGTCCCACCAGACGGCAGCACCGGAAGTTTCCAGCTTAATTCCCCATGATGTGGCAAACTTCCTGAATTTTTGGCTTGCAAAAGGGACATGATCGCACACAATCTCTTTAGGTATGCTCATTCTGGCAAATAGCGACTTCATCTTGTTAACAACTGTGTGTGTCGTCTTGTCACTGATGTTTTGTACTTTCCGGGTATTTGGAAAAAATAATCCATGACCAGAAGAAATGACTGACCACTAATTTAGAATATGTCAGCTACTACTTTCCAACCAAGGAAGCTCTGGGATTTCATGAGAGATCATCGGCTCCCTCTGGTGATAGAGGATGGAACTGCTGACAAGTTGCACATGACTCAACCATTTTTTCAATGTCTTTTGTCTATACCTGGCCAATACCAGTGTACTCTGGCCAGGGCTTTGGTGCGCTACATACCTTGGTGCGCCACATGCAGCCTCTGGTAACATGTCTGAACCTCATTTTACTTGCAAAATAATCCTGTCTCCTGAGAACATTATTCCTTCTCTTATTGACACTGAGTGCCTAATAGGCCAATACTGTATCACCTTTTTGTCAACTTGTTTTCTGTGATGTGGCCATCCCTGCCTGTGAATGACCAGCAATAGGCATATTGACTCCACAGGCATACTGAGGAAAGTGCTTCATTGAAAACATGATAGCCGAGAAGCTCTTTCTCTATCTGTGCGTAGTTTTTCTCTGTGGCGGTTAGAGCTCTAGATGCATAGGATGTCCATCTTGCATTTAACACACACCTAAACCGTCCTTAGATGCATCTGCTTGTATCACAACAGCTTTCTTTGGGTCAAAGAATTTGAAAACAGGTGCTGTTACGAGCGCATTTTTAGGCTCTTTATTGCTTCCTCATGTTCGTGCTGCCATTGCCATACACTGTTCTTTCTCAATAGTTGTCTCAGTGGCGCTGTGGTTGTTCGCCTCGCCCCGCCTCGGCCCCCATGGTGTGTTGAAAGTGCACATCAGTGACGACTGCTTGTCCAGCTTTCACGAGTTCACACTTACATATAATTTTGAGTGAGTAAGATTAAATGCGTATTTGGCATGCTGTCCGGAGGGAGGGCTTCGAGCTCGGAATTCTGCCCGAACCCAGAGTACTCCCCCCGTATGTAGGTGATTTTTTAGAAAGAGGAATGTGGAGAACTAGTAGTGTGGAGAAGGGGTGGAGGAGGGATGCTGCAAACCGTCCATGGATCGAGGTAAGACTGCTGAGCCTATATGTACCCTCTTATCATTGGTTGCTGATTGCTGATTCCCGCCCACTCGTGTTAATTATCTGAACGTGCTCCTCCCGAACTTAGTTAATAAAACTTCATTTCACGAGTTCACACTTACATATAATTTTGAGTGAGTAAGATTAAATGCGTATTTGGCGTGCTGTCCGGAGGGAGGGCTCCGAGCTCGGAATTCTGCCCGAACCCAGAGTACTCCCCCAAAAAGCTAAAGAGCAGAGGACAGCCGCCGGACTAAAGACCCCAAAGAGTGCCGAGATTGGCGGGCTGGGAATCTCGAGAAGGGGCCTGGAAGCTTGTTCAGGGAAGCTCGTATTGATGGTTCACTACCTGGACTGACGGCCCTTGTTGACTGCGAACGAGGTGCGGTTGTAGAGTATTTGGCCTGGAGGTTATCACGCTGCAAGACCAAATACTCTCTGAAATGAAAGAGAAAACATGAGTGCTCTACTGGGAACTTTCTCGCTCCATCCGTGGTGAGACAAATGCTCGCTGGATGGAAAGAGGAAAACTGAAGTGGAAAAAATGTGCGCTTGCCCAGGAGATTCTCACACTGCATCCGCTGTGAGATCAACTGCTCGCTGGATGAAAGAGAAACATATGAGTGCTCTACTGGGAAAGCGCTCGCTCCGTCCTCTGTGAGACCAATGCTCAATGGATGGAAAGACTCGCTGGATGTAAAAAGGAAAACTGAGAAGTGGAAAAATTAGTGCTTGCCCAGGAGATTCTCACGCTGCATCCGCTGTGAGATCAACTGCTCGCTGGATGAAAGAGAAAATGTAAGTGCTCTTACTGGGAAAGCTCTCACTCCGTCCGCTGTGAGACCAATGTTCGCTGGACGGAAAGAGGAAACCTGAAAAGAGGAAAAATGAGTGCTTGTCCAGGAGATTTTCTTCGTACTCCGTCCGCTGTGAGACTAACTGCTCACTGGATGAAAGAGAAAATGCAAGTGCTCCACTGGAAAGCTCTCACTCCGTCCGCTGTGAGACCAATGTTCACTGGACGGCAAGAGGAAACCTGGAAAGAGGAAGAAATGAGTGCTTGCCCAGGAGATTTCACACTGCATCCGCTGTGAGACCAACTGCTCGCTGGATGAAAGAGGAAAATGTAAGTGCTCCATTGGGAAAGCACTCACTCTGCTTCAAATTGATGGGGGTTTCTGAGTGTCTAAGAAAACTAAAAGGCTAGTTTAAACATGGTATCGAGTGTGTGAGCGGGGCTGGAAGCCTGTGCGGAAAGCCTGAATACATTTGATGAGAATGGCCAGTGTTATGGGTTGTCCGGTGTCGGGGCTGGGATATTTGAATCTCTTTAATCAGGGTTTGTGGATTGTTTATCTCCACAGAAGGAGTACCGTATATCAGTTTGTGGAATAACTGAATGCCGCTCAGATAACCTGTAATGGACCCGATTTTTAGGCTCTTTATTGATATTAAGGTGTAAGGTGGTAGATAAAAGATTTGAGTGAAAAGAGAAAATCAGGGAAAGCAAGTTATAAGAGTTTTTTTTTATTTATTTTTTATTTATTTTTTACGTTCAGCTCCAAGCCGTAACGTAGGATTGAAGGGTCTAGGGAGATACTGCTTGGAGGATAACCTTGATGCATGCAACGGCCGCTTGGAGACCAATGCTCGCTGGACAGAGAAAAATAATCAAGGAGCAGGAATAACAATTCTGAATAGAGATGTACTGGAGAGAAAACATCCCTGTTATAGCAGTGTAGAAAATTAGCCAGAGAAACAGAGCTCCTGCGGGAGCAGAGGGGACGTCGCTGCTGTGGCAGTCTAGAAAATTAGCCAGAGAAACAGAGCTCCTGCGGGAGCGGAGGCGACGTCGCTGCTGTGGCAGTCTAGAAAATTAGTCAGAGAAACAGAGCTCCTGCGGGAGCGGAGGGGACGTCGCTGCTGTGCCAGTGTAGAAAATTAGCCAGAGAAATAGAGATCCTGTGGGAGCAGAGGAGACAACACTGCTGTGACGTTGTAGGGAAATAAGTCTGAGAAACAGAGCTCCAGTGGGAGCAGAGGAGACATCACTTCTGTGGCCGTGTCGAAAATTAGCCAGAGAAAGAGAGCTCCTGTGGGACCAGATTAGACAATCACTGCTGTGTCAGTGTCGAAAATTAGCCAGAGAAAGAGAGCTCTTGTGGGAGCAGAGGAGACGTCATTGCTGGGGCAGTGTCGAAAATTAGCCAGAGAAAGAGAGCTCCTGTGGGAGCAGATTAGACATCACTGCTGTGGCAGTGGAGAAAATTAGCCAGAGAAACAGAGCTGTGTAGAAAATTAGCCAGAGAAGAGAGCTCCTGCGTGAGCAGAGTAGACATCACTGCTGTGGCAGTGTAGAAAATTAGCCAGAGAAAATTAGCTAGAGAAAATTAGCCAGAGAAACAGAGCTCCTGTGGGAGCAGAGTAGACATCACTGCTGTGGCAGTGTAGAAAATTAGCCAGAGAAAATTAGCTAGAGAAAATTAGCCAGAGAAACAGAGCTCCTGTGGGAGCAGAGGAGACATCACTGCTGTGGCAGTGTAGAAAATTAGCCAGAGAAACAGAGCTCCAGTGGGAGCAGAGGAGACATCACTGCTGGGGCAGAGTAGAAAATTAGCCAGAGAAACATAGATCCTGTGGGAGCAGAGTAAGCATCATTGCTGGGGCAGTGTAGAAAATAAGCCGGAGAAACAGAGCTCCTGTGGGAGCAGAGGAGACATCACTGCTGTGGCAGTGGAGAAACATACCTGTGCAAATTGAGCTGTGGTGTGAAGCCGAGCGAAGGGGGAAGTGGATTGGGGCCTGGCGGGCCGATGATCATCTTCTTGAGCGTAATCAAAAGCCGCGAAAAAGAGGGGAGATGAAATCTTTGCAGGATTATGCGCATCTTTATTAACGTTTGAAAATAGCTTGGTGAGCTTTGACCCTGGCAGTTAAGTCCGTAACAGGGCATGGTTCGCATGAAAACGCTAATGTGAATGCCGTCATGGGACCCGGGTGCGCACTGGGGTACCGAACCCGAGACTACCTGGAGGAAGTGGTCTGAGTTCGGTTGCTCCCGAACCGTGCCGCTCTTCGCGTGCATGTGAAAGCATCTTAGGTGCGCCCTTGTTCAGGAAGTATACTGCGCATGCGTTTTAGCTTATTGTGATTTATTCAGTTAAATAAGTAAGGGATGATGAATTACCTTGTGTTGAGGAATTACCTTGGGTACAGTCGAGAGTGAGCCTGCGGTGTATTTGAGCATTGTGCGTGGAATCAGAGCAACCCATTTGGAAATCCACCGTCTCCTTAAAAGTCCGTTTGTAAGCAGCAAAATCAACCTAGTAAATAAACCTGTTAAATAAACCTCAACCTATAACAATAAACCTGTATTGTTGACTCAACTGCACATAATAGCAGCAAATTAATATAAATAAATAAATGAATGAATAAATAAATAAAACACACTATTTACCCACGTTCTGCTTACTATCATGCGCCGTGCACGTTTGCGATGATGTAAGATGCATGCATGCAAACGCACCAGGGTTTGACAGAATAAATTTGAGTGTGAAACCTGACCCACGCTGTGGGGGCGTCGGGAAACAAACGCGCTCGGACCGCAGCAAACGCGCGCCCAGTGAAAAAGCCCCTTTTTTTTTATTTTATTTATTTTTTATTTTTTGTCATTTCTAAGGGTCACGTTCCCGATTTGTTCGTTCTTAATCAGTAAACCAAACGGTGACGCTGCGAGTTTGCATGAGACGTGATTGTGTTGACAAATGAAATCGGTTACGGCCGCGGTTTGTGTTAAAATCTTGAAGGAGGAGTCGATTCCCCTTAATGGAATTGATTCCAACCTTTGAAATCGACTCTCCATTCCTAACGCCTCTGAATCGATTCTTTTTGGAATCGATTCTTTTTGGAATCGATTCCCAGTCCTACTGTTTACATGTGAGTTTACGCCATGAGGAAGCATCGCGTATAGGGAACGCAAATCATTTTAACAAAAAAAAAACATTTAAACGATCACGATTTGTGTCCAGATAGCATAACTTGCTCGTCATTCCACAATTGAAGCGATGCGAAGTTCAATCGGGGACACAAAAGTTTTGAGCTATTCACTCACAGAGTCTGACCCGGCACGGCCGGCAGATGTTGAGAGTGTGGATCAACCGGGAATAAATAAATCTGCAGCGTGGCTTAACTTACGGCCTGTTGTGGCGGCTTGACGCTGGAGGAAGGTCCGTTCCTTTGCGTTAAGAGAGCAGCATTGCCTTGTCTCTATAGCAGGAATTATTGAATGGTCCGGTTTAAGGAAATACGCGGAAGTAGATTGCGGATGAACCGAGGAACCGTTTGTTTGGCCTGATGCCCACAAGATGAATGCCGTCATGGGTGAAAGATGATACCTGGTTGCGGCAAGGATTCCTAATTCCGAACGACGAAAATTTCTTTATCGAAACGGGAAGAGCTGGATTCGGACATGGCCGAATGCTGCAAACCGTCCATGGATCGAGGTAAGACTGCTGAGCCTATATGTACCCTCTTATCATTGGTTGCTGATTGCTGATTCCCGCCCACTCGTGTTAATTATCTGAACGTGCTCCTCCCGAACTTAGTTAATAAAACTTCATTTATTTGCCAGTAGCCGTCCTTCTCATCCAGCACTGTGAAGATTTTCTTACCAGCAAGTTTGCACAATACCTTATCTGGTGTGGGAATTGAGTAATGCTGTCTCAAAATAGCCTTATTTAAATCAGTCGGGTCCAGGCAAATCCCTCAGCTTTCTCTTGTCTTTTTCTCGGTGATCACCAGACTATTGACCCATGTTGTTGGGCTCGGTCACTTGCTCAATAACATCAGCTCTTAACAGGTCATCCAGCGTGTCTCTCAGTCTGTCAATAACTGCCAGTGGCATTTTCCTGCAGCCATGTATGACAGGCGTGACTGTAAGGGTTAATGTGGATGTGATGCTCACCTGAGAACTCACCAAGTCCTTCAAAAACACTTGCATGTTGCTTTAGCAGCTCCTCCTTTGTAGCTTGGAAACTTGACTGCAAGTGTGTCAATGTCCATCCTTTTTATCAGACCTAAATCTTCACATGCATCCTTGCCTAGGATAGCTGTGTCTGAGTGGTTTGACACAAAACAGCAGGTTGGATTTGGTTTGGGCATTGGAGCACTCCAGTGAAATTGTTCCTTCTGGTTTATGCTTAACTCTCACCGCAACCGTGACTCAGCACAGTTTTTGTTGGATTTAGTTGCAAATTTACTCGTTTTCACGCCTGGCTTCCTCTCTGAGTGTTTTGTACACAGCCAGTGGTAGTACATTCGTTTCTGCTCTGTATCCAACTTAAACTTAACAGACATGTTTCCAGCATCTATGTTTGCATACCAGGAATTGTCTCTTTTAGTGCTTATGTGGTCCATGTTCACTGTCCCAATGAAAAGTGAGTCTATTTCTGAGCTCACATTATGCATTTTCATCTTATGTGTTGCTTTTGTGGATTCACACATCTTTGCATAATGATTGAGCTTACCACACTTTCGGCACGAGACTCTCAAATGCTGGGCAAAGCCTTGGTTGATGTGACTTTCCACATTTCCTGCACACTTATCATGTGTTCCCTATCGAGGGAACTCACACTGCGTCGATAAAATCGACTCTTTGGGGACGCTCCCTAAGCGTGCGCCTCTGAAGTATGAATGAAACTAATCCAATCCTGATTGGTGTTGCGTCGTGACGTAACATGTGACGGCATACCCGGAAGTATAAAAGTGACGCTGTCACAACACACACTAGCTTTCGCTCTTCAGCAAGCGCTCTATGTTGAAACTGTCTGTCTATTTGGTGTTGTTTGTCTATTTATACATATTTATCAAGAGCATATTATGGCCACTGAACAATTCAAGAAGTGTGTGCATCCCTGCCCTCGCTACATCACGGGTGGGGACACACACACTCTATGTGTGAGTTGTTTGGGAGTGCAGCACGCACAGGCAGCTCTCGAGGGGGCTGCTTGTGATCACTGTGAGGCTTTGCCTATGAGAGTGCTGCGCTCCCGGCTGGCGTGCTTTGACGAGCACGGTCAGGCTCCGCGCTCCCCAGGGTTCCGGTCCCGCATACGTCGAGGCGATGCGGCGGCTGAGATCCTGGGGTTCGCAGCGGGATCTGGCGGAGGAGAGTGAGAATGCTGAGGCATTGCCTCGCTCTCCATCGGCGGATCCCGTGGCCTCTGAGAGTGGTATGGGAGCCCGTGCTGCGGTTTCTCCTGTCCACGATCAGGTCCCGATGCTTGAGCTGTCTGATTCTGAGGAATTGGACGTGCTCGGCATTGACCTGGACGACCGTGATCTCAGCACGCCATCACGTGGCCTAAATTATGAGGAGCTGGTGGAGGTTGTGACTCGCGCTGTGGCCAAACTGAACATCAGCTGGCCACAACATGAGCAGGAAACGCAAGTCACAAGCAAGCTTGACGAGTGTTACCTGCAGCGCAGGTCACAGCCTCACCGCCGGGGTTTGCCGCTTTTCCCCGATCTCCATAAAGAGATCACGAGATCGTGGGAAAGACCGCATTCGTCCCGTGTTTCGAGTCCCAGCGTTATTGACTATAGCAATGTTATTGGGGCTCGAGACATGGGATATGGGAAGATGCCGAAGGTGGAGGAGTCTTTAGCGAGCTATCTCTCTCCTGAATCGGCGTCTTCCCTAAAAGCCCCGGTGTTGCCTAGTAAGCCCTGCAGAGAAACATCTGCATTAGTGGGCAGGGCTTACATGGCGGCAGGTCGGGCTGGTTCATGTCTGCATTCTATGGCGATTTTGCAGGCATACCAGGCCGACCTCCTGAAAGATTTGGACGAGGGGGAGGGACCTACTCCAGAAGATATTTCAGAGCTGAGGAAAGCCACAGATCTGTCTCTCCGGGCCACGAGAGAGACAGCCCGTGCCATTGGCCGCTCTATGGCGGCCATGGTGGCCACGGAGAGACATCTGTGGCTGAACCTCTCGGGTATTAAGGATAAGGATAGGTCCTTCCTGCTGGATGCGCCGCTTTCGCCTTCTGGCCTGTTCGGCGACGCCGTTAATTCGGTCGTCGACAGGTTTCAGGAGACGAAAAACAATCTGCGGCGTTCCAGCAGTACCTCCCTCGTAAAGCCAAGGCCAAATCGAGTAGGGTGGGGCAAAGTGATCAGCCCCAGCCATCAGCCAGCTCCTCCCACAGGGCAGAACAAAAGGAGAGCGTTTCCTCTAGAGCCCCCCTCCGGGGACTTGGCAACAGAGGAAGCGCTCTCAAAACCGAAGCCCTCCAGCCAGAGGGGTGATCTGAAGGAGCGTTATTCAGGCTAGGAGGGCTTCGGGGAAGAAGTCCTAGCTGCGGCAGGACTTCAGAGGGCTGCCCCCTCCGCAGTGAGACAACTGAGGTTGTTCTCACAGCGAGGCCTCTAGGAAAGGTGCATGCCCGCCGTTAGCAGCGTTTCGGGCCGCACCAACTTCCAGCGAAAATACGATTTTGGAACATCGGTTATGGTCACAGGGACCGGATCGACTACAGCCTGCCAGTATTCCACTTCAGATAGTCGAAAAAGTTACTGTGAAAACACCAGAGGCCAGCCTCGAGGGGCTGGTACCCTTAGTAGATTTTGTAGAGGAGTGGTATCATCTTCCCAACATATCTGCATGGGTCCTGCAGATAATACGAGCTGGGTACAGACTGCAGTTCGCGCATCGCCCCCCCAAGTTTTCTGGTGTGGTGCACACCATGGTGGTCCCAGAGCAGGCTCAGGTGCTGGAACAAGAAGTGCAGACTCTGCTGTTAAAAGGAGCCATAGAACGTGTTCTTCCGGTAGACAGGGAGTCCGGGTTTTACAGCCGGTACTTTATAGTTCCAAAAAAGGATGGGGGGTTAAGGCCAATTTTGGATCTCAGGGTGTTGAACCGATCTCTGAGGAGGTTCAAGTTCAAAATGTTGACCATTCCAGCAATCGCGAGTCAAATCAGGTCCGAGGACTGGTTTGTCACGATAGATTTGAAAGACGCCTATTTTCACATCTCCATCCTTCCATGTCACAGGAGATACCTGAGGTTCGCTTTCGGGGGCGGAGCTTACCAATATCGGGTTCTTCCGTTCGGCCTAGCACTCTCTCCCCGCACATTTACCAAGTGTATGGACGTAGCCCTTGCTCCACTCAGACTTCAAGGGATTCGAATATTGAATTATCTTGACGACTGGCTTATCTTAGCTCAGTCTCGGGAGATGGCAGTTCGGCATCGAGATGTCGTTCTTGGCCATATTCAAAAATTGGGGTTGAGACTCAATTCAAAGAAAAGTGTGCTAGAACCATCCCAGACTACGACTTTTTTGGGAGTCATGTGGAACTCGACTACAATGCAGGCACGAATGTCTCCCGCACGCATCGAGTCAATTCTGGCGATGGTATCCAGGGTGAAGCTGGGCCAGGCCATCACTGTGAAACACTTTCAAAGGATGCTGGGCCTCATGGCAGTGGCATCCAATATTATTCCTTTGGGCCTCCTTCACATGAGGCCCCTCCAGTGGTAGTTGAAGACCAAGGGATTCTCCCCCAGGGGGAATCCGTTTCGCATGATCAGAGTTACGCGCAGGTGCCTTCATTCTCTGCAAATATGGAAGAAACCTTGGTTCCTATCCCAAGGGCCAGTGTTGGGGGTGTCATGTCGACGGGAAACCGTTTCGACAGACGCCTCCCTTACTGGCTGGGGCGCGGTCATGGACGGCCGCTTTGCCAGGGGTCTGTGGCAGGACCATCATCGCACTTGGCATATAAATTGCGTCCCACTGTCCACTTTGGTTCTCCCTCTCACATCCAGCCCCCTTGGGGTTGGATGCCATGGTACAGGCTTGGCCAAGTACTTGCTTCGCCTGTACGCTTTTCCCCGATCGCTCTGATCCCGGGAGTCCTGGAGAGGGTCCGTCAGGAGGGCATCAGTCTACTTCTGGTTTCCCCAAGATGGCCGACACGAGTATGGTTCTCGGACATAATATCACTCCCCATAGCTCCGCCATGGCAGATTCCTCTGAGGAGGGATCTGTTGTCTCAGGCGGAGGGCACAATCTTCCACCCGCGCCCAGAGCTGTGGAAGCTGTGGGTCTGGCCTCTGAGGGGGTTCAGTACCTGAATGCTGGGATATCAGCTGGAGTGGTTGAAACCATACTTAGCTCTCAGGGCTCCGTCTACCAGGAGATTATATGGCCTCAAGTGGAATGTATTTCTCACTTGGTGTAGAGAACAAGGGTTAGATCCAGTGAACTGCCCGGTGGCTTCCGTTCTGGATTTTCTTCAAGATCATTTCTCTGCGGGTCTCTCCCCGTCCACTCTTAAGGTGTACGTGGCTGCCATTTCGGCTTTCCACGCGCCAGTAGATGGTGGACCTCTGGGGAGGCACCAGTTGGTCATTCGATTTTCTCCGTGGTGCTTGGAGGATGAGGCCGGCGACCAGGTCCAGGGTTCCTGCCTGGGACCTGGCAGTAGTTCTGGAGGGGTTATCCCTGGCTCCCTTCGAACCTTTAGAGTCGGCTTCGCCTAAGGACTTAACACTAAAAATGGTCTTTCTTTTAGCGATTACCTCACTTAAGAGGGTGGGAGATCTCCAGGCATTGGCGGTTACGCCAACTTGCTTGGAGTTTGCCCCTGGCAAAGTAAAAGCCTTTTTGCACCCGAGTCCGGGCTAATGTGCCTAAAGTTCCTTCTAATACGGCTCGCTCTATAGTCCTTCAGGCGTTCCATCCTCCACCTCATGTGTCAGCGGAAGAAGAGAGGCTTCACTTGCTCTGCCCCGTCAGAGCTTTGAGTATATACCTGGAGAGGTCAGCTTCTTGGAGAAGATCGGACCAGTTGCTAGTATGTTTTGTGTCACCAAAAAGGGGACTCCTGGCAACGAAACAAACTATAAGTAACTGGATAGTCCAGGCCATTACTGAGGTGTAATGATTTTGCCAGACTGAATCAACCGTCCTCCAAGGACTCGGACCCCCCCCCCACACACACACACACACACACAAGCCCTCCCCTCCCCCACACACAAGAGGGAGGCTTCTTGGGCCTGACTTAACACATTGGAATGTGAAAGAATGTCTGAACAAAGAGGAAGGCATTCCTTTGGTGTTTAAAGACATTTTCTTTATATTCTCAAATGGTTTTTATTTATGTGTGTTTTTCCCCAGGTCACCGTGAAATATCTTTGTTGGTTGCAGCATAAAACAGGAATTAGAAATAACTTCCTTAGGCATTGTAAACAGAAGTATATGTTCATTTAATGTAACATAATGCTCCTTGGTGTCTCTAGAATACGTATCAGATGAACGACCCGAATATGTACAGAGATGTAAAGTAAAGTGTGTTTTTAATATGTTTTACTGCCAAGGATGATCGAACTGTTTCAATAGTAGCCCTTATGTGAACACACCCCCTCCCACGAGGAGCGCGTGGTCTGAGAACAAAGAACCATAAAAGAATGTTTCCCGCGTGCAGCCTCCATCTCCCCGATTGGCTCAAGCCAACAGGAAAGGGATGGATTTCACCAAGGTGATAAATGAAGGAGCGCCAGCTCCGCCCTTTCTCTTCCAAGAAACACCTCATGTCAAACAGCATGTAAAACTCTGGATCTCCTCACGGAGACCCGACCCCAACCGGGATCCCCTCTTCCAATCCTGACCTGCTCAGAGAAACATGTGAACTCTCGTCATCTCACCACGGAGATGCGATCCAACCCAGGATCTTTCCTTTGTTCGTCTAGTTCATCTTTTCCCCAAGTGGACTGTCAAGTTCGCCTCCCAGGAAAAGAAGCGGACTTGGCCGAACTATTTCATCGGGGTAACGTCACCTTAAAGACTTTTAAGCCTTTCAAACATTCGCGCCGAATGCCAACGAACGCCACGCGACTTCCCACGGAAAAGGAAGCCACGCGCAAGCGACCAACCATGCACGCGCCAGGACGGGACGCGCTCACGCGCTCCACGGAACGCGCGCACACAAAAGAGCAACTCCCTTCATCGTGCGGGCCGGACCACGAGTCCGCGACACACACAGACCAAACATGTTGTGCAAGTATAACGTTACCTTCTTTTAGAGCTTCTCAGAAGCATAAAGAAAGTGTTTTCATGGTGTTCAGAAAGATTAATTGACTGTTTGGTGATTGTAACTCCCTCTCTCTCTCACCCTCACTCTCTCTCTCTCCAAATCACTTATCGTCTAACGCCCTGCGTCGTCTTAGTTTGTGTTTAATGTTTGTATATACATGTATCATTGTAACGTAGTAAATGCTTACTTAGTTGCCTTATTGAATACTTTAATAAATTCAATATGATCATTTGTGACTGAATCACTGTCCTGCTCATGACATAAGTCCCTGAAGTGAAAGTATCGAACGCTGCATGCTTTATATAACTAAACATACCAAAAAGGTTATGTTTTGTGGAGTTGGAATGCTGAATTCTTCTGGCCAGAGAATTAAGTTTTCCCTGCTCTATAAATTAATTGAGCTAATTAATTTTACTTGTCTTGTAAGACATGGTCTGTGCAATCTATTACAATTAATTTGTGGTTAATTGCAGAGATACACATGTATACATATAAGTAAAGTCAACAGAAAGCCCTCATTCGAGGGATTTATTAACATGTAAGACCGGGCTGATCCAAATCTGTATGAATAATTATTAATTATGAATTATTAATTATGATATGCGAATTCCCTCGAATTAGGACCCGCCCAGAGTCTTCACAGAGGCTGCAAGGTACGTGGTTTGCCTTCACCTTTGGCCTTGAGGGCTCACTCTACTAGATGCATGGCTTCCTCTAGAGCCCTTCTTTTCGGAGTCCTCTACAAGACATCTGTGATGCAGCCGGCTGGGCTACCCCACATACTTTCATCAGGTTTTATAGTCTCAACCTTCCTAGTACGCCCGGTGCACACGTACTCGGCCCTTGCTGAGTGCCTGATCAGTTTCACTCCAGGGCGGGTGCTGTTCGGTGCGTGGCCTAGTGGGCACTCGTTCCCCAAAGAAGTCGATTTCATCGACGCAGTGTGTGAGTTCCTCGATAGGGAACGCCTCGGATGTATGACTATAACCCTTGTTCCCTGAGAAGGGAACGAGACACTGCGTCGTGTTGCCACGCCCTTTTAGACCCATGAGCGTCTTGCTTTCATCGAGGCTAGTGTGTGTTGTGACAGCATCAGCTTTATACTTCCGGGTATGCCATCACATGTTATGTCACGACGCAACACCAATCAGGGATTGGATTAGTTTCATTCATACTTCAGAGGCGCTGTATCTTCCTGGGTATTTGAATGTGGTAGTGAACTCCTGTGTCGAGGCAGGGGCAGAGGCTGGGGGAATGGAGCTTCAACCCGAGGTGGTGGAGGTCATTTGGTTGAGTTTCGGTTGCGCAGAGGTGGACATATTCGCTTCCAAGGAGACCACGCATTGTCATCTGTGGTTCTCCATCAGTCATCCCAGCCCCCTGGGGTTGGATGCTATGGTGCAGCCGTGGCCGAGGTCACGTCTGTATGCCTTTCCCCTGATTGCTCTGCTACCAGGAGTTCTGGAGAGGGTCCACCAGGGACAGGGTCAGCCACTATTCATAGCCCATTCTGGCCAGCCCGAGTATGGTTTGCGGACCAGATATTCTTTCTAAGCGGGCGGACAATATTTCACCCCCGCCCAGAGTTATGGAAATTGTGGGCTTGGCCTCTCGAGGGGGCCAAGCTCATAGTCTCCGGTCTCTACGACCGAGGTTGTTAAGAGCCATTCTTCACTCCAGAGCTCTATCCACGAGGAAGCTTTATGCCTTGAAGTGGAAACTTTCACTTCTTGGTGTGGAGAACACCTGCAGGTCCCAGTTAACTGGCCAGTGGGTGCAGTCCTGGAATTCCTGCAGGAGCGTTCTCAACAGGTTTATCCCCTCCACACTAAAGTTTTTGGCAGCACTTGCTGCTTACCACGTGATTTCAGTGGAGCTTCTTCTTGGGAGACACCCACTTATAACTTGTTTTCTTCGTGGCACTTTAAGGCTGAGGCCAGCAGTTCGCACAAGGGTGCCGACCTGGGATCTGGCCATTGTATTGGAAGATCTTTCCCTAGCTCCTTTCAAACCAGTCGAAGAAGTTCCCGAGAAGTCTCTCACGTTTAAATCTAAATTTATCTTTCTACTTGCTATCTCCTCACTAGGGTTGTAAGAAAAAATCGATACACTTGAGTATTGCGATATTTTATTTTGCGATACTGTATCGATTTTCAGAAACGCAATATCGAATTTTTTTTTTTGGCTGTTCATAGACGCACTAGCCTAATGTAAACAACAAAGATATGGCTGAACCCCGTGTAAAGACCGGCTCCCGCTCTATTCCGTTCCGAAGTGTGGAATCATTTTGGTTTCCAGAGTAAAGAGAGCACCACCTATATCGACAGGAACCATGCAGTTTGTGAACTGTGTCTTTACAAGTTCGGCGCGGGAGCAGAGCGTATTTTGTTTGGCGCTCATAATCAATGAGTGCGTTCATTCACACCGCGAGCAGTAGCCGCGCATAGCGTCGAAGCAGGACCGTCGCGTGAGCAGCAGTGAAACGGTTTCGGCGGAGAGTCTAAAGGGCGTCGCACACCAGACGAGAAGCTCAGCGCCACATCTTTTAAATTCGAACACATTATTCTCTGTGAGTGTACACACACCGGCGGTGCCCAGCAACGGCTCAGGACCGTGTTCAAAATCCTGCTGCGCCACAGAGCGCCATTTACATAGTTTTATATAAAATTGAAGCGTTGCTAATGTATCCTGACATCGCCCTATGCTGCAATATACCTTTAGTTTTTCATTCATTTACAGAAATCAGCTGCTTGAATGACAATTGCTGATGTTATTGGATTTTTCAGGTGAGATTCTCAATTCATTTAGTGAACGGATGCTCTGAGGTAAAGTTTTCAGACTGCAGACTCAGCAACGATTGTATTTAATTGTATAGTACAATCATAACATAGAAAAGACATTATCTTCATTTCATGTCATTAAACATAACAATATTGCTGGCCATACACTGAGGAGAAAGTGCGCGTCTGGTGTACAATACCTGGAGTTTTCCGGAGTTTTGCTGCCCTGCGCTTCTCGTCCGGTGTGCGACCCCAAGTCTATCAAGTTTATGACCAACTTCTAAAAACACATTTAACCAAAGTTTTTGTAATGAACTTGTGAACCACAATCCCAAACTGGTAGTTTGATTTTCTGAGTACTGAATTGTTTACCTAAAGTAAACTTGTTTGACTTTAATTCACATCATGTCTTTTTTTTTTTAAATATTACTTTTTCTAAAATTATAGTCCTACTTAAAAAAAAAATCCCAATATATCGACCTAAGTATCACGGACAGTATCGCAATATATTGCAATATATTGAATCGTGACCCATGTATCGTGATACGTATTCGTATCGCCAGATTCTTGCCAATACACAGCCCTACTCCTAACTAAAAAGAATCTGGGATTTGGCTCTATTGGGTTCACCCTCATGCCTGGAATTTTCGCCTGGCATGGTTAAGGCTTTTCTACATCCTAGACTAGGTTACGTTCCAAAGGTACCTAATAATGTTGTTAGACCTACAGTTCTGCAGGCTTTCTGTCCTCCTCCATTTCTGTCGTCAGACCAGGAGACACTTAATTTACTCTGCCCTGTTAGGGCATTAGATGCTTATGTCCACAGAGCTGCCCTGTGGAGAAAGCAAAACTATTTGTGTGCTTTGGGCCACCCAATAAAGGTTATCCCGCGTCTAAACAAAGAATGAGCAAGTGGGTAGTCGAGGCAATTTCACTTGCTTATGAGTCGGCTGGTCAGCCTTCACCTTCAGCTGTATGAGCCCACTCTACCAGGAGAATGGCTGCTACTAAAGCTCTATTGTCAGGAGTATCTCTGAGTGATGTCTGTGATGGCTGGGTGGTCCTCACCGCATACGTTTATTAAGTTCTATGATCTAGCCTTAAGCTCTACCCCTGGGGCACAGGTGCTCTCATCCTCTCATGCGCTAGTTCTCACAAGATGATCACTTGGTCCTATGGCGACGTGGATATCAGCGTTCCTACAGCGTTTCATGCAGCTCGAAGTTCCCTTGAAAGGGAACGTCTTCGGTTGCCAGTATGTAACCCTAGTTCCTTGATAGGGGAACGAGACGCTGCGTCATTCCACCATACTCCCGGCACTCCCGTTAGAGCTCCTTCAGGCCTATCAGAAGCTGATGCGCTTGTGCTTTTGGGGTGCTTTATAGTTTCCTGGTCTATGACGTTCACATGCCTTGACGTTCCATCTCTCCATTGGGCTGATTCCATACATGCTTCAAGATGCACAACACAGGAGCATTCCCACCGTGTTTGGGAACCAGGGTTACATACATAACCGAGACGTTCCTAACTGAGGTTTATTGAAGATATTGTTATTGTATATTCTGCATAAAGCATTTGCTATTCACAAACATTTATGTGACACAAAAGTATTCAAATAATATTTATTAAAGGCAAAAAAAAATCAGTCTTGTTGATTCACATGGGTGCAAATATTGGATGCAGATGTTAAAATAATGGTTACCTTTATCATAAAAATACAAAACTCTCTTTTCCCTTTAAACACGCAGTATCACATTCCCAAAGTCACTATATATATATATATATATATATATATATATATATATATATGCTTTTCTAGAAAACAACAAACATATTACAAAAAAGAACCAGCATTTAAGAAATCATCAGCTAGTTGAGAATCAACAAAAATCCAATGGTATGCCCACAAACTCTCACCAGTGCAACAATAACATGCAATAAAATGTAGTTCTAGCTTGGCCAAGCTAAATTATATATTTCTTTAACTTTATTGTTTTGTAATTGGGCAATTTTAAGTAGAGACAGCACTTTTTAGTCTCTTCCTCTCTTTGAACTTCAGTTTAGACTTTCTTGAACCCCAAGCAAAGTTCATTCCTCAACAATGCAGTCAAAGTGTTTTAAAAGAGCACGTCTCGGCCAATCACGCTGAGCTGTGACAGACGCACCTTGGCCTCCTCGAACCCTTGGCACGCTCAGTCGAGCAGGTGGTTAAAACATGAGCTCATCCGGCTCTCGGCTTGCTTTCCCAGAAACTAAATGAGAAAGACTCAGACCTCTGTAACATTCACCTTTTTGCTTTCAGGACGTGGGCAGCACATCTGTTTTTTTTTTGTCGTTTTTTTTTTTTTTCTTTTCCTTGAATGAATTATTCGGGCGGGCTTTCTGTTTTGGGGGGAAGGGACATCAGTTTCCAGATGTTTAGAAATTGGTGAGTTCTATGAGAGGCGGTTAGTAGTAGGCTACACCATCTATTTCCCCCTACTAAAAAAATATGAAATGAGCTTTAAAAAAAGTAATAATTTGAGAATGAAATATTTTATTGTGCAGTAGTGGACAAGTTATGCATGATATGTAAGTCTGTTTAATATGGTGGTGTAGACATTCACTTTCTAAAATCATCTGTAACCATATTAGTGTCACAGATCTCACAGTTTCCTGCACTAGCCAATCACAACGCACTCCCTCTCCTGCGTATTAACCACATACACCTGCACACCATCTCCACACTCATCATCCATTTACCCAGCAAATACAGAACACAGCATACCCAACCTTCTAACAATGTTTTAAGATTATGGCTAAAAGGTTGCTATAAATACGTTTTGTGGTGAAGGTTGTTACAATTGTTCAGGGCCATTGCTTAAAGTTATGTCATCCAGTGGTTGTCCCGACACCCAGGCACATGTACTCGTCACTGCCCTGAAACGTGAATTAGCCTTTTATATTTCAACCAACCTTTGGGCCGTCTTACTCTTCATTGAGCAAGAATAAATAATATATGCAATTATTCAAACACAACCT
Source organism: Hybognathus amarus (assembly GCA_030378365.1). Lineage (NCBI taxonomy): Eukaryota > Metazoa > Chordata > Actinopteri > Cypriniformes > Leuciscidae > Hybognathus > Hybognathus amarus. Next base: position 223,067 of record JAQIUQ010002886.1, on the reverse strand, counting down.
ACAACTTCCTTGTCTAATGTGAGATTTATTTGTTCTAACTAAAGGGACAGAATAACGTTAGCTGATAATTCATGGAGTTTGCGATCTTGTGTAAATTACAGAAAACGTTACCATTGTTTGTAAAAGTTAGCTATATTTATTTTTAGTATTCAGATATCTTTTAATTTTTAACGTTAAGAAAAGTGTTAAACATCTTCTGGTCAGGTAGGCTATGACAAATAGTTTTACTTTTTGCCCAAAGTTATAAGCCTTAATGAAGCCAAAATGACTTTAATGAGTAACTAATTGATGTTTCAGCACTCCTTGAACAGACAGCGTCTTAAGGGGTCGCACACCGGACGCGCAGCGCTGCGCCGCGTCGTGCAGCGCCACGTCTTTAAAATTCGAACACATTATTCTCTATGAGTGTACACACACTCAGAGACGGCTCAGGACCGTGTTCAAAACCCTGCAGCACCACAGAGCACCATTTACATAGTTTTATATCAAATTTAAATTATTTTTGTCTCAAATCGTTGCTGATGGGTCCTGACTTCGCCCTATGCTGCAATATACATTTCGTTTTGCATTCATTTACAGAAATCAGCTGCTTGAATGACAATTGCTGATGTTATTGGATTTTTCAGGTGAGATTCTCAATTCATTTATGCTCTGAGGTAAAGTTTTCAGACTGCGGACTGACTCAGCAACGATTGTATTTAATTGTGCAGTACAATAATTACATAGAACAGACATTATCTTCATCTCCTGTCATTAAACATTACAATACTGCTGGCCATACACTGATGAGAAAGTGCGCGTCCGGTGTGCGATACCTTGAGTTTCCCTAGACGCGACGCAGCCGCGTCCAGTGTGCGACCCCCTTTAAGTGCATATGTCTTGCACGTTAATGTTTTTAATTTTTTTTGGACGGACAGAAAAACAGAAAAAAAATTGTGTAACCGCTCCGACCCCTGTTTATTTGTCTGCTATTTAGTCTCATTTCATTCATTTCTTTGCTAGATTTTCTCATGTCTGCTCATGCAACATGACATCATGACTTCTGCGTAAATATACACGCCACTTTCAAGTAAAGTCAAGCATTTTGAGCAATCCACATGTATGTGTGTTAGGGGTGGGAATCTCTAGGCACCTCACGATTTCGATTTCGATTACGATTCAGAGGGCTTCTGATTCGATGCTAAATCGATTATCTGAATATTTTTTTTGTGTGTGTGTGACTATAAATACTTTGCTTTAAAAGTAAAAAGTAATGACCCATGAAGAATTAATAATACATTTTATTAACATTGCAAAGAACCAACAGGAAAATAAATGTGTGCCTGAACTAGCAGCATACTTGTTATCCATAGTTTTTTTGTTTTTTTTTCTCTCCTCAAGTTGATGGGGACCAGCAACTGTTTGGTTACCCACATTAAAAAAAATAATCTTCTTTTGTGTTCAGCACAAGAAAGAAATTAATACAGGTTTGAACAACATTAGAGTAAATAATGACAGATTTTTTTTGTGAACTATCCCTTTAAGGACGAGCGGCAGTACTATTTATAGACCAGCAAGCGACTTGTACTAAATGCGTTTAATATAGATGCATATTACACCAGATTTTCTCTCAAATGTTTGCTTTCACTTTAGACATAGCCAATTCTGTTTATGTAAACATTGTATGTATTTAACAGTATTAGCAGAAGACTCGAAAGATAACTTAGTCCAGTGTTCAGGCGCTGTTTGACAGTGCCTTTGAGCGTCGGGAGGGCAAGGCTTATGCAAATAATGAACTTTTGTGAATTGCAGTGTCCCGGCGTACCTATTCATTAACGTGTGATGTGTAGGCTACGTCGCGTTGTACAGTTGAGACAGATGCGCCAGAACTGAACTGATAGAATGCACTGTAACACGATACTACGATATTTCTTCAAAAGCAGATAGTAGAGACATTTTAATCGTCCACGATCAAAAATCGTGGTATCGCACACCCCTCCACACATCAGCTTTTAATGAGGAGGGTGTTTGGATTCGGCGCTCAGTCATCACGTCTGCGTCTCTGTTATGTGCACGCCACTGACGGTCCGGCCACTGCACTTCTGCGCTTCAGAGTTCCGTCTTTCACGTTGCGTCAATATTACATTATTATAAATATATATAAATTTTTATATATATATATTTTTTTTAAAATCGATTTTTGACTTTTGTGAATCGATTCAGAATCGTCCACGTCCGCATCGCGATGCATCTAAGAATCGATTTTTTCCCCACCCCTAATGTGTGTATGTCTATGCCATTAAATGTCCGAGAGATTTATCCCCGTGTAAGTACATGCCGTTAAATGTCCGGGCGAAACGAAGCAAAATGTAGATCTACATCTGGGGAGCAATATTTTTTTCCTAGGATGGTAGGGGATGACTCATAAACGTTATTAACCCCAGTGACGGGTAGGTTTAGGGATGGGGTTGGGGTAGGTCAAACATTTATATATACAGTAATGTTACGTTAAGTCAACGGCATTCATAAACACGCTGAAAGGCGATTATGCGTGTTGATAGCATGCCAAAAAATGGAAATACGAATTGGCGTGTCATACATATGCCATTTCATGAGATCAGTCTGGCTCATGCTAATTAATGTTCATCAGTAGTCACTCCCTGTGTCATGTCATGTGAAGCTCAGATTTGCTTCATTCTCTGCCAAGTTTACCTGTGCCTGCAGTGCCACCCTCTCTCGTCCTGGATTGTCTACCTGGCTTCAGACTCGTGTCTGCCTACTAGTTAATGGGCTTGCATCTCTCCTCTGAATTTGTTGATGTTTCCTGGACTGATTCCAATTACCAACCTTTCTTGCCTGGCTTTCAACCATGCTTTTTTGAAGCACTATTTTTTTCACAAATGTATGACATTTGGAAGAGCAATATGCAGTTTTAAAAAAAGTTGGGTTAGCTAACCTTCTATGTAAATTTTTCTCTAAAGTGTACACTTGCAGGTCTGACTTACTAAAATGTAACCACAAAACATAGCATGCTTAATGGGGGATATCTATATCTAGCATAAAAAATGAAGTTTTAGAACGTCGTCTCGCAGTTGCTGAATGTCGCGCAACAACATTGCTACAGCCCTGTCGCATCTTACAATTCTACGTTTGGTACAATGTTGCGAGCATGTAGACAGCGACGTTGCCAAAGTAGAAATGTAACGTGCCACAGACATTGCCACAACGTAAATGTGTTTGCTGGGTATGCACACGCCTCGTAAAAGCTCATTGTCCGGTCTCCTTTTCATGAAGTGCACTCTTACCATATTTCTCCAACATCATACCTCTTGTGATTTCTCCAGCAGTTGTGTTCCCTTTCATCCTGGGAACTCCAACATGTCGAGCCGCCTACCAGCGCGGATATATAAGGTGGAAGTAAACATTGCATGACGCTTTTTTCTTCGTAGCCTCTCAGTAGTGTTCTGTGTACTGTTGTTTCTTGCCTGTTTGGAAGAGAGTACAAGCTGAAAGAAGAGGATTCTGTGACGGCTGCTGGTGTGACGCGACCTTTAGTGAACGGCGCGACTGAGTGCAGCACGAAGGCTTGCAGTTTCTCCCAAGTGTCTGCCGTGGTGATCCCTCGGAGCCTCGGCGCTTCAGAGCATTTCTTCTTCTTTCTTTTTTATTTTCTCTCCTTTCTAAAATAGCATCATGGTGTGTTCCGCGTCCTTTTCAGGATGTCATCTCACCCATGTGTTTCTGGATGCGGTCGACTTCTCCCTCAGGATGATTGCCACAAACACTGCCCCCCATGTCTGGGCTTAGCACACACTGAGGCAGCATTTGTGGATGAGTCGTGTTCTCATTGTGGGATTATGACTCTGGCAATGCTAGGTTCAAAGCTGATAACCCTGAAACATGGGGTCCCTTCAGATAATCCTCGATCTCAGTTCGTCTGCCGGTTCATTTTGGCAGGTGGCTATTTCGGTGATTCGTGTTGGTGAGCGGATGATGATCTCCATGACGAACGCTCCGACTGGTGAAATATACTGTCGGACATCATAGAGGCAGCCAAGGACAGCTCTATCAAGAGCTTGGAAGTTGGATTTCAACCTCTATGATTTCAACCAGAGTGAAAAAACAGTAAACGTAACTCTCATTGGCTGAGGCAGCATATCATCATAATCCAACCAGTAACGTCAGTCACTCTGATTGGCCCGAGGCAACATGCCAGGCATGTGGCGCGATTCGGCATGTTTTGTTCAAGCAGAAAATAACGGCACAGATAGTCAGCCTGCATCGCCGTGATGATCACTGGTGAACCCATCGTTCTCTTACGAGAGGTTCTCTCGTATTGCGTAAGCTAGCTTACGCTATGGGAAAGATTAATTTTTTGCTGAGAAGTTGAAGCCAAAAAATGATTCCTAATTTGTATCCATTGTCAACGCAGTTCCACTGCAGCAGACCATGAGCGGGCTAGCTAGCAGCTCATTAGTTCGCTCAGAGGGAACTGCTACAGCCTATGGGCGAGTTGGGCTGAACTTGCGACCAATGAGAGGCGGACACGCTCTCATTACGTCAAAGCCCACCAAAATGGGTGTGGAAGAAGAGTATAAATTCACAACTCGCTCGCTGTTCACTGACTTTTCGATCTTCAGCGAGCTACACGCTTCTGCTGCTTGAGAAAGAAGCCGTCGCAAAGGCATCCTCTCAGCGAGCTCCGGATCTTGAAGAAGTCGGCCGTCTTTGCCACCTTCAGTCGTCCTGCAAGCTAGCGTCATCCGACGACAGTATCCTTACAATTGTATTTTGCTTGTGTACTTCACAAAAGAGCAGCGAGCGTCTTTTTAAAGATGCCTCGCACACCTGCGGCTCATGCCGCGCCCTCTCAGCGCCGGAGGAGACCGCCTTCTTCCTCGCTCTCTGCCTGGGACGGGAACACACAGACTCCTCACACACGGACGCCAGGGGGACTGGTTTCATCTCTCTAGATCTGAAAGACACCTACTTTCAGATCCAGAAAAACCCCCGTCACAGGCCCTTCTGTGTTTCGCCTTCGACAGCCTGGTTTATCAATACACCGTCCTCCTGTTCGGCCTATCCTTAGCACCCCGTACTTTCACGAAGTGCATGGATATGGCGCTCGCCCCTTGCGGAGTCAGGGGCTGTGAATTTTGAATTATTTGGATGACTGGCTGATTTTGGCACAATCACAGAAGGAGCTACTGTCCCTTCGGACAGTTCTCCTCGACCATCTGAACACCTTTGGTCTCTCTGTCAACTGACAAAGAGCTCACTTCAGCCCAGTCAGACAATTTCCTTCCTGGGAATAGATCAAGACTCAGTGGCTATGATGGCTTGCTTATCTACACAGCGCATGCCGTGTTCAGCGTCTCACCGCATCCTTTCAGATGGACACCCTACATGGCCTCAGCCTCCGCAGTGCTTCAGCTGGGTCTACTGTGCATGCGCCCCCCTCAGTTTTGGTGGAAGTGCCATGTGTCTCACTGTGCGTGGACCATGGGCCGCCAGCTGATCAAAGTTACGCAGACCTGTATCTCGGCTCTGCAGCCATGGACAGTGGCAGAATGGTTTCAGCGGGGCGCTACCAGGGGGACCGTCTCTCGCTGCAAGGTCATTTCGACAGACGCTTCCAACTCAGGTTGGGCGCGGTCTGCGAGGGCTCACCGGCCACTGGCCACTGGTCAACTGCAGAAATATTGCCAATGCCGTCGAAGCGGCCGGATTTTCACCGCATATACGATGGTTTGCGCACACTGTTAATCTGGCTGCGCAGAGAGGGATGGGCGTTCACCACATGTCCCGACTCCTCGGCAGAGTGAAGAAAGTGGTCACATTTTTCCACCGCAGCACAACAGCTGCAGCTGTGTTGAAGGAGAAACAGGTGATGCTACAGCTGCCCATACACAAGCTGGTCCAGGATGTGGCTACTAGGTGGAACTCAAGCCACGACATGCTCGAACGCTACCTTGAGCAGCAGGCTGCTGTTTTCTCTGCATTAACAGACAAGAGTGTCAAGAAAAACATTAAAGACATCGTCACTCTGTCTGATGATGATGTGAAACTAGCTGAGGACGTGGTCCAGGTTCTTAAACCTTTGAAAACTGTGACTGCCCTCATGAGCACTGAGCAGATACCAACTATTTCAATGATCATGCCATTGAAACACAGAATCCTCCATGAAGCACAGTGTCTCTGACAACAGTATTGAAAGACATCAAATCTGCTATTGCACATGACTTTGAGGACAGATACCCTGATTCGGATAAGGCACTAATTCAGTTTCTTCATATGAGCACTGTACTTGACCCCTGTTTCAATTTGTCACAGCACAGAGAGCAAGCCTCTCACCAGAAAATGTGGACATGATGGTGTTTCTGAAGAAAAATGTTCAACTCCCTTAAATCAAATCCACAACGAGTTTGGTTTTCTTAAGAGAAATAAGTTGTTTATTTGTTTAATGTTTACTTACTTGATTTGTGGTTTACAGCACAGACAGTAAGCCTCAGTTACCTCAGTGTGAAAAAAAAAACATTTAATTTTCTTTGTAAATGTAAGATTTATTGAAGAAGAATTTTCAACATGTTTGAGTTCTGTTTGTTTTCAACAGTATTTTGTTACAAAGAAAACAGAAGTGTTATAGCTTTGGCTATATAATTTATTTTACTTAGGTTTATATTGTCAATAATTTGCATAGTTCATTTTGTTATTTAGTGTTCAGTTTATACAGATTTTCCAAATGTTATTTAATAAAATAACATTTGAAATTTAAATGTGGCCCGCCCCGCCATCCCATATGGGATGGCCTGCCCCGCCATCCCATATCGAGGTTTGTATCGTATCGTGGGTCAAAAATTGTGATACGAATCGAATTGTGGGTTTTGTGTATCGTTACAGCCCTAGTCCTGAGGCTTCCAGTGCACATATACTAACACAACAGGAAACATCGTATTATAAATTATAATAACAAAATTATTTTCATTTCAGGTATAACCATATGGAACTAATAAATCCATGAAGACCAATCCCATAGTAATGCCGCCAGTCCCCCGGCCAGGTCCAGACATGATAAAAGAGTACAGCGCAGTGATCTCAGCACATGGCAGGCATGGTGAGTCGGCTGCGTTCACACTACGCTCATTTAGGATTATTTTGCTATTTAGGTGGTAGTCATATCACACTTTGCTGCCTGTTAAGCACTGCACACATTGCTTTAAACAAGAAATCAAGTAATTTAGAATTTTTTTTTTAAATTAAGGCTGCAATTTTCATCAATTAGATTCTAATTGTCTAATTGTAAATATTGCAGATTTATTATTTATCATCTTATAAATCTGTTCAGTTTCATCATTTGATAATAAATTCTAAAACACTTTTTTTGTGCTATAGATGCAGTGACTGAGACTGGGATAGGGTTCTTCCCATATCCTTGGTGGTAAGTATTGAGATATTGGCAGTGGAGAAGACACTTTTAATAGACACCTTCTCTCTTGTGAGCTTGCAAACTTTGATATTCAAAATTAGAGCATTGTAAACCTCACTAAATGTGTTTGTTTGTTTCAGTGTTCCAGAAAAAGGTCCTGAAATTCTGGTCGACATCCGCCATCGCCCAAAGGAAACGCAGCCTGCCTCTTCAGCTGTCCCTATAGAGAGGATTGACACCATGGAGAGCATCACCTCTCTTATGCACATGCCTTTGATACCGTGGTAGGTTTTACAAGTCTGGAAGTAATGGATAGCCTAGATAAATTATATATATATATATATATATATATATATATATATATATATATATATATATATATATATATATATATATATTAGTGCTGGGCAACGATTAAATTTTTTTAATCGCGATTAATCGCATGAATTTCTTGCGATTAATCGCATTGTTACGTGGAAAATTGAAAAATGAATTCTAAAGTAATGTATTGCACACTTTTGATTTAAATGTACTGCTATACACATAAAAGTGCAATAACTTGTGGTTTGCAAAAACTTTAAACAAATAAGGTGCTTTATACCAGCAGAATTCTCTTTTACACAGTAGCAATAAAATATTTATTCCAAATCTCAACTTAAACATTAATATAATCAAATCAAATATTAAAACAAAGCTATTTGGCACAGGGGATTACCTTTTATCTAGTTAAAACGAGTCCAGTTTTCTTTTCTTTTTTTCTCAACAGGTCTCTTTTATCAGGGAGCAGCAGAAAGAGTCAATGTAGTCAGAGGTCATGACCACTACAGATATAAGTCGACCTACGTTACTTCTCTGATAGTAGCTTAGGTTTGGTCATGGCATGGTTTCCCACGTACTCTAAGATTAGGCTACATTAAACAGAGGTAAAGCCCATTATAATTCTGCATCGAATTTATGCCGTAGGCTGTGTGTAGCACGCGTACCCTGACGTGCACCTCTCCAAAAATGTAACAACGCGTCAATATGCGTACCTCAAGCGCTGTGATTGCTAGAATCGCTCCCCGGGTTTCACATGCTCCCATAATTGCGCGTCAACGCGGACAACGACGCAGAAGTATGAATGAAAACCAAAGAGGCTCCGGCGTAGGTCTGACGCAGAAATATAAGTCAGCATTTAGAGTGAGGTGAAGTGGTCGAGCACAAGGTGCAGCGACAGGCGGGTGCGTTCCTGTGAAACTGTTGCGGCCAAGCTCGCCTCACGCACGCACGCGCCGGCCCGCCTGTTGCCGACGTTGAATTGTCCAACTTTTTGTACACGACGCGCAGCCAACACAAATCATTGGAAGAGAGACTGATCCTCGGTTCGCTGTTTGTGAGTTTCCAGAATCTAAATAGTTTTCAGGACATCAACAGAAGGGAATTCACATGGCAGAGCACCCCTGCTAAACTAAACAACTAAACACAGGCCTATCAGGTAAAGTTATATCATTTTAATTTAAGTTAAAAGGCTACCGCTGCGTTGCGCACAGAAGCCGTTGGTTACTATCCGCGCCTGTCATTCACTCGTCTCGCAGAGCGCTGCCTGTCTCCCATTCTATTCACCTGAGAGAACCTGCCAAATCCTCTCTCCACTGCTTGTTTGGGTGGTTTGCTGGCTGACCAACATCCCACCCCTCCTGTGATCCATGGTTTGACTGTAGGCCTGTTATTCAGAGCCAGTGAGCAACGGACTTTAAAAAAATATATATAAAAAACTGCGTTAACGCGCGTTAAAAAAATTATCGGCATTAATTAATAAATGTGTTAACGCGATAATAACGCGTTAACTTGCCCAGCCCTAATATATATATATATATATACTATGGTAACACTTTACAATAATAGTATGAATAATCATGTACTAATACCTGAATTAATAGTTACTTCAACATTAACTCCTGATTAGTGAATATATGAACTAATAATGAACAAATGAAGAGCAACCCTTAATTGCAACAGGAGTCATATGCTGCGTCCCAATTCGCCTACTTATACTACGCCCTAAAAGTATGTACTCTTTTTGTGAAGAAAAAGTATATACTTTTGAGTGTGCAGCAAAAAGAGTAGGCAAGCTTTGGGACATACTATCACGTCATCTTTAACGGACGGCCTGTCGCGTGCTGCGTGCATCCTGTCACCGTAAACTGCCCTGTCAATCATCTTGTCACAGTTAAAATCCTCCATTCTATCTAATTTGATTTCCTACCGTTTCAGAGCACGTTCATCTGCCAGTCGTGGGTCTTTCATGCAGATACTCTCCTCTGTTGTTTGCATTAATGATGCATTTAAAAAGTAATGGCTAAACATGTCTTTACAAACGTTCACACAATGCTGCTACATATGCAATATAATGTGGACAACATTGAATAAATTCATTTTCGTCCGGTTAGATACTGATAATTAGTCACTCAAACCTGTTTATCTAAACCTCTCTACACAGCCGCGGGACCAGCGCGGACTCGCGCGCCCTCCGTGTCTGTAGTTTTTTAACACTTTTTACTCGTGTTTGTAGTTCTAACCGAATCCTCGTCCACCGCGCAATGGTTTGTGGGCAATATCAGCCGTTAGAGTGTGCACCGATCTACACTTCGGATTCTGACCGGAAAAAGTAGACCATCCGGGTATCTTTGAAACACTCATTTCAACATACTACGGTTTGGGACATACTAATTCTATTTTCGAATACTATTTAGGACGGATAGTATGCGAATTGAGGACGCAGCAATACTGATTCATGCATGAATAACAGCAGCCTTAAATATGTTAGTACATGTTTGATAGTTAATGCATTAATTAAATTTGAATTAAACATATGATTTCATACTGCCATAATTTTAACTGTAATATCATAATCTGTTATCTGCAGCAAGCATTGTGACAAATAATTGAATTAATTATTTTGTCAATTAATCTGTCTAATCTTTCTTCCTGGAACTACAGTATGTAGGGTTTGTTTCTGGTGGGACACTCATTAGTGGCACACTCGTGTACTCGTTTCGACACGTTGGTTGTGTTGTTGTATTCTTATGGTAATGCTGGCATTTTAATCGTTGTAAATTGTCTGTTTAATGAGAAAGGTTAAATGTAAACATTGCAAGACATTCTCTGATGTTTGTGAAAGTT
>JAQIUQ010002886.1:0-207500 GCA_030378365.1 Hybognathus amarus | reverse complement strand
GACAAAAATATGATTGACAGCTCGTGTCCATTAGGGCGTGGCTGAGCAAAGAAAAGAACGAATGAGAGTCTGACAGCAACAGATTTGCTCATTAACCCTGTGAAAGACATTTAGAAATAGAGAGAATGAGAGCGTTTCATTTATCCATTTGCTTTTGAATGTCTAAAAGCAACCCAATGTTTCTACACCTGATATTTGTATTATAAGGCTCTGCCGCTGACTGACTATAAATGTAAATGTATGAGAGGATATTTCATTCATTCATTTACCTCAGTCCCTCGTTTCCTTCCCTCGTGTCTCTGAACGTTCTGAATGTGAGACAGCTAAGCCCATGGCTGACAGTATCACTCCTGTGAGAGGCAGACAGGTCTGACTTTCTCATCTCTTCTGCTCCATCGAGACCCTGCAGTCAATGAAGTGAAAAAGGCCAACTCATTGTCTGTCTGTCTCAAACATTTAATTCCTCTTATTTTCCAAGTGACAGGTGCCCCTTACTTTCTGTCTGTATGCGTGTCAGTGAGAGCAAAGAGTTTGTCTCTTTTTCTACTTGAAGCAAAGAGAGTTTTTATGGCTTTTTGTTCTAACCAAACTAACATACTAAATGCAAATATTAAATGCATAATCATGCATCATGTAACCATGATGTAATCATGCATAGAAAAATAAATAGACATTATTTCTATAAATAAAACACACTGACATGAAAGAGCAATCGTCCAATCAAACTCTTTATGTTTTTGCATTTAACAGATTGAAAACCAATTACACTCACACTAAGACCAATTACACTCACAATTAAAATCACACTAAGAAGAAATTGTTCTTTTAAGAATTTCTCAGAAATGCTCTCAAGAATACGCTTAAGCTTTGACTTATAAGTTGACAAAAAAATTGTTAATAAAAAGTAGGACTTCTCTACAGTGGTGTAGTGTATTTTTGTAGTGAGTATACTGTGATATACCAGCACACACCAGGTAATGGCCAAATTGCGTGACGTTCCAGTAGGCTAAGTTACATTTGTTGCTGGATTTCGCGATTCGCTGGATGTCGCTGCACAGACGTCACGGCGGGCGGGGTGAATTTATGGATGAAAGTTCTTTTACAAAACAATGTTGTTACAAATCATCAAGCTTTTAAAAGTGGGTATACGGAGATCTTTGACATTTCCTAGTGGGCATACGGAAATCCTTGACATTTTCTAGTGGGTATACAGCGTTTACCTGTGCATCACGTAGACTACACCACTGCTTCTCTATAATGCAACTTTCATACACATAAGTAGCACATAAACTACGAACTACAATGATGTCAACTCAAAATGGCCACCCTCCACCACTTAAAGGGTACATATCATGCTTTTAAATCATTCATTTTACATATATATAAACCATACCGTTGTGGTCTATATAAAGCATAACTGCAATGCTTGGGTCTGCCTTCCTCATTATTATAGCTCCACAAGCCCCTTTTCTACCCCTTTTCTGATGTGCGTCAGTGAGCGAAAAACAACTTTTTTCAAATTTCTTTAAACTTTCTGTATATATCAATGCATAATTAAAATCTAAGTACTCTGAAAAAGAAAGTATAAAAATCGAGATGTCTGTAGACCTCTCACGACTGTTTTAAAGACAGCTCATTATTTCCATTCACTTCACCCCCTCCCTTCTTGGCTCCTTCCAAAGCCACGCCCCCAAAACACATGAACGCGCAACTCCGACAGCTGAGCTGAAGACGCATTATTTACCTGAGATGAGCGGAGAGGGGAGGAAGAAGTGCATGTAGTGACATCATGTCAGAAACACATGTAAATAAAAAATCGAACTATCATTATGAAGATAAACAAATAAGTTGTATTTTATTACTCTCTATCAAGCTAGCATATTGATATTGGTAAAGCTTACAATATTGATTCGCTAACGAGCTAGTTAGTTATCTATAAGGCAAAGCTAAAAACAGGTTGCATGATACACGTTTTTCCATTGCCATCATTTACACTGTGATGAAGAGGAATTTTATGTAAGATTCAATACATATATATGGTGTTCTGCATGTAAGAGTTTGCTTGATGAAAGCATTGTTGATTCTGATGAGGACTACACACCCGAGACAAGTAAGTTACGCATAGACAGTAAGACAGCAAGTACCGCATCGTCAGCTCGAGGACAGATCCGTGGTCGAGGGCGAAGCATAGGATTTTGCTATTAGGGTCCGAGGAAGTAGAGGCCGAGGACGGAGTAGTCGAAGTGCAGGGCAAAGAGCACTTTTTAGACAAGAGGACCTGCTGCGTCGAGTTTTGCATCTTCAAGCTCAAACAAGCATGCGGACAGGTACGATCTGGATACGCACAAGTGGACAGGTCCTGTGTGGCAAAAGGGTGGTTGCCATGGTTGCGAGAGAGTGACAGTCGCCTAAGCCAATCCATTGTTTCGTCCCGGTTCGAAATAATGAACTGTGTTTAGTGCAGATTAAACGGTCTAGAGTCACTCGATTTTTACACTCTTTTTTTTCAGAGTACTTAGATTTTAATTATGCATTGACATATATAGAAAGTTTAAACAAATTTGGTAAAAAGTTTTTATAAAATTCTGACCTACACTACCTTTAACTGTATTGTGTTATTAGTGAAAGTCGACTATTTCTCTTGTTAAAACAAGCACACTGACAAGATAAATGACTACGGTCTAATCTTACCACTAAAAAATTGTATTGATAATATGATATGTTGGTAACACTTTATAATAACTACACACTAATAATAATTAGTTAAGCATGAGTAAACAGTTAATTCATCATTCATAAAGCATTAATAGACATTAATAAGCAGTTTATAAATACAGCTATAAATGTTTTTTTTTCTTGATTAAAAACAAATCTATAATGTGTTTAATAATTGTATTTTCATACATTGTTAATGATCAATTAATAATTTCTAAATGAAATATAGCATTATTTACAAACCAGTTATTTAAGAGTTGTCAGTCATTCATAAGATTATTTAGAAAGTCTAAGTAAATGTAGTAAATACAGGTAGTTATAAAGCAAGTAGTAGTGGTCAGTTAACTATGTTTGTGAGCTCATCTAAAGTGAGGACTATTCATGCCAGGGGTTGACATTAACTTTTTGAGGCACTTGTCCTTCGGACAAGTTCATTTATGTTTCACTTGTCCATGCACAAAAGTCACTTGTCCGGGTAAAGATTTATAATTTTATCTAGGGCTGCACGAATTTGGGGAAAATGTCATACTGTGATTTTTGTGGTCAATATTGCGGTTGTGACATGCGATTGCGATATAATAAACAAATGGTTTCCTGAGTCAACTTGTTTGGTTCTAAACCAAATGCACACACAGATTAGTGATAATTCTGAAATTAGCAATAACAACTAAATGATTGATAACACCTATAATGATCAATAAGCCATTGATGTCTGGATAAAAATTAACTGTCTAACAGGTAGGACAGATACAGAAATTGAATAAATTTATCAAACAGTCTGCGCTGCATAAATTATATATACACTACTATTTATTAAAGCTACACAAGTTCTTTAGTCAAGAGCAGCGAGTAATTTTCTCGGTTCATTTTGTTCTTTCATTAACTTTACTGACAGAATGCTTTATTGGTAGCTGGCCCTTTAAGAGCAGCCTGTGGACAGAGACGTGGATTTCACACGCACCTCATTCTCTCACGAGTCTCTTTATGAGAACTCTTTATGTCCATCTTAAGACTGCTCTTATGTTATGAAAATTACATTTTGGCTTAATTTTGTGTGTTGATGTTCGTTCAAGCACGAAAGAGAACTTCTAGCATGCGGTCTGTGCATGCGCATTATACTGGTGCGCGTCTTTCTGTGAGTCACATTAAGGACATTCACAGGCAGTGCGAAAAAATGTGTTCGTTTCAAATGGGTAAAATTAAATCTGTAAAATAGACGTAACGAGTGGTACATAACGTGAAGTAACATGGCATTTTATTTTGTTTGAAATTTAACTTGTCCGGTCGGACAACTAATTTTCTCTTCTACCTGTCCTACAAAAAATCCACTTGTCCCGGACCAGCGGACAAGCCTTAATGTCGAGCCCTGCATGCCTTGTAAAGCATTTATAAAGGAGATTTAAAGGCTGTTAAATAATTCTATGTTCTGTGTCACTGTGTTGTGTTTGTTACATTTTACTGTTTAGAAGATTAATGCGCCTTTAAATCTCATTAAAAACATGCTTTACAAGGCATGAATAGTCCTCACTTTAGATGAGCTCACAAACATAGTTAACTGACCACTACTATAACTACCATAATTAACCCTAAATTACAGCATAAATACATGTTAATAAACAATGTATTAAAGTCCCTGTAAAGTCAAAATTAAGTATGTGTTATGAGTTTGCCACCCATTCAAATTTGAATGATAAAAAAGCGTCAAATGACACTTTGGGGGAAGCCCCTCAGCGTCAGCGCGTCTGAAGCATGAATGAAAACTAAGCCAATCTCCGATTGGAGAGCGTAAATGACGTAATGTGTGACGACACGTAAGCGGAAGCTATATAACGACCCGGCACACATGAGATGTCAGCTTTCTGTTCTTCAGCAAGCGCTATCTGTTGTGTGAGTCTAAGGGTGTACTCACACTCAGCCAGTTTGAACCGTGCCCGAGTGCGTTTGACCACCAAAGCGCGGTTCGTTTGACTAGTGTGAGTGCTCCGAACCATGCCCGGGCGCGGCTCGATTGGCCGGCCCTGGCCCGCTTGGAAGAGGTGGGCCAGAGCACGGTTCAGTTGGGACTCGGGTGCGGTTCGCATGCAGTGTGAGCGCTAACCGCGCTGGAGCACGGAACAGGACGCGTGACGTGCAAACCTCCTCATACGAGCAGCACGATTTCGTGAAAATTTCGCGACATATCTGTTTAACAACAGGTTGTGAGAGGGCAGTGGCCCAAATGACACAAAATTATCCACAAAGAAAACAGAATGATGGACTTCATTGTGTTCCGTTCAGAGAGCGCGCTCTTCTTGTTTATCCCGAAACCGTCACACCATAATGACGTAAGTGTGCTCCGGCACGAATGCTGAAACCCTATGTGAGTGCAGGCCAGCGGGGGAGTGGGGAGGGGGACAATCGTACTCAGGCCCGGTTCATGGCAACCGTGCCTAGTGTGAGTACACCCTTATTTATTGTTGTCTGTCTAAGCAAAGAGAAAATATAGCATGGCGAGTGAAGCGAGTTTCAGGAGATGTGTGCACCCTTGCCCTCGTTTTATCCGGGCGGGGACACACATCAACTGTGCACGCACTGTTTAGGGTTGCAGCACGCACAGGCAGCTCTCGAGGGGCTGCTTGCGAGCATTGTGAGAGATTAACGCTCCGCGTGCTGCGTTCCCGGCTGGCCATTTTCAATGACAATGGCCAGCCTCGCGAGCCCCGTGGTGCAGGACCCGCGCTCGCTGAGGTGGCGCGCGACGCTCTTCATGGGGCTCGTAAATGGATCTGTCCAGGAATCTCGAGGCTGCTGAGGCACCTTCTCGGGATTCCTCGGGCAGTTCCGATGGTCTCGATCCTCGCGTGGAAGCCCGCTCGGCGGCTTCTTCCGCGCGAGACGAGGACCCGATGCTCGAGCTGTCTGCCTCTGAGGAGGTCGACGTGCTCAGCATCGAGGGCGGGAATTTCGGGCATGACTCGCCCCCCCCCCCATTATTTATCCCCCGAATTGGCATCATCCCTAAAAGCCCCGGTGCTGCCCACTAAGCCTTGCCGTGAGACATCGTCGCTAGTGGGCAGGGCTTATATGGCTGCGGGTTCGGGCTGGTGCGAGTTTACACACAATGGCACTGCTCCAAGCGTACCAGGCCGACCTTCTAGAAAGACATCGATGAGGGCGAGGGTCCAACTCCGGCAGATGTTGCGGAGTTGAGGAAGGCCGTTGACTTGTCTCTCCGAGTCACCAAGGAGACGGCCCGTGCAATCGGCCGCTCCATGGCAGCAATGGTGGTCTCGGAGAGACATTTATGGTTGAATTTGTCGGGCATCAAGGAGAAAGACAGGGCTTTCCTCCTTGATGCTCCAATTTCACCTTCTGGACTGTTCGGCGACGCCGTAGACACCGTCGTCGACAGATTCCAGGAGGCGAGAAAACAGTCAGCGGCCTTCAGTCAATATCTCCCTCGCCGCTCGATGTCTAAGAAGTCTGCCCCAAGTGGGCAGCCGCAGCCACAGCCATCCACCAGTTCCTCATACAGGCAGGCTCAAAAGGAGAGCGTCGCTTCTAGAGCCCCCCCTTCAACAGCATGGGGGCATAGACGACGCTCTCAGCCTAAGCCTCAAGCGAAGCAGGGCGACCTGAGGGCCGTCCTGCAGGCGAAGAAGGCTAAGAGGTCCTAGCTGTGTTAGGACCTCTGCGGGCTGCCCCACCCGCGTTGGAGCGACTGAGGTCGTCTCCTTCGTGGAGCCCGCAGGAAATCGATGTTGCCTCCCGCCGTTGAACACGTTTCGGGACACATCAGTTTCCAGCGAACGCAGGATGCTCTGTCCGCCCCACAGGCTTGCGGTCAGGCAGTTTTCACCTTCGCCCATCGAGAATCGTTTTCGGTCCAGCCCTGCCGGAGATCCGCTTCAGGGGGTCGAGAACGAATCCCGATTAATACCCGAAGCCAGGCTCGAGAGCCTGGTTCCTTTGGTAAAATATTTCGATGCATGGAAAGATCTCACGAATATTTCCCCATGGGTCCTGCGCACCATTCAGAATGGGTACAGGCTGCAGTTCGGTTCCCACCCACCCAGATTCAACGGGGTGGTCTGGACTGTAGTCGACCCCAGTGCAGGGTCGGGTATTGGAACAGGAAGTAAACTCCCTTCTAGAAAAAGAGGCCATAGAACGTATTCCTCCGCTAGACAGGGAGTCCGGGTTCTACAGCCGCTACTTCACAGATCCCAAGAAGGATGGGGGGTTGCGTCCGGTAATAGATCTCAGGCATTTGAACCGTTATCTGAGGAGATTCAGATTCAAAATGCTCACTATTCCAACAATCGTGAACCAAATTCAGTCCGAGGACTGGTTTGTCACGATAGATCTGAAGGACGCTTACTTTCATATATCCATCCTTCCATCTCACAGGAAGTTCCTGAGGTTCGCTTTCGGGGCGAAGCGTACCAATATCGGGTTCTTCCGTTCGGCCTAGCTCTATCACCCCGCACTTTTACCAAATGCATGGATGCTGCTCTAGCACCTCTGAGACTCGAGGGTATCAGGGTGCTCAATTATATAGACGACTGGCTCATTCTGGCCCAGTCGCAAGAGCAGGCGGTTCAGCATCGAGATGTTGTCCTCGCCCATATCCAGAAGTTGGGGTTGAGACTCAACACAAAGAAAAGTGTGTTGACACCAGCCCAGAGAACGACATTCCTGGGAGTGGTGTGGGATTCGGTCACAATGCGGGCACGGCTGTCTCCCGCACGAGTCGAGTCCATCCTGGCCACAGTGGCTGGGATAAAGCTGGGCCAAGCCATCACTGTCAAACATTTCCAGAGAGTGTTGGGGCTCATGGCAGCAGCGTCCAACATTATTCCATTCGGCCTGCTGCACATGAGGGCCCTTCAGTGGTGGCTAAAAACCAGAGGTTTTTCCCCGAGGGGAAACCCATTCCGCACGATCAGGGTTACGCGCAGATGCCTTCGTTCCCTATCTATGTGGAAGAAAGTCTGGTTTCTGTCCCAAGGTCCAGTGTTGGGAGCGTCGTGTCGCCGGAAAACCGTTTTGACAGACGCCTCCCTCACGGGCTGGGGCGCGGTCATGGACGGCCGCTTTACGACAGGCCTATGGCAGGACCATCATTCTTCCTGGCACATAAATTGCCCGGAGATGTTGGCGGTATCCCGGGCTCTGAGGAGCCTCTTGCCGGACCTCAGAGGTCACCATGTCCTCGTGAGGTCGGACAATATGTCAGTAGTGGCCTATATAAACCACCAGGTCTCGCCCTCTATGCAGATTGGCACATCAGATCCTCCTGTGGTCCCAGGAGAAATTGTTGTCTCAAAGAGCGGCATATATCCCGGGAAGTCAAAATCAGGGAGCAGACGTCCTGTCGAGACAGGGGCTGAGGCCCGGGGAGTGGAGACTTCACCCCGAGGTGGTGCAGTCAATGTGTCAGAGGTTCGGCCCAGTGGAAGTGGACCTTTTCGCGTCTCAAGAGACGACCCACTGTCCTCTGTGGTTTTCCCTCACTCCCCCAGCCCCCCTGGGGCTGGATGCCATGGTACAGACGTGGCCGAGGCTGCGCCTGTATGCATTTCCCCCATCGCTCTGCTCCCGGGAGTTCTCAGAGAGGGTCCGTCGCGACGGGATCAGTCTACTGTTGGTAGCCCCGTTGTGGCCGGCCCGAGTATGGTTCTCGGACATTATATTGCTCCTAGACGGCCCTCCGTGGGAGATTCCCCTCAGGAGGGACCTGCTGACACAGGCGGGGGGCTCAATATTTCACCCCCGGCCAGAGGTATGGAAATTGTGGGTCTGGCCCCTGAGGGGGCACAGTACCTAGAGGCCGGCCTATCAGCTGGAGTAGTGGAGACCATACCCAGCTCTAGAGCTCCCTCCACGAGGAAACTGTACAGATTGAAGTGGAACGTTTTCACCATTTGGTGTAGGGAGCGTGAGGTGGACCCAGTTAACTGCCCAGTGGCTTCAGTGCTGGAGTTCCAAGATCGCTTCTCCACTGGTCTTACCCCGTCCACACTCAAGGTGTACGTGGCTGCCATTACGGCTTTCCACGCTCCTCTGAGTGATGGGCCTCTGGGGAGACACCAATTGATTGTACGTTTCCTCCGTGGGGCCTGGAGGATGAGACCTGCGGCTCGTACCAGGGTTCCCACATGGGACCTGGCAGTTGTTCTCGAAGGCGCTTCCAAACAGACCATCAGTAACTGGATTGTCCATGCTATTTCTGCAGCCTACCAGGTGCGCGGTATGCCTTCACCTGTGGCTGTTAGGGCTCATTCCACCAGAGGCATGGCGTCCTCTAGAGCCCTTCTCGCGGGGGCTCCCATTCAGGAAATCTGCGAGGCAGCTGGATGGGCTACCCCGCATACCTTTATTAGGTTTTATAGTTTGGACATTCCGTCAACACCCGGCTCTCTTGTGCTCGCGTCCTAAGTGTGCCTGTGAGCAGCTTCACACTAGGGCAGGCAGGGCGCGTTGTGGCGTAGTGGGTACTCGTTCCCCCAAAGTGTCATTCGACGCAGTTGGAGTTCCCTCGATAGGGAACGTCCTCGGGTAACGACTGTAACCCTTGTTCCCTGAGAAGGTCTTATAATTAGCATTATAAGACTCGAAAGAACTTAGTCCAGTATTCAGGCGTTGTTTGACAGGCTCCTAGTGCCTGTGAGCGCCGGGGGTATGTGCTCATGAAAGCGCACGTTAGAACAGCGCATCAGCATGTGTATTATATGTTTAACCGGCAAGGCTTATGAAAATAATGAACTTTTGTGAATTGCCGTGTCCCCTACATATTCATTAACGTGTGATGTGTAGGCTACGTCGCGTTGTACAGTTGAGGCAGATGCGCCAGAACTGAACTGATAGAATGCACTGTAACACGATACTAAGATATTTCTTCAAAAGCAGATCGTGGAGACATTTTAATCGTCCACGATCAAAAACCGTGCTTTCGCACACCCCTCCACACCTCAGCTTTTAACGAGGAGGGTGTTTGGATTGGCGCTCAGTCATCGCGTCTGCGTCTCTGTTATGTGCACGCCACAGACGGTGCGGCCACTGCACTTCTGTGCTTCAGAGTTCCGTCTTTCGCGTTCTTATAAATATATACATAAATATAATATTATTCTTATAAATATAATATTATTCTTATAAATATAATATTCCATTATTATAAATATATATATATTTATTTATTTATTTTGAAAATCGATTTTTGACATTGGTGAATCGATTCAGAATCGTCCACGTCCGCATCGCGATGCATCTAAGAATCTATTTTTTCCCCCACCCCTACTATCAAAATCTTTAAATAATGAGCAGTTTTCCCTTCTTTCAAACACTGGGGGCGTGTCTGCTGGCTGTGTTGAAACCATGCCCACTCGCGGGAAAGCTGTCGATGGTGATATTAGCTGATAGTGCTTTTGGAGACGGGAGAATGAACGCTGAGGCGGGAGATAGTTGGTCCGGCCCCGTTCACCAGTAACAGCGGATTATCAGTGACTAATCAGTAAATCCCAGCTGTCTCTGACGAAAGTTTATATAAATCAATCCGGTGTAAAACGATCACTACAGAGGCGGGTGTTGGCGGTGATCCTCAGCTCTTCATCAAGGTTGGCTCTCTAAAAACCTCTTCTTGATGTTCGATCGTTTTTAGGGTATTTAAATGAAGTTACCGATCTTGTACATGATCGCATCCAGGTAGTAGCCTATGCATTTCTGTGTCGAAAGCATAGCTATACTAGCAAACTGTAGGCTGTAGTAACTAATAGTACTGACAGTCACTCGCGATTGAGCTGTGAATGTGCTCTATTGTTAGGGGAGAAATCAGCCAAAGTGCGTCATCAAATAGGGGCGTGTCCAGGAGCTCATGGGCCCCAGTGCGTCATCGAGCCCTGTTTTTGCACTCATAGTGTAAGACACGCTGGCGTAACCACAACATTGCCCAACATCAAATGGCAAACGTAATGGAAGCAGTAAGAAGCTGAGCTACTCGTTATTGTGTGGTTGACCAATCGTTGATCAGTTTGGACCAATGAATGCAGCGCGAGCCGATCTCAATCATCAGCACTGTCACTACACAGCCAAATCCAGTAAGGAAAACACTTGAATCCGCCTCTGACGTGATGGCATCGCTGCGAGATCTAGTGAGAAACATTCACATTTCTCTGTTATTAACGGATCAAACAGCGCTGACGAGGAAACCAGGAACAAACATTGTGCCATGAATGAATCCAGGTAGGCTAATGCTTTCACATCATGTCGGATTTATTTTGACATTATGAATACAATTACTGCCCTCAAATGTTAATCTACATTCATCTAACTAAAATAAACCTTATACCTACTACTTCATTTTGTCCAAGGAGCTGTTTTGTTTCATATGCTCTTAAGAAAAGTCAAGTAGCCTAACGTTATAGCTCCATCACTGCTCAAATTTAAAAAAATATCATACTTTATGATTTTAGTTTTAACAAAAATATAATTAAAAAATTAAATCAAGGAAATTTATCTGCCATTTCTTTCTTTCTGCTGTATTGGAAACATACCAAACCATTTCGAACCGAACCGTGAATTTTGTGAACCATTACATTCCTACTGGGAACGCATTGCCATGAACATGGATGGCACCGTCTTTGATTTAGCACAACTATTCACTCGCTGCCATAGTATGTATCGCTGCCATAGTTTGACCAAATTCCCCACCACAGTCATTCTCTTTAAATAGAAGAATGAGCCTTTACTTTCGAATGGTTTGCCAGCTGATGTACCTTTGGATAATATAATTAAAAAGCTAACACTAATCAGTGTGATTACAATTTTATTTTTTGCATGAAAACACTTGCCTAATTTTGACTAAAACATTACCCTAATTGAACACTGGGTGTATTAAATTTAAAATAATATTCGTATAGACTAAGATGTAAAGAGGCTTTTTGCAGTGGTGCCCACTAGCGGAGTGAACTTCCAACAGTGATAAGGTATAGATAATAGTGCTCCAGACCAACCTTCCGAACGTATGACTTACAGAAGGTATACTTAACTAAGAACATTTCAGGAAACATGTATTAATGATAAGGTACAGCTTAAGGTGTAACTTAAGAACGACGTAGCGTTAAGAAGGTTTCAGGAAACTCAGCCCTAAGCTGGAAGAAGACTTTCAGCTATTTACTTCTAGAGCTTCTGTACAGCCAAAACTTTGTTGCTATCTTTTCCTGCAATCAATGTAAAGCCTCTTTGAAACAATCTCTATTGTAAAAAGCACTATAGATATAAAGGTGACTTGACTTTAAATCATTTTGTCAGATAAATACCTTCACTAAGTTTAGTGTTTTGTTATTCCCGCATATATATTAAAAACAGTTTAACAGTTTGGACCAATGCAGCACGAGCCGATCTGAATCAAGCAGCACCACTACACAGCCAAATCCAGTAAAGAAAACATTTGAATTCGCCACTGACGTAATTGCTGCGAGATGTAGTGAAACATTCACATTTCTCCTTATTAACAGATCAAACAGCGCTGACGTGGAAACCAGGAAGAAACATTGTGCCATGAATGAACTATCCAGTGTCCACAGATCAGCAACATCACCAAGGATTTACTGTATAACACTACTATCTGTAAGTTTGGAAGGAATAGTAGGCTATAATGTTTACATCACGTAAAGTAACATCACGGCGGTTGTATTTTGACATTATGAATACAATTGCTGCCCTCAAATGTTAATCTAAACTAAAATAAACCTTTGTTTATAACTACTACAATATTACATTTCAATTTGTCCAAGGAGCTGTTTTGTTATATGCTCCTAAGAAAAGTCAAGTATAGTTCTATCATTGCTCAAAGTTAAAAAATATCATACTTTATGATGTTAGTTTTAATAAAAATATAATAAAAAAAATAAATCAAGGAAATTTCTCAGCCATTTCTTTCTTTTTGCTGTATTTGAAACTAATACCCAATACTGCATGTGTGGTTACGTGTCACAATAGTGATATGTCAGAACCTGCTTACTGTGAACTGAAAAGCCCAAGTCATCATCACCGGTGCACTGCTGCATTTTTCTTGTTGCCAAAAATGTAAGTATTACTTTAATTTATGCAGTTAGAGCATTGATTTGTTTAGTGGGAGAAGCCATACGTTTTTAAGGTCAGTTACAAAAAGAATACCTTGATGATCAAACTTTTCAACTCTGTCCTCATTTAACTTCAATACATTATAGTTTCATTGAAATTGCGTGGTCTCTTCCTCTCTGCTGTCATCTTGTTACTCCTAACTAGGTTAGGATACCTCTCCAGCACTTAATAACATAGGAGCAGAGACTAAAGGAGCTTGCGCACCGGGTAGATCTAGGAACTTAGTTCTGGGAACTAGTCACCAGGGTGGAACACTGAAACTAACGGTTCCCCTAGGAACATTTTTCTGGTTGCATTCGAAGTGACATACTGTAAGCCATGAATTTTGTTGTGACTTATTTTGACGGGCTGATAAATCCAGAGCCTGAGCTCACAGTGCTCATAGTCTCTGTGTTCATTAGTTTACGATCTGTCTAACAGCCCGTTCTAACACGCCATTAGAACTGTTATACATAGAAAGAAGAATATATGAAAAGGAATTAGCGTATGCCAGTATGGTTGATGCAATGTCGCTAGCTGAGCAGAAATACATTATCATGTTTGGCTTGGCCCCCTCAAAGTTGCGTTAGATTTTCTCCTCAGCATAAAAGCTAAGAGGTCCATCTGTCACTGTTTTCCATGTTCGTAAGAATTAGGGTAACACTTTAGAATATGGTTCCTTCGTTAATGAATAACTACACTAGAACCAATAAGTAACACAATATTAACAATCTATTAACTATTATTAACTAACAAGAAAACTCTGATTAACAAAGCTAATAGCGCACTTATGAAGGTGGTAGTTCAAATATTAACTAATCAATAACTACTATTTTTTAAATGCTTCCCAGAGAACTACTGAAAAAGTTTATCAACAATCTAGTAACTACCATTACCTAAAAAAACTCTGATTAACAAACTAGTAAGTAATAGCTCACAGATGAAAGTGTTACTAGATACTTTCTGTGGGAATTACTAATTATTTGGATACGTATTATAAAGTGAAGATCACCTGGAACTAACTAGTAATGACTGAAGTGTTACTAAAGACATTTTCTAAATGTATACTAAAGTTCACCAAAAATCTCAAATCATGACTAGATCATGTAGTAACACTTGAGTCATTACTAGTTAGTTCCCATGATCTTCAATTTATAATCTGGATCCAAATAATTAGTAATTCCCACAGAATTTTTTTTTCAGTAGTTCTCTGGGAAGTATTTAAAAAATAGTAGTTATTGATTACCACTTTCATCTGTGCGCTATTACTTACTAGTCTCGTTAATCAGAGTTTCTTGTTAGTTAATAATAGTTACTAGATTGTTCATATTTTGTTACTCATTGGTTCTTGTGTAGTTATTCATTATTCGAAGGAACTGTATTCTCTAAAGTGTTAGCGAATTAGTTTCTTGAGTAAATATCTAGGCCATATAATCTGTGTTGTATCACTGTAAAAAAATTGCTGTAGTCATGCAGCTGTTTGCCAGTATCTTACTGTAGATTTAAATTAATGTATTTACTGGCAACAGTTTGTTCAAAGTTAAATGAATATTAAACATTAACAAGTCTTTGTCTTTACAGAATAAAACTAAAAAATAACAATCTAATGCAAAGCATTCTGGGAACCAGAAATCTGCATCAACCTTTATGTTTTATTTCCTTCAGATTTTGGTTCTCAGAATGCTTTGCATGAGGCTGTTATGTTAGTTTTATTCTGTAAAGATAAAGACTTGTTAATGTTTAATGTTCATTTAACTTTGAACAAACTGTTGCCAGTAAATTACAATAATTTAAATCTACAGTAAGTCACTGGCAAGCAGCTGCCAATAATACTGTAATTTCTACAGATTTTTTTATTTATTTATTTTTTTTTTACAGTGGTGCTGGTGTTTCGTGTGTTCGGCCAGTCTGCATACACTAACGTCACTTATAGTGCTGATTTAGACCCCACTCTGAAGTAGGAGCTAAATTAGTTCTTCCAAAATGATTTTCTAGTACTAAAATAGTTAGTTCCAGAGGTGGGAACATGACAAAATCTGGGATAGTTCTAGGAACTATGAAAAGGTTGGTCGGTGTGAAAGCCCTTCAAGTCTTTAAAGAATCACATGAGCAAGGAATAAGAGTAAAATTATGTCATTCTTAGAATTTCCTCAGCCTTACAATGGCAATAAACTATGACCTGCTTCGAGACCAGCACTGTATACAATAATAATAATATAAATACGCTGCAAGCAGAAGTTAAGGGGCGAAGCATAAAAAGGGCATGATAGCTGGGAGCATCAAACCAACTACGATAATAAGTGATTCAATTTGTTTTTAGATTATTTTAGTGAAAACAGTTGAAAAATTATAAATACAACCACTAGTAATAGAATTCAAGAGTTATTATAATTTCGACCAAATATGATATTAACCAGTGTCATTGTTGTCGGTTGTCAGGGATCAGAAGACAGACTGGTGAGTTTTAACAGGTTTATTGAAATATTGCACAATGGAGAATGGCAAGTGAGTAACTGAGTTGAAGAAAGTTGCAGGTATCTGGAAACAGTCTGTAATGAGTGTCTCTTATCTTGAGCAGGATGAATGGAATCGGCAGGCTGGCAGCAGACAGAACACAGACGAATGGGAACAGAACTGATGAAACCGGATGAGCGAAGGATCCGAAGAAGGACTGGAATCAGGTAGGTATCGGGGTAAGTAGTCGTTCGTGGATTGCGGGAGTCTGAGGTTGTATGAGCCGACGAGACCAGACAGCTGAGGAAGTGAATGTCTGAGTCTTTTATGGTGCTGCTGAATGAGACGGGGATTGGGTGCAGGTGGCGGTGACAGGTGATGGTGATTAGAAGTCCGGGGATGCCGATCGGGTGGGCGGAGTGAAGGAATTTGGCACTGAAGCAGGTGTATCCGTGACAGTCTCCAAATCTCCTGATTCTTCAGCTCAGTCTGGCCGTTAGACTGGGGATGGTATCCGGAAGTTAATCTTACCGGAGACCCCTAGCAGGTTAAAGAAGACTTTCCACATGCAGGAGATGAACTGAGGGCAACTGTCAGATACGATGTCTACTGGGATGCCGAAGTGTCGGAAGATCTGATGGAAGAGGGTTTCTGCGGTCTCAAAGGCTGTGGGTAGACCGGCCAAGGGGATCAATTTACAGGCTTTGGAGAACCGGTCTACAACCACCAGGATGCAGGTATGTCGGTGACAAAATCCACCCCTAGTTGTGACCAGGGTCGTGTGGGCACAGGTAGGGGTACTAGCTTTCCCTCCGGAAGGCGGCGTGGAACCTTGGCCATGGCACAGACTGAGCATCCTTTGATGTACCGGGAGACATCCTGGGTCATGTTGGGCTACCAATAACGTTGTTGGATGAGTGAGAGGCTTTGGTGGCTGCCTGGGTGTCCAGAGCCCAGAGATGAATTAACTGAGTCCATGAGGGACAGACGGAGCTGTGTGGGTACATAGGCCCGTCCCTCAGGACCTCCCGGCAGAGCAGGTTCAGACTGGGTAGCTTCGGCAATATGGTCATCCAAGCTCCATTGGATGACTAAGGCTGGAGGGAGGATGGTTTCAGGAACCGATGGGCAGGAATCTGGGTGAAACTGACGGGACAGAGCATCCGCCTTGGTGTTCTTTGGTCCTGGGCGATAGGTGACTTTGAAATTGAAACGGGTGAAGAAGAGCGCCCAGCAAACCTGATGGGTATTCAGTCTTCTGGCTTCACATAAATATTCAAGGTTACGATGATCAGTGATGACGACGAAAGGATGCTTGGCTCCCTCCAGCCAGTGCCTCCACTCTTCCAAAGCGAGCCTGATGGCGAGCAGTTCTTGGTTACCGATGTCATAATTCTGCTCTGCTGGGGACAGTTTCTTGGAAAAGAAGGCGCATGCATGGAGTCGGAGTGGAGTCCCCTGCCTCTGTGAGAGGACTGCTCCTACCCCGGTGGTGGAGGCGTCGACTTCAACAAGGAATGGGAGCTCAGGATCCAGAAGGACGAGGGTAGGAGCAGAGCTGAATGACCGATTCAGCTCTTCGAATGTGATGCCTGAAAGAAAATGCTACAGCTCATAGGAGTTCTCAGCGGTTGGCAAATAAATCCTTGTCCCAACCATGCATTAGCGATTGGCCCATGGCAAAAATACTGGAAACCTTATTTTTAAATGACATTTCAGTAGATGATCTAGAGCTCATGGCACTTTCCGATATCCAATCTCCTCTGCATGTCCGCTACGATATCAACACTGAAAGACGGCTAACTTTCTAGACCTTCATCGACCCTCTTCTCTGCTCAATCGACATCCACCCTGGCATCAATCGCCACTGTTGTCTCCGACCCACATAACCATCTGCGCCAGCCTCAAAGTGATGACATCATCACGGAATTTATACCTAAAAGGATCCTAGCAACTGCCGTACCTTTCTCCACTGGCTCGTCTTTTTTCTTACCAGCTGCTGCCATCTCTTATCAGCTGAGGGGACAGATATTGGCAGGTAATGACATTAACCTTGTTAAACTCCTGCTGGGCTCCGAGCTGTGTGAACGGCGTGTAGTAGACTGTCGCGTATATGTCAGAGCTAAAAGATGGGGACCCTAAACTTTCAAAATTCTAACTTTTCCTGTGTTTGTTACTGCATTTGGAGTTTATAAAGATGTTATTATTATAATTTCTGACCTAGCTCTCTCTTACGGTGGAGTTCTGTTCTACGAGTATCACAAGTCTTTTTCTGCAAAGGCAGCTATGTTCATTCAGCTTCAGTCAGAATCTAGACTGGTCCGTGGTCAATCTTGCACTCATAAGTAGACACATTACAGGTTACCAAATCCTGTCGTGCTCCATTTGCGGCTCTCTTCGCATTCAACTAATTTATGCTCTAAATCTAAGTCTATTTCCTCCATGTCTCATCCTGGCACGAGCTACAAAGCTGGCTCCCAGGTGAATAACTTTAGTACACCTATTTGCTTTAATTTCAATGGAAATATGTGTAGGATGCATAACTGTAAATATTTTCATGTTTGTAGCTACTGTAGGAACACCCACCCAAAGTCTGTGTGCCTGAGGAGAACAGGCTTCATAAAAATGGAATAAATGTTCCCAAGCTGGGATGGGCGTTGAGAAACCATCCTGACCGCTGTTTTGTGGATTATTTAGTGACTGGTCTTGTTCACTTTTTTTTTTTTTTTTTTTGCTGGCCTGCTCCATTTTCCTGCTGTATATTTTCATTGCCATAACCTATTGTCCGCATCTCAGTAGCCAGAAACTGTGGATACCTCTCTTGAGAAAGAGGTTAAGAAATGATTTGTGATAGGCCCATTTGACAATTCTTCTTTCCCAATTTTTAGGATAAGTCTTATAGGGGTAACCACTCGAAAATATTTGGGTAAAAAAACTTTTAATTATCAACCTTTCTGCTCCCCACAATGGTTTGGCTGACAGCATCAATAGCCTTATTCCTTTAGCCCCATTTTCGCTGTTTTACAACACTGTCGATGATGCCATCAAATTCATTAAAAAAGAGAGGAAGTAGATCTTGGCAGATATTTCTGATGCTTTTAAAGTTATGCCATTGCATCCCTCACAGTGGCATTTGTTCGATGGAGGAGATGGAGACTCAATTTTGGCTATCGTAGCAGTCCAAAAATGTTTGATACCTTGTCTGAGGCTTTGTGCTGGATGTAGATCTGAGCAAAAATTTTGGTCTTTGCTTCTAGATAAATGGAATAGCATTCCTTTTTTCTCAATGATTTCATGGAATCATCTTTAGCCCTTAATCTGTATACTGATGATGCACCTTCCATAGGGTTCGGTGGGATTTTTAAAAACGAATGGTTTGCGTCTGCCTGGCCAGAAGAATTGCGTTCCTTATCTGCTGGTGATTCTTCGACAGCTATCAGAGTTGTATCCGATCGTCGTTGCATGCAGGCAAAAGAGGCTATAGTACGCATTCCTCCACTAGACAGGGAGTCTGGGTTTTACAGCTGCTACTTTATAGTTCCCAAGAAGGATGGGGGGTTGTGTCCAATAATAGATCTCAGGCACCTGAACCGATCTCTGAGGAGATTCAGATTCAAGATGCTCACTATTCCCACGATCGTGAGTCAAATTCAACCCAAGGATTGATTTGTCACGATAGATCCAAAGGATGTGTACTTCCATATATCCATCCTTCCATCTCACAGAAAGTTCCTGAGGTTCGCATTTGGGGACGAAGCGTACCAAGCGTACCCCCCCCTCCCACACACACACACACACACATTTACCAAATGTATGGATGCAGCTCTAGCACCTCTGAGGCTCCATGGCATCAGGGTGCTCAGCTATACAGATGACTGGCTGATTCTGGCTCAGTCACAAGAGCAGGCGGTTCAGCATCGAGATGTTGTTCTCGCCCACATCCAAAAGCTGGCGTTGAGCCTCAACACAAAGAAGAGTGTGTTGATACCAGCTCAGATAACTAAGTTCCTGGGAATGGTGTCGGATTTGTTCACGATTGTCTCCCCCGCGAATCAAGTCCATCCTGGCCACAGTGGCCGGGATAAATCTAGGCCAGGCCATCACTGTCAAGCATTTTCAGAGAGTGTTGGGGCTCATGGCAGCAGTGTCCAACATCTTTCCATTTGGCCTGCTGCACATGAGGGCCCTTCAGTGGTCGTTGAAAACCAAGGGGTTCTCCCTGAGGGGAAACCCCTTCCGCAAGATCAGGGTTATGTGAAGATGCCTGTGTTCCCCATCTGTTTGGAAGAAAGCATGGTTTCTGTCCCAAGGTCCAGTGCTGGGAGCGTCATGTCACTGGAACACCATTTTGACAGACGCCTCCCTTACGCGCTGGGGCGCAGTCATGGACGGCCGCTTTACACATAAACTGCCTGGAGATGTTGGCGGTGTCCCGGGCTCTGAGGAGCTTCCTGCCAGACCTCAGAGTTCACCATGTCCTTGTGAGGTCAGACAATATGTCGGCAGTGGCCTACATAAACCATCGGGGGGCCTGAGGTCTCGCCCTCTATGCAGACTGGCGCATCAGATCCTCCTGTGGTCCCAGAGGAAACTGTTGATGCTGAAAGCAACATACATCCGCGGAGTCTAAATTAGGGAGCAGACATCCTGTCGAGACATGGACTGAGGCCCTGGGAATGGAGACTTCACCCCGAGGTGGTGGAGTCAATATCTAAGAGGTTCGGCCCAGTGGAAGTGGACTTGTTCGCGTCTTGAGAGACGACCCACTGCCCACTGTGGTTTTCCCTCACCTCTCCGGGCCCCGATGGATGCCATTGAGCAGACCTGGCCGAGGCTGTGTCTGTATGCATTTCCCCCGATCGCTCTGCTCCCGGGAGTTCTAGAGAGGGCCCGTCGCGACGGGATCAGATCTACTGTTGGTAGCCCCGTTGTGGCCGGCCCGAGTATGGTTTTCAGAGATCATATCACTCCTAGATGACCTGCTGACAAAGGTGGAGGGCTCAATATTTCACCCTTTGCCAGAGCTAGGAAACTGTGGGTCTGGCCCCTGAGGGGGCACAGTACCTAAATGCCAGCCTATCAGCTGGAGTAGTGGAGACATACTCAGCTCTAGAGCTCCCTCCATAGGGAAATTGCACGGCTTAAAGTGGAATGTCTTCACCAATTGGTGTAGGGAGCGTGAGGTTGACCCAGTTAACTGCCCAGTAGCTTCAGTGCTGGAGTTCCTCCAAGATCGCTTCTCCACTGGTCTTACCCCGTCCACACTTAATGTGTATAGGGCTGCCATTGCGGCTTTCCATGCTCTTCTGAGTGATGGGCCTCTGGGGAGACATCAGTTGGTCGAACCGTTTCCTCCGTGGGGCTTGGAGGATGAGACCTGCGGCTCTTACCAGGGTTCCCACATGGGACCTGGCAGTAGTTCTCAGTAGTTCTGAGGCCCCCTTCGAACTGATGAAGTCGGCTGAGGCCAAGAACCTGTCACTGAAGGTCGCTTTTCTGTTGGCCATTACTTCTCTGAGGAGGGTATGAGATCTCCAGGTGCTCTCCGTATCTAACGGGTGCCTGGAGTTTGCTCCAGGCAACACCCTAGGCCCGGCTATTTGCCTAAGGTGCCGTCCAGTGCGGCACGACCTACGGTTCTGCAGGTGTTTAATCCTCCACCTCACGTGACGGCGAATGAAGAGAGACTTCATAGTCAGAGCACTAAGAATTTACATTCAGAGGTCCTCTTCATGGAGGAAGGTGGACCAGTTGCTGGTGTGTTTTGGGTCACCCAAGAAGGGGCTTCCCAATTCAAAGCATACCATCAGTAACTACACTGTCCAGTAACTGTCCCTCGTCCTAAGTGTGCCTGTGAGCAGTTTCACACTAGGGCAGGCGTGGATTTCACCTTGTGGCGTAGTGGATACTCGTTCCCCAAAGTGTCATTTGACGCAGTTTGAGTTCCCTCGAAAGGGAATGTCCTCGGATAACGACTGTAACCCTTGTAACCCTTGTTACCTGAGAAGGGAACGAGAACTGCATCCCTTGGCCACACCTTCCCCTGCCTAGGAGCGCTTGCTTTATCACGGAAGCTGACATCTTGTGTGTTGCCAGCGTCCTTATATAGTTTCCGCCGATGTGTCGTCACACATTACGTTATCACGTTGCTCCAATCGGAGATTGGCTTAGTTTCATTCATTCTTCAGAGGCGCTACAGTCGTTAACCCGAGAACGTTTTGGGGAACTATCATTTTCGTGCAGAACATATTCCCGGTTTGAATAACCAAGTAGCCAAGTCTTGTTTCAATTTTCAGAATTTTCATTTCATCTCCTGTGTCCAGCTGCAGCACAATCAAGCCTGGAATGCCTAACCATGCCAGCCAAACCATTCTAGATTGAACCTTCTTAAATCCTATATGCATTCTGCTGTGCAGTAGATGCAGGGGGTTTGGCTAGTTCTACAATAAAATCGTATAACTCTGCATGGTCTTATTTCATCAGTTTTTGTGCTTCTTTATCTGTAGCTGCTCTGCCTGTCAATATATTGTATATTAGTGTGTTTATAGTCCACTGCTTCGAGGATTGCTAAGCTAGGCTAGCGGTGGGTGCATCAGACAGAGTTACAGCACGGAGATGAAAAAGGTATGTACTATGCACTACCAGCTAATTAAATTCCTTATCTAGCTCGTTCTCAGAAGTGGATTAGTCATCTCCTCAGAGCTACACCGTAGTCCGTCAAGTAGTTCAAGATAGATAATCTAGGTAACAGCATGTTTTAGCTTTTGCGGTCTGATGTCATTCCAATAATTAATACATTTTACCATTTCATAAATAGCTAAATTAGGGCAGCTCAGACGACACCGTTCAAGACACTCAATTTTGTTTTGGGGGGAATAGATTGTCTAGTCAAATTAATCACCGTCTGTATCACAGAGGATTGCCAAGTGTGGTTTTGTTTGGGGGATATTTTTGCTCTCACAGTTCTAAACTGTGTGAGCATCCCCCAATGCTGCTGCTTCAGGACCCCCTGAACAGAGCCATACAGCCAAATGTAAATTCAGGAACCTCAACTTGTTTGGAATCCATTCAATAAAAAAAAATCTAAATTTTCTTTTCTTTTTGTTTTTTTTTTGACTTAGTGGACCTGACAGAAATTGAGCGTCAGCGTCAGTTCTGGCAGGCTAGGTAATCAAGACGCTGCTAATGCATTTGCTAACAACACCATCCTGTCAGCTGATCTGCTCCAGCTGAGCTGCATTAGCTGGGTAACTCCCTCGTTGCTCAATGGCCAAAGCACAAACAAGGCACCCTATTTAAAGCTCATTCAGATTGCTCATACATGTTTGCTGCTCGCTTCTGCTGCCCTCCGCCTCCTCAGCTCCTCCTTAGGCATTACGTGGCATTATGTCATTGTTACGAATTAGAGGCGAACCAAACACAAATAATCATGTTTTGTATAATTATAATAATCTATATTGTTTAAACTGTGGTCTCTTGTTTCTCTGCGAAGTGCTTAAAATTAATTAAGCCAGTGCCTCATTGGCCAGAATTTTTCTAGGAGGCTGGACCAACTTTTAAGTTAAAGACTCGAACAAAGGAGCAAGCCTCATGTTCGCGCCTTCTCTAAAACAGCAAGAGAGTGTTCCTGTTCCTGCTTCTCTCTGAAAACAACAAAGAGCGTTTCGCACGCTTCTCTAAACCTTCGTGGGTGCGGTTGTCTAGAAAATAATCAAGAGACTACATTGCGACCGGACTAAATTAGACCAGCAGACAAATAACTCATCAAGATCAGGGTTAAAACAGCTCATTCAAGCCATCTAACTCGTCTTACTTTCATTTCTTTCCTTTTTTCTTTTTCATAAAAGTCTCTGTCTCAAAGTTGAGTTTGCTGCAAAGCTTTGTTTTAAATGTCTCTCCTGCAACGTGCTTTCAACTCCAAAGACTCTTATTCGCCTGCCAAACGCATGTGACCGGCAGCTAAGAGACTTCCATCTCAGGCACTGGAAGACAGACAGCCAAGCAACGGACCCAGAAAACCCCCTTCTACGAAACACGACAAAAGGGAACTCCCAAAGCCATGCATGAACTTGCAAGTAACACTTCTTTTTTGTTTTTGTCAGACTTACTTCACCCTAAGGGGAACTTATAAAAAATGTATCATGGTTCAATCATTATTTTTATTATATTATTTGAGGCCTTTTATGCATGTTTTTACTGTTTTCCCTGTCCCTAAGCCAGACTTTGTACCTTCAACCTCTCTTAATTCTAAATTAAATATTTAAATAATGTAGATTTTAAGTACAAATTATAAAATAATGTCTATTTCAATTATACATATTATATATTGCAATATTTATTCACATTTTCTTACATTTTTCAAAAGTAGAACCCTTGTCCTTTGGGTTCACTGTAATTTCTGCCACACTGTACAAAATAGAATCCTGGGATCATGGTTTTAGGTTTGAATATTTAGTAACCATAGCAATAGAAACTCCACAGTGAACACATGGCTGGGTGAAAGGGTGACCTCTTTAGGGGGTAATGAAAAGAAGAAAAGTCAAGGTAATTATGACTAAAACTGAGAATATGTTTATTGGCTGTCATTTCCAAACGGCTCATATTTCACTCACATGGACGTAAAAATAACTGGATAAAATTAATTTAATAATGTGTCATTTTTGTATATTTAATGCTAACTGTAAAACTAATATTAACAGGCTAACATAGTCTTGATATTTTAGAGGAAAAGGGGGGAAATGTCATTTCAACCACGGTGTACATTGTGGTGGGAAAGACAGGTAGTGGTGGAAATGACATTGTTTGTGCTAAACAGCAAATTATTTTGGGCTATAATACTAAAATATTAATGTAAAAACAAAAAAAAAAACAAAAAAAAAACATACAATTAATTAAATTAAGGTAGTGATTTAAGAAATAATATTAAGAAATATTTTATTATTTATTTATTGCTACAATATTGTTGGTAATTAAGAGAACTTGGGCGTTTTCTTGGGCTGTCAGATAAAAATGCCAATATATATTGGGGAAGGCTTAGTTGAAGAATCATCCAAATATATATATATACATACACATACAATTTCATTAAAAAATATTGCCTGGAATATTTGAACAGAATGTACCTGATTCTGTTCAAATATTCCAGGCAATATTTTTTTATGAAATGTTAGTTTTAAAATAATAAAAAATTTAAATAATTTGCTTGAATATCTGCTTGTTTCCCCTTTATTACCCAAAACATAACATTATGTTCCCTTTAACCTACACTTGGCAAATCTTTGTAAATTTACTAGCATTTTCTGAGTGAGATAGTTTAGCAAGCATTTTTCAAGTAAATCCTACTCCAATTTTTTACACTGTAGTTCAAACTTTTGACTGCTTTCTTTAATAATTACATGACGACACAATACTTGTACTTTTACTTTTAGTACTTAAGTAGTGAATTTTAAAATAAACTACTTGCAATACTTAAGTAGAAAAAATGTTGAATACTTTAGTACTCCTACTTAAGTGTGGTGCTTAAAGAGCACTTCAACTTCTACTCAAGTCACTTTTTTGATAGAGCACTTGTACTTTTACTCAAGTCCGGGTTTCCAGCACTTTATACATCTCTGCAAAAATGGCCATTATTCATATATCCTGACCAGTAAGTGACACTGTGCCAGAATGCTGCAAAGAGCCTCAGGTCATGACATGTACCAAGATTGCTCTCAATATGTTTACATGGTTGTCAGGAATGGTTGTGTTTATCAAAAAGCTTTTAATAACTTTTCATCAGCATGGTTGTGTTTATTAGCAGAAACATTAAGGCAAATTTAGATGTTTGGTGGAACGGACTGAGTTAGAGACTTGAGACCCTCTTCATAAAAAATGCCTTCCTATCACCACATTTGATCCAGATACAGCTTTTTCTTCCTGGGTTATTCTATGTCACATAATAAAGATAACCCTTGAACATACTTTTTTGTTTCGTCTTTTAATCAGCAGTTTCTCAGTATGAGAATGTCGAAATGTAATGACATTATTATTATTATTATTATTATTATTATTTTGTAAAAATGTAACCAGTTTTCTATTAAACGTAAACACTGCTACAGTTTGATTCTATACCTTTGTGTAGGTCACTCAGAAAAAAAAAAAAACATCTCTAAAAATTCCTTCAGGGCTTAAAGGGTTAAACAAGAAAATCTGATGACATTAATTTTAACTGGAACATGAATTTAAATTTGATTTCCAAACTGCAAACACTTCTACAAACGTTTGTGAATCATTCGGGTAGCTCTCACACGTCTGCTCTTTCTTGGATAACAATGTTCAG
This sequence comes from Hybognathus amarus, assembly GCA_030378365.1. Lineage (NCBI taxonomy): Eukaryota > Metazoa > Chordata > Actinopteri > Cypriniformes > Leuciscidae > Hybognathus > Hybognathus amarus. The sequence goes on along the minus strand of JAQIUQ010002886.1, from coordinate 181,912 downwards.
AGAAATTGTGTCGCAAGAGCTGTTTAAATCTGGACTTAATGGCCTTCATTACAATATGAACAGTGTCCAAAATGAGTTGAGACCACCAGTGACAACAAAAGAGCTTTTGTTCTCCGAGCATGATGAGCTTAAAGCCAAAATTCCTAAAGAAAATTGGTAAATATAGCTCATAAAGCAAAAAAGAGTACGAAATTCATCTCAGCTGTTGAAAAGTTCAGGGAGTTGTGACAGGCTCTGAATTTATCTGAGAGGTGTCAGAAGAATTAACCGAGATAAGAGTGGACGTGACAAAAACTTCTGAGGGAGAGAGAGAGAGAGAGAGAGAGAGAGAGAGAGAGAGAGAGAGAGAGAGAATGAGCAATATGACAGGTGGTTTATTTAATTCATTCATTGCATTCTGTTCGTCAGTGCCCAGGGCAAATTGTATCTTTGCTCATCCTAATTTTAATCTCTGCTATTGGCTTTTTTTATTTCTCATTTAAGAGAAAAGGAAAGAGCGAGGGACGATTATTTACAGCAATAGTTCATGCAAAACTGAAAATTCAGTCATCATTCAGTTTCTTTTCTTAGTGGATTTTCAGCCTTCTAGCTGACACAAAGGGAGAAATTTAGAAGAATATGTATACTGCTCATAGTGAACATGTCCATCAACCCTTGAGAAAAAGAATTACTTGTATTAAATGTGCATTTTTTACAACACAAAAATTACTTTTTTATGAAAAACTGCTTGTGCACGCAGTTATAGCTAATATAATAGTATAACAGGTCACTTAAACGGGTACTTCACTGCTGGCAAAATGGCTTTCCATAAAACGTGGCTGCCTATGCAGTAGAAAGACTTTTTTTTACATTGGTTCTATCTGACTAGAGAAAACAAAGAAAAAAAGGTTATTGTCTTCCATTTTGCCAAAGCAGGTTGAAAATCAGTTAAATTACACTTTAAGTGTACATTTTAAAATGCGATAATGAAGATTGAAGTAATTTTTAAAAAACTTTTGATTAAATAAATGCAGCCTTGGTGAGCATAAGACTTATTTCAAAAACATTTTAAAAAATATATGTTTCCAGACTTTTGTGTGCTGCTGAAAATAGAATATCAGAAAGAAATGAACCCAAGTAAACGTTGAAAGAATTTGATGATAAACCCCTTTGAAAACTTTACAACCATATATGATGTTCTTCCCATTTCAGCTGTGCAATTACATTATTCAAAGAGGATGCTTTAAGTGGCTGTATTGACAAGCTTTTATGACGCTTTGAGTGTTTTAGGAATGAGCTGTTATCCGTTTAAGCTGAAGCTCATAACTGACGACTTTCAGTCGATTTAAACACTAAAGACACTGCTCTCTCACCATTTAAATGAAATACTCCAACAGATGCCCGCGATCTCTGGATGAGGGAGCATCATACGAGAGGCTCTATTATTAGACAGTGGGTTAGTTTTGCAATGTATTTTTTTAACAAAAGAGACCTTATTATATACAGGCTAGCATTCTTGCAATATTCTCTCAAAGTTATGAGCAAAAGTTCTTCCAATAACATTAATAGAACGATCGTTAAAAGTAATCAGAACTTTAATGTTTTAAAACGTTTGTAGCTAAACATTATATTATTCCGGTTGAGTGTAATGGTCAGATGATCTCGCTACTTCGTGGCAGAGCGCTCAACTGGGCTCATGCTCTGTGGACATCTCGAGGACCGGTAACTCAGAATTTTCCCGCTTTCTCAGCCCACTTCATAGAAGTCTTCACTCAATCGGCACATGCCATTTCCTTACCGGATCAGCTGTTCCGGTTGAGGCAAGGGAGATCGTCCGTGGCGGACTGACGCTCTGCAGTTTTGCACCCTCGCTGCATCACTGGGATGGAACGAGACGGCCCTCGTGATAGCTTACCGCCACGGATTGAACCCGGAAATCCGCCTGCAGCTCGCGATTTACCATGATTCCATCGGCCTTGAGAATATCATTCAACGATCCATCCGAATCGACCAACGCCGCACTGCATGCCATCTAGATAGCCCTGCACCTCCACCTCATCGCCCTGCTGCCAGCTACAGCCCTCCAGTACCCGAACCCATGGAGATCGGTACCACTCGCCTCCCCACGCAGGAGCGCAATCGTCGGATCTCCCAGGGTCTGTGCCTATACTCCGGAGCCGCTGGGCATCTGATTGCCTCCTGTCCTTCTCGTCTTCCCCGACCCACAGTGAGTACCGTCCGTTTACCTCCAGCCATTTCCATGCTAAAATACACCTTCGCCACCATCACTTATATGAGTCGTTCCCTCCCAGTACAGGCCCTAATTGACTCCGGCTCCGCGGCCAACTTCATCGCCCGCTCCACTCTCCAACGCCTACAAACTCCACAACGTAGCTTACCCCAACATCTTCACGTACAGTCCATCCTGGGACAACCTCTGGGCCGGGGCCGGGTGGGTCACCGAAGTCCTGACCTGGGTTTAGAAATCGGCTGGCTTCATCGGGAGGAAATATCCTTTCTGGTACTGGAGGGCTCCACCGCCGAGATCATCCTGGGACGCCCGTGGCTGGAGATCCACACCCCGCACATCAACTGGTCCACCGGTGAGGTACTACACAGCAAAAAGCCGAGTGTTGAATTAACTCTCACAGAGTTGATTTCAACACTTTTTGAGAGTTTATATAGCTCCACACTCTCTGGAGTTAAATTAACACTTTCACAATAGTTAAACATTTAACACTATGCCAGAGTTCCTTCTTTGACTCTATAAAGTGTTAAAAATAACACTAAAAGGGATACAGAAAAACAACACTGTTCAGAGTTAAATGTTTTACGTAGAATTTGTTTCAATCTGTACACAATCTTTAAAAAAATAAACTACTAAACAGTTAAAAAAACCTCCAGCACACAAAATAATTTCCATCAACTTGTTTATTTTTAATTCTCTTTCGCAGAACAATTTCAAGTTGATTTAAAACATCGCAAAAGAAGGTACAATATACAAACTTTCATCTTCTACACTGTAAGAGCTTTGAATATCAAATGGCTTACAAAATTTCATCTCTGACATTTTTATAACATGCCTTTCCTCACTTTGTAGTACTCTGAATGCATGAAGATGCTCATCAAAATTCTCTGTAAATAGTTTGTTTACCAATAGATAAATGAGATTGTCAACCAAAAGTACATCACTTATTTGACAAAAGACTGGCATTTCATTTTCCATTGCACTGCAAACAACAAGTCCAGCTCTGTATTCGACACCATCAACTTTAACCCAACTGGTTGAGAACACATCTTTTGACAAGATCATTTCAAGGATATGATTGCTGACAACATTCTCATTTTCAAGGGTAAATTATTTTATCGGCCCAAACTCATTTTGTTTGAGGGTAAATGATTCCCAATGATAAGCAATAGCCATCTGATGCCTTTTAGCCAACGATTTTGTTATGTTTTTGAAATTTTTAAAAAAGTCTTTGAACATTTTGTGTTTGGCCTCAAACCTCATCGACCACATAAATAATAATGGGCCAATTTTCCTTATTGAAGAGGGATAGTGGATCATAAAATGATGCTTGGGTATTACATTTTTTTGTGGGTACAAGTACTTAAATAATTTGTGGTGGTCAGCAATCAAGTGCTTCAAATAAACTGTCATGCCTAAAGTGAGACAAGGCGAAAACACAATGTTCATTATTTGAAGTAACAATAACAACAAACTCCAGTGTTTGTGGCCTGGAGGAACAATGTCACCAAACAAAAGAGGGAGGTTTTTCACAAGGCATAATGTCTGAATGGAATTTAAACCAATGCTATTACCAGCACTATCCAAAATAACCTTTGTGGGGCGGTTTTTACGTTCTAAAAACCCATAATCAAAAGAATAAATCCTTGAAAGCAAGTCATCTTCAGAGATAAAGTTTTGTGTGAGATATCCAAAAAGCAATTTAATTTCGTACTGAGCCACACCCTCTAGAAGATCATGCATTATATCGAACGAGTAGTTATCGCAAACATGAAAATACTTGAGTGTATTAAGCGTAGAATTTTTTTTCAAACCATACAGTGACCTCAATTGTGGGTTTTCCTGGAGGGACTGGCATTGCATTTCAAAGATTTCTCTTCCACGAAGGACCACCTTAGCGTCATCCTCACTGTACACTGTTTGAGAATCCTGCTTTTCAATTAAACAAAGGCGACAGAAATGACGGCTACTAAATGACTCGTTAAAACCAAGAATTGAGTGCATCCCGAGATTATCCCCAGTTATCTGTGCAATGGTGCCATAAATATGTTCATCTGAAAATGGAAGACTTAATCCTTGGCTTTCCAGTATCTTTATATCATGTATCAAAGGTTCCAATATGACATTAAATCCGTACTTACTTATATCTTGTGTGTGAAAAAGTGATAACAAATGAATGTTCATTAAAACAGAATTAAATTTGGGGGCAAGTTTCTTACAATAAAATAAAGACAGCCAATTTTGTGAATAACACGTTTGGAGCCAAGGGGATTGGCAGTTTCAAAATCATCATAGTAAATTTGTATTTGCAATGCATGTCTCTTGGTTGTAAACAAAGGGTGAGTTTTAAAATAACTGCCATCGCTAAAATCTGTTAAAGTGTCAGTCTCTGATCTACAGTCTTTCCTTAGAAGATCACAAATGTCTGGATTTCTGCACATGAATTTCAAAGTTTCTAAAATTGGCACATAAATAAAAGTATCTTTAACTGGTACTTGGTCATAAGTACCAGATTTCGGATTCAGTCTGCTGTCATATCTGAGACCAAGTGTTATCTCAACTGGTTCAACCACTCCCCATTTTTCTTTAAAGTATTTATTTCGTTTCCATTCAGTATTCAGATTTGTGAATGGGTTTTCAAATTTTTCAAAAGATTCATTTATCACAAATTTGTAGGGGTCACTAGTAGGTAAAGCAGAAAGCATGTTATGCTTTGCTTGTGAGTTAAGTGTATCTGTTAGTTCCTCTAAATCTGCTACAATTGAGGTCACTAAACTGTTTGAAATGCCACTTCCTTGTAATTTTGCCACAATGGATTCACACAATTCTTTAGTTGAATTTTTAGTAAGCTCAGAATCATTGTTCTCAGAAGAAACACTGGAACAAGGGGATTCATGCTGAGGATTCATTTGGTCGTCAAAAATATCTACACGAGATGAACTTGCAAGTGGCTCACTTGAGGAACATGCAGCAGTTGAAGTTAGAGCAATTTTCTGAACATTGCTATGCACATTATTAAGGTGCTTACGAAAACCTGCATACGTTTGAAACTGATGCCTACAACCTTGCTGCGAACAAATTAATTTGAACTTAGATCCAGGATAGTAACTATGATCACCTCTTAAATGCGAAATCAACCGTTGACTGCTCTGGTGCTGTGTCTGACAAATAAAACAGATCAACATTCTCTCAACAATGCTCAGACTTTAAGACAAGGTTACTGTCTGGTTCAGCAGTTTGGCTCTCAAGTCTTTGACTCTGGGTGACTCCTTCATTTTCCCTATATCAATGTTATACACTGTTGTCTGCAGGAATGTGTAAAAGCTCACAAGTGCACTTTCATAGGACAAATTGAACACAAAATGTGCCTTGAAAAGTTCATCAAATGCTCCAAGGGAGCGGTTTGCTGGCATGGGATGAGATGCTTATCCAAGGCGATGTAGAAGCTGTCAATGTTGCTTTTCTGACGTCCAACTGCAAGGAGGTACGGGTGCTGATGCTGGTTGTTTCGGAGGTGCTCCTCCAAGCTGCAGCATGACTAGGGTTAGGATGAACACTGAACATTAGACACAAACATAATGTGCAGTCACAGAAGAAAACAACAAAAAGTGATTGTTCAAGCATTAGTAAAATATGGGAATGCCAATCAAGACTTGAATTTTATCTCATTCATGTTTTTAGCAACCAACAATACATTATTAAAATGCCACTAACCTTATGAAAGATTACAAGTCTTTCAACAGCATCACATGCACTGATTTTTGGAGACTTCGGCCCTCCAGGTGATGGTGGAAGAAGATGTATCAGTAACAGAAGGGATACCATTTCCTGGTCGTAGACTTAAAACAAAGATTCACATGAATTAATTAACTGAAAATGTTCAATGTAATATTTTAAGTTTGATTAAGAACAGAGAGCATTTTAAAAATTAATTTGGTTGGTGTTTAGCCTCAAATTTTTCCAGATTAAACAAATTTATCAAGAAAACAAACATTTTATTGTTTGTGATGTTGCTCATTTTAACATTTTTCTTATCAAAACAATACAAGTAACTATAACTGCAAATTTAGCAAATCCTTCAAAACAATTAAATCAAATACAACTTACTTCTTGCCTCGTCAAGATCACCTTCTGCTGACAGCAACAACTGACTCAACTCTGTGGTAGATGATAGCCGCTTGGCTTCTTTTATGACATTTGGCCTGAAGAACGTGTCCCACTTTTAAGCAGCCTGGAGGATATCTCAGCATCAAATAGGAGAGTGAAGTCTTGATCCACCTTTAAGAAAGAAGATATCAAACTATAAACAATACTCTCAAATTGCACGCAATTGAAAATATGTTATTCCAAACTTACCAGCCCCTTTGTATCCAGGAATCTTGGGAAGGTGGAGAGGATATCAACACTAGAGCCTGGACAAGCTTCTGGCGATGCTGAAAGGTCTGTCTCATCTTTTGGAAAATTAGCAACTTTTCGGTGGCATGGTTGAGCAAAGACATGGCCTCTTTGCAAGCATCCCCATCAAGTTGATCTTCAAAATTAGTAGCCCTTTGGCATTTAGGGCCTCCTGGAGAAACATCAAGAGGGCTGTCTGGTAGCACAGATCCTCGACGAATCTTCCTTTGTACTGTTTTCATACGCCAGGCGATGAATCCCGTGTTGCTTGCAGCATCATAGAAGTGTTCCTGAAATATATTTTTTAAATCCTTTGTCATGTTAGGATTAAAATATCACATTTTTGTGTCATAACATTGCAAGTATGACATTAAAGTGCCATGGAAAAAATAACAATGACTTACATAGCCTTTCTTAGAATATGGATCTCTGAGGGAAGGGAACAGCATCACGATGCCATGAGCATACTGTTCTCGGATTTGTTTAGTTGGGAGTTGCCTAAGAGAAAGTATCAAATTAGTTATCGAAATTTAAACAATGACAATGCAGTTGTTAAAAAAATAAAAATAAATACCCGTGTGTATCAATCATGTGAGACACCAGAATATTTATCATGTATCTTCTTGTGGCGTCTATAAGGGTTTCCGTTTCTTGATACTCCTGTAGTACTGCTTCACCACCAGACTTTAATTTAAGCACATCTTCAACCAACTAATACAAAATAAAAGTATGAGAATGGTGAGTCACACATTTGTCGAAACTGTTTAAAAAAACAGGACCAGGACAAGAGAAAACAGGGGGAGGGTTGGGGAGGCTAACCTGTTTAGCAGACAGTGCAGATGCATCCTCAGTTCTCTGTCTTTTGTTAGGGACCTCATCTAAGATTACAGTTGATGCACTTGAGCTGCTTGAGTCAGATGTGTCAGATGTAGAAGAGTAGTCTGAAAATTCTAAAGAATAAAAAAGAAAAATATTTTAATGACCAGCACAAGGATCATAAACATGTGATAGCTCATATTTATTCAGTGCTTGATAATACCTTCCTCATTTCAAATTCAATAAAACTTACCATCGTTTGAGAAAACAGTCAGCACCACATTGCCTTGTCCAACGAGGTCGCTGAATATTCTGCATTCGACTTCAGTTCCTGTTGCATCCTTGTAAGAAACTTTTGCATCTGGAGGCAAGCAAAATCTCTCGATGACTGAAAAAGATAGAGAAGATAAAACAAAAGTACTTTTTATACGTAAAGAAATCCTACAACATTTATATTTAATAAAATACAATACAACATTTAGATATAAACTATGAATATTTTATTTTTATTTAAGTGAAATAAAACATACCTTTTAGATGAAACAGCATAAAGTCAAACCATCCATCAACGCAATCCAGTTTCACATACTTCTGCTGTTCGCGGTACTTGACCTGGACTAGCATTTTTTTTAACTGCAACGGCGTATGACAATGTATATTAGTGTAATGAAGGAAACTGTGTGGCTGTACAACATACAATTTATACATCAATATCTGTGATGTAGGCCTAGCCTAAGTCACATAAATCATTTTAATTACATTTTGGCCTGTAATAATTGTTTCCCTTGATAGTTAAATCAACGTAACGTTTTGAGGACCACGACTTTACACGTTAACTTAAGCCCTATTCGCATCGGGATTAGTATTACATGGGGACCACGTGTGAAATTGAAATTACCCACACACATCTGAATTTCGTGCGGCGCATTCGTACGGGATCAGCGAAAGCCTCTGACTTTTACTCGAATTTACTGACTTATCTCTCGGATATGATGTCATTAGGCTACAGCTTTGAAATGTCTTGTCGTTATTATGTCTAGCTGTATATGATAAACAGAAGAATTGTCCTTACCGTATGCTGCTAAACATGTCATTCATCTCCATCGAACGTTAATCGTTCTTTTGTTTTTGCCCTTCTGATGGTAACGTTATAGCTTTCTCTTTCTGCAAATTGTACAGCTAACTTAGTTGTACTAGCGAAATGACCCCGCACCCAAAATACTATCAAAACACTCCAACTCAGCCTCTATTCTCCGCGAAAGATGGATAAAAAGGCGCAGATGAAACAAAAACCTTGAAAAAATGATATACGATACGGCCAAATCACTGAGATGTCGATTCGCACGGGACTAATATCATCACAGGACCTCGGTGTTCGCGGGGGATTTTTTATTTGACAAATTACAGACATGGCCGAATTACGCACAGGATTAAGATCACAGACAAACTTTTTTCAGACAAAATTATTACAAATTACTACAGGTCACCAGATAATACTTAATCCCGTGCAGAATAGGGGCTTTAGCCTCGATTATGTATCATCAAATGGACGTCGTGTTTATATAACGTTGTAAATGTAAATATAAAGAGAGAACAGATGAGACCGTGGCCACTAATTAATAATTTGTTACCTAATTATAAATAAAATAATCCATTTTAGATGTATGGCAGGTATCGTTAGGCTAAGTCGTAACCACATTTTAACGTTACGCCTAACTTGCATGCATCTCCTCGTTTTGTTTTAAATTATTAGCTATAACTTAACTTTACGTGTCCGCATGTTCTATGCAACATTAAGCAGGCTACACAATGTAATATTGTACGTTCATAGCATAAATCATAAGTGTTTAAGAAGTTTGATTTAATTTGACTTACCGTTCAAAATATCCACGAGGATAATGGCGGCGCTTTCTCCAACGAACTGAGAAGTAAAATGTGACTGCGGGCGCACGACACTGGGCGGAGTATAGCCTAATTGCATCTTTAGAGGAGTTGTTTTAACACTGATGATCAACTCTGTCAAATAACTCCAACTCCAAACACCATTTTACTCTAAATGTGTTAAAATTACTCTTTGGGTGTTGAAATCAACTCTGAAATGTTTAACACCCAAATTTTAACACTCCAATTTTTGCTGTGTACAGTGGGGCTCCACCTGTCTTCAGCACTGCATGCCAACCCTGTCCAAGTCCGTCCATTGTCATTCCTCCACCGTGGAGAAGGTCCCGCTGGCTAGCACCACCGTAGAGAGTCCTCCCGTCGAACTTCTCCCGGAAATCCCCTCACCTTACCGGGCGTTCCAGCATGTCTTCGACAAGCAGCGGGCTACCACTCTTCCCCCCATCGGCCATGGGACTGCGCCATCGAGTTGCTGCCTGGGGTGGTTCTACCGCGAGGTAAGATCTACCCTCTGTCCATCCCGGAGCAGAAGGCCATGGAGGAGTACATCCAGGAGGCGCTCCATCAAGGATTCATCCGACCCTCTACTTCCCCTGCCGCTTTGAGCTTCTTCTTCGTGGTCAAGAAGAATGGAGGCTTGCGCCCCTGCATCAGATTACCGTAACTTGAACCAAGCCACCGTTAAATTCCGGTATCCCCTTCCTCTGGTCCCCGCTGTGTTGGAACAACTCCGAAGGGCTACCATCTACACGAAACTCGATCTTCGTAGTGCCTACAACCTGATCCGAGTGCGGGAGGGTGATGAATGGAAGACCGTCTTCATCACCCCGCGGGCACTACGAATATCTCGTGATGCCCTTCGGGTTGTCCAACTCACCTTCCATATTCCAAGGTTTTATGAATAAAAATCTTCCGTGATCTTCTGAACCGGTTTGTCATCATATACATTGACGACATTCTCATCTACTCCCCCGATCTCACCACACACCGCCGCCATGTCCAAACCGTGCTCCACCGACTCCGGCAGTATCAGACTATTCCTCAAACTTGAAATGTGCGAATTCCACAAGACCACCATGCAGTTTCTCGGGTACATCATCTCACCATCTGGCATCACCATGGACCAGAGGAAGGTGGAAGCAGTTCTCAACTGGCCACAACCCACCACTCGTAAGGAACTCCAATGTTTCCTAGGATTCGCAAATTTCTACCGTCGGTTCATCCCCCACTTCAGCTCCTTCAGCTCCTCTCTCACCAATATGCTCAAGAATGGGGCCAAGTCTCCGTCCTGGGATCCCATCTCGACCCAAGCCTTCCACGACCTGAAGAACGCCTTTCAGTTCCGCCCCTACCCTGGCTCTTCCAGATCCAGCCCTACCGTTCGTTGTAGAAGTGGACGCCTCCACCACCGGGGTGGGGGCGGTGCTCTCTCAGCGGCAGGGGAATTCTCCACAACTCCATCCATGCGCCTTCTATTCCAAGAAGCTGACCCCGGCGGAGCAGAATTACGACATCGGCAACCGGGAGCTACTGGCCATCAAGACTCGCTCTGGGGGAATGGAGGTACTGGCTGGAGGGAGCCCAACACCCCTTCCAAGTGATCACCGACCACCGGAACCTTGAATACCTCCGTGATGCCAAGAGGCTCAACTCACGTCAAGCCCGTTGGGGCCTCTTCTTCACTAGATTCCATTTCACGGTAACATATCGACCCGGACACCAGAATGTCAAAGCGGACGCCTTGTCCCGCCAGTTCCAGCCCGATGCCCCTTCCCCCGATCCGGAAACCATAATCCCTCCAGCCGTGGTGGTCAGTCCCCTTCAGTGGACCATCGACGACTCCATCGCAGACGCCACACGGACCGAACCTGCTCCGCCGGGAGGTCCTGAGGGACGGGTATATGTTCCCACATGCTTGACGCCTGTCCCTCACGGACTCAGTTCACACCTCTCCGGGCTCTGGACACCCAGGCAGCCAGGCTACTCTCTCGCTCGTCCAACAACGCTACTGGTGGCCGGGAATGGCCCAAGATATCTCCCGATTCGTCCAAGGCTGCTCAGTCTGCGCCATGTCCAAAGTTCCCCGTCACCTCCCAGAGGGCAAGCTGGTCCCCCTTCCCGTACCCACTCGACCCTGGTCCCATCTCAGGGTGGATTTTGTGACCGACCTCCCTCTGTCGGATACCCACACTTGCATCCTAGTGGTGGTCGATCGGTTCTCCAAGGCCTGCAAGCTCATCCCACTCCCTGGCCTGCCCACCGCATTCGAGACAGCAGAGGCGCTCTTCCAACATGTGTTCCGAAACTATGGTCTCCCCGAGGACATTGTATCCGACAGAGGGCCCCAGTTCATCTCCCGAGTGTGGAGAGCTTTCCTCAACCTCCTCGGGGGTCACCGTCAGTCTCACATCCGGCTACCATCCCCAGTCCAACGGCCAGACTGAGCGCAAGATCCAGGAAATCGGGAGATATCTACGATCTTACTGCCACGACCACCAGGACTGCTGGAGTCGCTTCCTACCCTGGGCCGAGTATGCACAGAACTCCCTCCGACAATCCACCACCGGACTCACCCCGTTCCAGTGCATACTCGTCTACCAACCTCCACTCTTCCCTGGTGTGGCGAGCCATCCGACGTACCAGCAGTCCACCACTGGTTCCAGACGAGCGAGAGTCTGGCACTCAGCTCATATCCATCTCCAGAGGGCTGTTCGGAGACATCAGCGCCAGGCCGACTCCCGTCGTGCGAACACCCACAGTATCTCCCAGGACAATTGGTCTGGCTATCTACCCGGGACCTTCGTCTCCGTCAGCACTGTCGGAAGCTGAGTCCAGATACATAGGCCCTTTCCCCATACAGAGGCAGATCAACCCAGTCACCTATCGTCTGTCACTCCCGGCTCACTCCCGCATTTCACCCACCTTTCATGTTTCGTTACTCAAGCCATATACTAACCCTCTCACTCCTTCTTCCCCAGGGTCTGGTGCTCCGGAGGTGCCCCCTCCTCCAGTGGATCCGGAGGACAGCAAGATCCACCAAGTCCAGGGAATCCTCGATTCCCGACGACGGGGCGGCCACCTGGAGTATCTCGTGGACTGGGAGGGATACGGCCCCGAGGAAAGGAGCTGGGTCCCTCGGGAGGACATTCTGGACCCCTCCTTACTTCCATGCAGCTTACCCGAACCGCCCAGCACCCAGAGGCCGTGGTCGTCCCCGTCGTCGGTCTCGTGGGCCAGCTGGAGCTGGCCGTGGGGGAGGGGGTACTGTCACGGATACACCAACATCCGCACCAGACACCTGCACTCTGCCCACCCGTTCCGGTTCCCCTGAGTATTAATCATCATCACCTGTGGTCATCAATCATCTTCCCAATCATCTGCACTATAAAGACTCACCTCCCTCAGTCACTCTTTGTCTGGTCTTGTTGACACAACCCTTCAGACTCCCTGCTAATCGCTATCGCTACCTACCTCTTACCCACGAGATATCCACGACGTCCTCGACTCCAAGCCTGCTCCAACCTCCCGACTCCAATCATCCTCCGGTCCGCTCCTCTGCCCGCTCCCCGGCATCCTACTACAGATAAGAGACTTTACCACCAGTTCCAGTTCGCTGTTCCATTCACAACTGTCTATCCTGCCTGTTTCAATAAAACCTGTACTCACTTACCCGTCTGTGTCCTGCCAGTGTGTGACACATAGCAGCTAAATCGACTTAAAATACACCATAAGTTTTTGTCATGATTTCCATTCCACAAGAGTAGATGTTAAAACTTCATGCAGATTTGCACTCGGCTTTCGCCAAGATTAGCACAAACTAAGATGTAGCTTTACAATAAACTATGCTTCTCCATCTATTTATGCTTCTTTCCATATGGTGGTGTGACTCCCCTTCTGTCCGGCGTTAACGACTGCAGCGTACTTGGTGCATCAGCATACACAACGCAACTACAGTATGGTCTCCCCAGTGGACCAGTAGCACAACCATTTGGATTGAGCAGAGTCAGGGACATCTCTAGGGTCTTCAAGTGGGCACTTTCCGTCCTCAGTGTTTCGTCGACTAGCCCACAACACCTCAAGATGGCTCGAACAGTGACTCTGGCATCCCAGAGTAACCCCCTCCATCCCCACTCAACTCAGCCCAGCTATGCAGCCTATACAAATAAATGGTAAAATGCTAAATGGACTGCATTTATATAGCGCTTTCACAGACCCAATGGCCACCAAAGCGCATTACATATTGCCTCACATTCACCCATTCATTCATACACCGACGGCAGTGTCAGCCATGCAAGGCGCCATGCCAGCTCGTCGGGAGCAGTTGGGGTTAGGTGTCTTGCTCAGGGACACCTCGACACTTGGTCAGGTGGAACCGGGATTGAACCACCATCCTTCCGGTTTGTAGGCAAACTACATGAACCACTGAGCCACTGCCAGAACAACTAAACCAACAGACTCTTCAAGTTTTTCTAGAATTCTATGAAACCGTATTGTGGCGGCCTGTACAAATCCAGCTAGAAGCTTTCCGTCTCAACCACAGCCAGTTGCTGCTCCTCTCTGCTGCTTCAGATAAGTTCTTTACTGTGCGACGCAACTCTTGGCCACTGAATGCCACGTCTCTGAGGAACCGGGTTGTAGAGTGTGCCACAAATAGGGATGGGACGGTATGAAAATTTCATATCACGATTATAGTGTCCAAAATTATCGCGATTATCAATATTATGACGGTTTTCTTAAAATTAGATGAAAGTGTTCAAAAAGAACTGATGCTCACACTGAAAACATTTCAGGTTTTATAAATGAAAATCAACAAATAAACAAGCAGCTCTATGCAGTTTTTTTTAGCAAGATTTTATTCTATAGCATTTCCTTCTTTATAATGCCCGTCATCAATAGCAACGCATTATTACACAGCGCACATCAATATCACAATGGACACAGTGCTCGTTTCATTCAAATACAACTTGCCGGCCATCTTCCGTGTCCAGTTTTTGATTGTTTTGAAAATGAAATCAGAGTTGATTTATTGTTGACAGAGTTTGATAATATTGGTGTGATCATGTCTGGACTAAATGCATTTATAAACGGGTAAGATTTAAAACATTAGCTAAACTCATTATCAATTCAATATTTCCCTGTAATTATGTGTTAAAAATAAAATTGGTGTAATACGTGATGTATCTATACATTACTATCTTTTAAAACGTCACTCTTAATAATAATCTTATTTGAAGATGTTCGTTCGTCAGCTCAAAGACACTTGCTGCAAAATTTCAGCTTCACTTCTATTTCAAGTTAGTGACATAAAATGTTTAAACTCAAAACAACATCTCGTGCCCAATTGTTTCCCAGACGTAGTTTTGGTATTGAGGTCAAAGTTAACTTGCCTTGCGTTCGCTATACAACAGCGGCTGATGGTTACACAAGAAGACGACACGGCATATTTTAAATGTTTCTTTTAGACAGTGACTTTTTGTTCTGCAGACAGGGTGACTATCCTCGATCAAGTTTCCCTCAGGACTTTTGTAAAAGCCTAACTATGACCACACCCCAGATTTGGTCCTCTTAAAAGGCTGAATCTCCCAAGCACGGTCACTGCCTTCTGCCATTCCTTCTCGAATAGTAAACATTGCGTTCAGCGTGCGGCTGCGTCAGACTGGCCGACAGGAATTACAGTGAGTTATTAAAATCGCGATAATCAAACACGGTTTTAATGATAATTACATTTTAAACAATAATACTAACCGTCAGTATATTTTATCGTGGTTTATCGCGAAAACCGGTTATCGTCCCATCCCTAGCCACAAATCCTCGACAACCCACTTCCACTGGATAAACCTGGACTCTCCATCCTCACTGTTCTGTTTCAGTGGCCAGATGAGCATACCACAGTTTCTTCCTCTCATATGCCTCATCTACCGCATCCTCCCATGGCACTGTTAACTCTATCACTTGAACAATGCGTGCTGATCCAGACCACAAAACAATATCTGGTTGTAGGTTAGTAATGGCAATCTCCGGTGGAAAAATAAGCCATTGATCAAGATCAGCCAGCATTTTCTCCCTAGCAACTTCCAGTTGTCCTGGGCAAGAATTGGTTTTAACACCTTTTCTTGGTGGTTGCTCACCTGGGCGGAGGAACGTTGTCTTCTGTGTGTAATGTTTTGCTAGAACAGGTGGCAACTTATTGGTCATACTACGCTTGCCTTCCAATGCTAAAGCCAAACATCGCAGTACTCAATCAAGGCACCAAGTAAACAGACCTTGGCTAAGAACTACCTTACATCCTGACAAAATGTGCCTTAATATGGCAGGTGATGAACACAAAGGACAAGAGGGACGTCTCCTACCCAGAGGTTTAAGTTCTGTGGTGATGGGAGAACATCATATGTTGACCTGATAAGGAAACTGATCCTACTCTCTTCCATTGACCAGAAGTCTTGCCAGCCCATCTTGCATTGTTCCACACTCTCCCATCTCATCTACCACTCTACCTGCTTGGCCTGGGAAATGGCCTTGGCACTGGCCCTGACCTTGTCACACTTAATCTCCTCGGTTAAAGCAGAGACTGGCAGCTGCAATATTCCTTTAATATAAAGTCCCACTCTGCTGAAGCAGCGTGGAACTCCCAACCAGCTCCTGATGTATGAACTTATTAATGCTTCCAGCTTATCCACTGTTGTCAAAGAAACCTCGTACACAGTCAGTGGCCACAGCAACCTCGGCAGTAGACCAAACTGAAAGCACTAGAGTTTTAGTTTGCCTGGTAGAGCACAGCTGTTTATGCTCTTCAAATCTTCCACTCTTCCACTTCTTGTTCGTCTAACTTCTCCCACTCGAACTGTGTCCTTATATCCCCATTGTACCATCTCCCAAGACTCTTCACTGGCTTCTCAGAAACTGTTGGTATTGCCTCACCATTAATGAAGAATGTTTTATCTACTACCTTATTGAGCTGCTCCTTGATTTAGAGGGCTTAAATTGCATCTGTGCCCATTCAATATTATCTGTTAACTTCCCCAATGATCGATTAGTGTAGGCTACTGTTGTTGTCATGGTTGTTATGTCATCCATGTATGCTCTGATTGGTGGTAGTCGCATCTCAGAAGCCAAGCGCTCTCCTCCTACTCATCTTGATGCCCTAATGATTACTTCCATTGCCATGGTAAAAGCCAGTGGAGAAATGGTGCATCCTGCCATTATTCCAACCTCTAAGCATTGCCATTGTAGTGCTGAATTTTGGAGTTGAGAAACTAAATAGCAAATCTCCAAAATAGGCTTTCACTAAATTGGTTATTGACCTTGGTACTCAAAAAAGTCAAAAACTTTTTCAGAAAAAAGTCAGAAAAAAATCAAATGCTGCCCAAAGAAGCTCATGAGGCACCGAACCATGTGCAATAGCCAAATTCAGGAATGACACATGGAGCTCTTTCCTCTCCTTTTTAACTGACTGAATTTGTTGCCAGATAACATTGATGTGTTCTAAGCATCCTGAGAACCCTGGAATGCCCGCATTTTGAACTGAAGGGTCAATGAAGCCATTCTAGGTGGATGATTTCTGGGCAATGCTGCTGAAGAAAATATTACCTTCAATGTTTAAAGGGCGGGTTTACTGCTCTTTTTCTTTGCATGATTGTGTTTATGGGGTGCAATATAACATGTATCCATGATTTTTCTTTTTTAAAAGTCTTATTTTTCATAAATTTCACCTTTATTGTCAGCCGCGCTCTCTTCTGTCCCCTGACGAGCGGTTGACTCTCGAGTCTATGAAAACACTCCCTCAGAATGACGTGGCGGGCTCAGATTGGTTTGTTTGGGCCGATGTGTTGTGATTGGCTAAACTGTCGCTCACGTCGTCCAGAAGATTAGCGCCCATGACCTTTACGGGCGGGCATGCCAAAGGTGGATAACATAGACGGTGGATACACGTAAATAATGATGTTCAAGACTGCAGTATCAGTGAGGCAGAATGAGACAGAGAAAGCCAGCGATGAATCGAGTTAAGCAGAACCTCACCACACACGGCTCTTAATAAAGGTGTGTCTTAATAAACGAAAATAAAGTCATAAAGCATATATATATGAAAAATACATTTACAACAAGTACTTATACAAAATTCAGGTCCATAATGTTTGTACGCGTTTACCGTAGACACAAAATAGCCAAACTAGTAAGTTAGCCCATAAAGCCTACAAAGCCAGCGCTGGCATTTGAAAAAAAAAAAAAAAACACAACGCTACGTCGAGAATTATACATGCAAATACATTTAAAATGATGAAGTCTTTGCCTACTTACAGATTGTGGCCCAACAACTGCTGACTTTTAACTGCTGGTTTTAAAGTTGTATCTGCTTCATTATTAAGAAACAGTTTCTTGTTTACGTTAATCCAGTGTTGAACTTGATGAAAATTCTGGAAGCTGTTCTAGTAAATGTGCAGCACAAGAGCTAGATTACGAATCGTCACTTTCAGGAATATAATCAAACACAAATTGTATCCATTGTTGTCGAAGTATAGTGTCCGTGGGAAGCCTGAAACACAGAAGACCTGACAGCTGCAATGAACACAACTCACTCGACGCATGCCCTTTCCTGCATATTCCGGAGGGAGTGGTTGATGCAAATGTGTGTGTTAGTGACGTACCATAACCAGTGGTGGAAAGTAACTTAATTACAAATACTTTCGTTACAGTACTTAAGTAGATTTTTTCATTTTTTCTACTTTCTTGAGTATAATTAATGACAATGACAGACAGGTCTAACTTCAGGTGCAAACCAATCAAAATCTCTAGTTAGGCTGGGCGGGCGTTCAAACAGCGTTTGACATTCAATTATTATCACTGACACTCGTGTTTTGAATCAGTAGCGTTAACGTTTCAATATTTCAGTGAATGTAAGTGAGTATTCTGCTCATATTTAATTATGGCAACTACTGAAATGGGTCATACCATTGATAATACCAGAGCACTGAGCAGTTGCAGTAAATAAAAAAGCTCGGCTCATAACATGGACGTGGTTTGCATGATGGACGGAGCAAGAACAATGTAAGTGTCTAAAATACATGCACACAGTTCAAATTAATTGTAAAGCTTGCCCTGTTTAACAATACAGTTAAACTAAATATATGAAGCAAACTTTGTACAAAGCTGAAAAAAGTGAAATTAGATTTATTGCATGATTTAACTGTCAGTCATATGCATATAAAAGTGTAGTTCATTCCCATAGCAACAGTGGGCTCCCAGCACATTTTCGGTAGGCTACAACGAAAAAAAAAGATAATTTAATTTAACATGTTAACCATACCCCATTATTATTATTTTTTTTACTGGAAATGTTTTATTCATACTGTTTTATTGTTTTTCATACCTTTTTCATCTGACCTCTCCATTAACTTTATTTGCTTTCAATTATGAATGATTCAAATCCAAACATTCAAATGATCTTACCTGGACTTACTTTTCAAAATCAGTAATAAAAAAGTGTTCTTGACAACAGAGAAAGCTAGTAGTCTATATGTGGAGCACTTTTATCATTGATGGATGCACTTTTTGGGCTTCAAATATTCTCCAGTCATTCACTGCCATTATAAAGTTTGGAAGAACCAGGCCATTTTTTAATATAGCCTAACTTGAGGGAGTGTAAATAGTGGGCTAATTTTCATTTTTGGGTGAACTATTTCCAGACATACATTATTCTTTTGAAAATACCTGATAGTTTGATGAACACAGATATATTATAGCTATAATGTGTTTGTCTTCATGTTTCATCAGTCAAAACATCACTATTTGCACGTTATTATATCCATATAAGGCATTTCCTGAAATGTGTAAGTTTAATACTTCTATGCATCAGTACTGGGCCTTCAGTATGAATGAAATAGATGACATGAGAGTTTTTAGCACTCCATTTCGCTATCATCTCCCCATTTTGGGTAAAAATAGAAAAATACTAAAGTACTTTGTAACGTAGTTACTTGAGATAGTTTTTAAGCGAACTACTTATTTACTCTTACTTGAGTCATATTATATTTCAGTACTTCTACTTGTACTCAAGTAAATTATTACTTAAGTAGCAATACTTTTACTTAAGTACAATTTGTCAGTACTCTTTCCACCACTGACCATAACCCAGCTGTAGTCCAAAACGAGTCGTTTTTGTGGCAATTTTACTTCCTAATTTTTAAAAGACGATATCTCTGCTTACACTAAACTTTCAGTGCTGCAACTTTGCAGATACTGTTCATGCACCAACAGCAACATTACACACATGAAATGGCAGTAAACCGCCCTTTAATAATTAAATTGACTGATGCTTGTAGCATCTTTTTCTTTAGGTATAAAGACTACAACTGCTCTTGCGCCATGCTCTAGGTACAAACTGTTTTCCCATGCCACTTTTATCAATTTCCACAGAATTCGCAGAACTCCTGAAGCACACTTGTACACTCTGTATGAAACTTTATTAGGCCCTGGAGATGATGAAGCCCTTGCCTTTCTCACAGCCTGCTCTACCTCTTTCCACTTAGGTGCACAGACCTCCATTTGGTATTCTGGTGGGTTGATAGGTGAGATGTCTGATGGTACTGACATAGGCTCATGCCTTTTTGCATCTGTATGCATTTCCTCCAAATATCTCTTTAGCTCAACCCTTGATGCTTTTAAAAGAATGATATTCTGATAACACTTAATGGTAAGGGTACATGAATTATCATGAATTCATGTATAAATTCATGCATGATTTATGCATTAATTAATGCATTAATATCTCATGAATCATCAGGAACCAACATAAGTTCAACATTTTTCATTCATGACTTCATGAATGAACAACACCTTAATTAAAACATTAACTAATATGAGTACATCATGATGAATTATGATTTATTACGCATGATCATGATGTTTTCTTTGTTCAAAGTTATGCCACCTTTAAGAGCACATTGTTCATCAGTGTTTTAAAAGACCTAGTCACCACTTTAGTTGAGGGGCAACAAACATGATGAAGTCATTAATAGATTAATGATTAGTTAATGATGACTACTGTATTGAACAGACCCCAAAATAGACCAATCACAGCTCATAGCACACAAATTATTTTAATCAAATACAGAAGTCATCATTAACTAAGCATTATCTATCAATGACTTCATCATGTGTGTGGCTCCTCGAACTAAAGTGGTGACTAGGTCCTTTGAAACACTGATGAACAATGTGCTCTTAAAGGTGGCATAACTTTAAACAAAGAAAACATCATGATCATGAGTAATAAATCATAATAGCCTCTATGCACGATAACGTGTCAGAGTTTATCTCAGCACGCCCAGTTACTTCCGGTGCTGCGTCAGTCTATGGTCAGAAGCCGGTTTTGCGTTAGGTGTAGATAGTGTCAAATTACACTTGCTGTTTATAAAAACATCCTGTGGTTAACGTGAATGATGTTAACAACACTGTGAGGCAGTTAGCTGTCACACAAGAGTGAAAGAGAAGTTATTTAAATTATATATTTCGAGCTACATCAACAACTTTGAGGGTTAGTATTCTCTCATATCGATTACGAAAATTCGACTCAGCGAATCAGCGTTTCTAAAATCGTTGCCTCCATTTCTGAGAAATGGATTTTATTCAAGTTTTGCCGCTATACACTTGGCCTGCAGAACGCGCTTCCGGAAGTAAAGACGCCGACTGAGATACTTTCGGACACACGTCGGCAGGGTTCGTGCATAGAGGCGATTCATGTTGATGTACTTATATTAGTTAATGTTTTAATTAAGGTGTTGTTCATCCATGAAGTCATGAATGAAAAACTTTGAACTCGGTGTTGGTTCCTGATGATTCATGCGATATTAATGCATGAATACATGCATAATTCATGCATGAATTTATACATGAATTCATGATAATTCATGTACCCTTACCGTAAAGTGTTACCGATATTCTTTTTATTAGTGAATAACTTTTTTACGAATTTGAATGGGTCTTTATATAAATTAGCCCTCGCACGTTTCTTCTTTTTGTAGCATTTCCGTAGGCGCTCAGCTCTGCATAATGTTGCCAGCTTATCTTTTATGGCCTTTTGTAAGAGATTGAGTTCCTCCTTCTAACTTTGTTCTGCTCTTTTCCATTGCTTCTGTTGCCCCCTTGGACAATAACAACGACAACCAGATCTTTTCTGTAATTTATTCGTACAATGTTTTTTCTCTTTTGTTTTCTGTTCAGGTTTTAACATGAACAACAACATGCGTTAACTGCCCTTCTTCTCTTCCCTTTTTCTCACTAGTCTTTTCTTCTCACAGCGCCCTCAACAGTATACACATTTTCTAAGGCTTTCTATATTTATACAGTTTACATTATATTAGTGCAGATTATCTACAATAAACAAAGACATAACAAATTGAATAATTATTTGAGGTCATTACACCCTCCCCCACTAAAAAATGTTACAAAACATTTTTAGTTTATTATCTATTGGGCAAATATTGAAAGTGTAAGTTCCAATAATAGTGTAATGTACATGCTTTCTCACAGCTTAACAGTATATTTTACGTTCAAACTTCTTTGACATAATTACAATTATCTAAACTTTTAGATTTGATGCATGTTGAGAGGTGTCTTGTCTTTAGGTTTGCTGGTGGGCCCCCTGAACATCCTGAAATGACAAGTGGACACAACCACATACACCTCCACAATGTATTTGACACATTTTAAATGTCACTTCAGCAATGCATTAATTTCTTAGTGTTCTTCCAGTCTGCCAAATATACCTTAGGCTGCACAACCTATAATTCTACTGTAGCCTATAGCATTATTATGACTATAAACTTACAGTACCCATAACTCTTTATAACTCACTTAACAAAAATATTACCTTGAACGTAACTATTTAAACTCTCACTAGTATTACTTAGTAAGAAGGATACAGATTTAGGAGATCAATGCTCAGGTGGGGTTGGACACGCAGGTGCAGGTTATCACATCAGTATTTCCGCCACAAACACGCCAGCTCACTGGTCGAAGTTTGGGCTCACCCAGGTGTCGTATGTGTATAGATTCCTAGGTCGCCTGGTTCTGGCAGAAATTCTCCTCATAGGTTCTGATGCCACGTCACTATCGTCATGCTCGGCATTTCCAATGAATCCTTCCTCCACCTCCTGCTCCCCTTGAAGATCTCCCAGCACTTCTTCATTTGACTTCTCTGAGTCAGGTAGGTTTACAAATTCACCACCAATTTCTTCTATGTCAGGTTCCTGTTCGGGAAATGTCGGGTTTCCTGTTTCTCTCCTTTCTTCCAGGGTGAAATTCTGCTGCACATGGATCTAAATCTGTTCCTGCTCTCTGCATTGGAACCCACAAGTCAACCTCCTTGTCGCTGGAACTGTGAGTGTTTCCATGGTGAGTATTTTGTGTTGATTTTCCTTCCTGTTTTGACCTGTTCCTCTGACATCCTTTTCTTTCCAGACGAACATCGGCTGTCCTCTGCTCATCCACCAGGTACGGACAAGGTAATAGAAGGTTCCGGTGCAGCACTCTATCCTTTCCCGTCGCATCCAACGGTCCAACTTACATACACCGGCCATCTCCTCCTCTCCTTTCCTTCACCATATACGTTTGTTTTTCCCAGAATGCTCGCAGTTTTCTTGGGCCGCCTCTTTCTGACCGTTTCCTCACCAACACATGATCACCTGGCTCCAAGACAGAACTCCATGAATTCCGATTTTGCTTCTTGCATAGACCTTTTCCGTAGTCGGCATGAGACCAGGTGTCCTTTACTTGCTTTTTGGGGAGCACCAGATCAATGGGAAGGACTGGCTCTCGGCCAAAAAGGAGAAAGAATGGGGAAAATCTTGTTGACACACGCACCGTGGAATTATAGGCATGGACAACTTTGTTAAGGTGCTCTGCCCAATTCGACTTCTTTGCCTCCTCTAAGGTCCTCAGCATCCCCAACAGTGTCCTATTGAACCTCTCTGCCGGGTTAGCTTGGGGATGGTAGGGAGTTGTACTTGAATGCCTAATCCCACACACAGTAGGCTGTTCTCAAACTCCCTCCCCTGGTCATGGTGGATCTTTTCCGGAAACCATAGTGGATTATGAAATCTTCCAAGATCTTCCAGGCTGCTGTCTTTCCAGACTTGTTTCTGGTGGCGTATGCTTGAGCAAACTTTGAAAAATGGTCTATGACCACAAGGATATAATCTGCTCCCCCTCTACTTTTCTCCAGGTGCAGGTAATCAATCGAGATCATCTCAAATGAAGCTGTTGTCTCAATGCTCTTGATTGGGGTTCTGGTAATCCAGTTTGGTTTCTTTAGTCTTAGACATCAACACACTCTTGTGACATAATGCTCTATCTCTTTTCTCATTTTTGGCCAGAAGAAACATGCATGAGCCAGGGTTGTAGTACTCGAGTCCGGTCTTGGACTCAAGACCGTTTTTCTATGGTCTCGGACTTGTCTCGGACTCGCTGGTATTTGGACTCGGACTTGTCTCGGTCTCGGCCACTGGTCTTGCCAAATATGGCGTTTGGTCTCGACCGAGTCCAACATTTTTGTATGCGTGTTCATTTATTACTAGCCTATCAGGGTAACGTTAACTTAGAAAATGCCCAAATTAATCGACCAAGTGCTCACTACAACGGAGCGCGTCTTCTCATGCTGTTACTATAGTTACTGGGTGTTGCGCACAATTCTAATGATTCCCGCAGGTCTCCTATTTATAATGTGGGATATTCCCGCAATCGGTAATCCACACAGATTATAAAATCAAATCATTCTTTTAATAACTATCTGCCAGACGCAATTACACAAACCGCGTGAGTGTTCAGCATTGTCGCGTCCAGCGTTGTCGCGTCTTCTCTTCTATCATGTGTTGTGGAAGGCGCATCAAGCGCTGCCGCAATAATACACACTCGCGTTCAGGAGTCGGGACATGACGGAATGTTCACTTGCATTCGAGCTAGTAGTGCATCGTGAATAAAGCTTAACGTTTGCACGTCTTTTTAAGTATTAACAGTTTAACATTCAAGTAATTTTAAACTATCAGTCCTTGCGCGCTCTCTGGGATGACTATGCGCACATTCATTGAAAATCCGCCTCAAGAACAGCTGGCCAGTAACAAAAGTTATTTTTCACGGATTAGCTATATTGCTTTAACACTCAAATCAGTGTCAATTTCGGTCTTCGTGAGTAGCCTATAATGGTCTAAACATAGTCGGTTTTGTCTTTAATAAGCATAAAACGCATGCCAGTATGAACTATGCTCTTAGCTCTTAAAGTGACAGAAACCATATGTGTTCGTTCATTAATTTCGTCGTCAAAACAAGAAAAGAGAGCTTTAAGTTAAAGGAATCAGAATTAGCATATGTGTTTAATTTATTTAGGACTAAAATACTATCCAGTGTTATTTTCCATTTGATTACTTTATTCAGTTTCTGTCTATGAAGACTAGTGTAGACCTATTCAAAAACATTTCTCTTTATTTGTCTTTATTTGTATCTTTATTGTATTTATTTGTGTAACTTTTTTCTATTTAATTGACGATTTAAATCAAGCCTTGTGTTGTGTAAATTCTTAACATTACCCCATTGTAAAAAAATGCAATGAGCACAAACATTTAAGCAACATAAATTTAAAAATTTTGTTTGGCAAAAATGAAATTCAGGCCCTGAAGACTTTTTTTTCCTGTCTTGACTCAGACTCGAACCTTTTTGGACTCGGTCTTGACTTGGACTCGACTAGTCCTGGTCTTGGACTTGTCTTGGACTCGACAAAGGTGGTCTTGACTACAGCCCTAGCACGAGCTGCTGCCACCATACGTTCAGCACCTAGGTGGGCCATGTCTTCATGCAAGTACTTGCATATAATACTTTTCAAGTTTTTTTGGGACAACTAACTGAGTTCTGCTCATTATCTTTCTTTGCAGGATACCTTCCTCATTAATCTACAGGTGATGCCATTCTCGTAAGAGTTGTCTCACAGGTTCTGGTTCCCTCAATTTGTCTTTGTGTTTGAGATAGATTTGTTTCTGTTTTAGATCCAGCACTCGGCTGATGACTGGAACACTCAGCTGAGCGTTACTGATATCCTGAGGTTTTAGTTGTTGACTGTTCTCTGATCCACCCTTCAGCTCTTTCGGTAAGACATACTATGTTGCAAGTGATTGCCCAGATAGCATGTAACCATTGAAACAATGTTGAGTCAGTGTTGGTGTGTCAACGCTGATTACATTGAAATGACGATAGGAAGTGATGTTGATTTAGCATCACTCTTGCACCCTCAGTTAATATTGAAATAATGTTCAGATTTCAACAAAAAATCAATGGTGTTAATATTGCTTCAACATTAAAAAGTGATGTTGTTTCAATGTCACTCTTGCACCCTCAGTTAATATTGAAATAATGTTCAGATTTCAACCAAAAATCAATGGTATTAATATTGCTTCAACATTAAAAAGTGATGTTGTTTCAATGTCACTCTTGCACCCTCAGTTAATGGTGAAGCAATGTTGAGATTTCAACCAAAAATCAACGGTAATAGTATTGATTCAACATTACAAAGTGATATTTCAACTTTACACTATGATTGATTCTACATCACTGATGCTGAATCAATATTGAAATTAACAAAAATAATCAATGGTAATATTGTTGAATCAACGTTACACTATGATGTTGAATCTACATCATGCTGTTGAATCAGCTCATAAATTAACAAGAATAATTGTTGGTAATATGGTTTGATCAATGTTACAATGTGATGTTGATTCTAAATACATTTAGTTGAAACACTGAAAAAAAAGGAACGTCAATGTTGCCATCTGATGTACCAAGTCAATGTTGAAACATTAAAATTTCTAAAACACTTCAATGGTGTGTCAACAAATTCCTGACCATTTCAAAATTTGGTGAATACCTTTTAAAATATAAATGACACCTTTTCAGCAGTTGAGTCAATTTATTTTATTCAATCAATGACAAAAAACATTAAAAGATTATTCTTTAAAAAAAGAAAGGGGTAGAAATAGGACAAAAGCACTTCAGCCTTGGTCCAGGTGATCCAACGATTCAGGTTTTTAGGTTTTTCTGTCTTGCATCACACTACACTTCTGCCTCTTTTCCTTTGGGTTCTCTGAAATCTGAAAGAGAAAGCATGATGTTACTCTAGAACAAGTCAATTCAGTTGTCATACATACAGTCACATTGAAGAATGTTAATATACTAAACACAATATGATTCACTTTTTTAAGTTGCTGAGCACAAAATAGTCTAACTATTAGTCTAACTATTACTATTAGAGTATTGTTAAATTCTGTTTATTTAATTTATTTTTCTAAAATCTATTAATGCTTCAATATCAAAAGAAAGCACTGGCAGGGGTGTCCCATTTTATCTCCAGCCGTAATTAAACACACCTGAGTCAGATAATCAAGGTCATTAGGATCAATGAGAACTTACAGGTGTGTTGGAGCTAAACTCTTCATGAAGAGGAACAAACTCCTATAGCCATTAACTACGGCCCCGTTTACACGATGGGAAAATGCAGATATTTCTCTGCGTTTTGCCCTCTCATTTACACGAAAACGCCGTTTTTATCACTGAAAACGATTATTTCTAAAAACTCTGGGCAAAGTGGAGATTTTTGAAAACGCCGGATATTTGTTGTCGTGTAAACTGGGAGAAACGGCGTTTTAGGTTCTCTCTTGTCGATTCCAGGATTCTGATTGGCTTGCATGGCTTTATCTTTAACCCCTACACTGCCGCCTTAGGTTTAGCATAGTTATGATGGCGCTCGACGGCGTATTTATGCGGGTGTGTAAACGATGTTATTTTTGAAAACGGAGAGGGGAAAATATTTGTTTTGCTAAATACCCGGCTTTGTGTAAACGTGGCCTACATCTTATTTTCTGTCAAACTACTTTTCAAGCAACAAGTTTATCTTGTAGAATAAAAGAGCTTAGTTTTTTTCAATGAATATTTCTTTAAAGGGAGAGTTCAGCCCTTAATGAACATTCTACCATAATTTTCTCACTCTCAAGTTGTTCCAACCCTGTATGAGTTTCTTTCTTCCGTTAAACACAAAATAAGATATTTTAAAGTATGTTGGTAACCAGAAAGTTCGGCCATTGATTTCCATAGTAGGAAAAAAATATAAAAGTCAAAGGCTACCATCAACCATCACATCTGGTTACCAACACCCTTCACCAAAGAAAGACATTCATACAGGTTTGGACAAATTGAGGGTTAATAAATGATGACATGATTTTCATTTCATGCTGAACTATCCCTTCAAAGCTGTAGATTCACCTTATTTTCTTTAAATATGACAAAATAGATAGTCACTTTCTTAATAAACACAATGTGTTTTTTTTGTTATTGTGTTTTAGTGGAAATCAGTTTAACTGAATGGAAATCAGATACATTTCTCAAATTTAATACAGATTTAGGCCACGTTTACACAAAGCCGGGTATTTAGCAAAACGAATATTTTCCCCCTCTCCGTTTTCAAAAATAACATCGTTTACACCCCCGCATAAATACGCCGTCGAGCGCCATCATAACTATGCTAAACCTAAGGCGGCAGTGTAGGGGTTAAAGATAAAGCCATGCAAGCCAATCAGAATCCTGGAATCGACAAGAGAGAACCTAAAACGCCGTTTCTCCCTGTTTACACGACAACAAATATCCGGCGTTTTCAAAAATCTCCACTTTGCCCGGAGTTTTTAGAAATATTCGTTTTCAGTGATAAAAACGGCGTTTTCGTGTAAATGAGAGGGCAAAACGCAGAGAAATATCTGCGTTTTTCCATCGTGTAAACGGGGCCTCAGTAATATGAATGATTACCTGATTAAGCAGTGATAAGATGCGGGATATCATCAAGTCCCAGGTCATGTGATTATGCTGTCGACAACAACTCAATGTATAATCAATGTCAGCATTATCAGGAGGGTGCTTCTCTTTTTTTTTCATCTTCATCTGCCTTCACTCACACTAAAGGAGCAATATGCTCTGCATACAAGACATAGACTCTGTTTGTAGTGTAACATTCTTGCTCATGTTCTACACTTCTGTTAAATCTGTTAAATGAGAACTTTATTCAGGAAATTCTTTATAAACTTTACTAAAGCAAGATGTATGTTTTAAGAATGTAGAAAAATATATGCTTTATTCAAACAAAATAACTTTTTAATGTATCTAATTACGGTAACAACACAAATAAGCACACAAAACAGAAATAAGGTAGATGCAACATTGTTTGAAACAAACAAGAGATCTGTATTGGATGCACCTGTTTTCTCTCTAACGACTTTAGAGTATAGAGAAGTGCACATGCAAAACAAAAATGGGCGTTTACCAATCAGTGGCCAATTTCAAACTACAATAAATGTTTTTCAACCATTTTTCAACAGACATGCTAAAATCATGAAGGCCCACCCCTAAACCAAGCCCCCAGTGGATTAGAGCAAATCGGGTAAAGCGGTTGAAAACGCCCATTGTGGTTTAAACGCCCCATTGACTGAGAAACGCCCACTAGTGTTCTGCAGAGATACATGCCTGAATGATCTTGTGCTCATCAACTACAAATCACCGTTAGTTCAATGTCACTGTCTTCGCGCATGTGTGCTGTTGGCTTTCATCAACATTTCAATGCTGATCCAACACACTTTAAACATTGAAATGTCAATCTCAACCAAAATGATGGTTTGGATCAAAACTCAACATTGAATTAATGTTACCATGCTATCTGGGTGCATATATCCAGTCCACTTCTCGTTGTGCTTTCAGGGCTTCCCTTATTGATCTCAGAACTTCTGGCTCACATTCCTGAGTACACTCTCTGACTGTGACTTCAATGGGCACTGGTCTCTGTGATAAGAAGTCTGCATCTCGATTTGCCGTCCCTGGTCTATATTTCAAAGTGTAAAATAGTCTGCCAGCTCAAAAACCCACCGTTGCCCTGCTGCATTAAGCTTTGCCGTTTTCATGCCATATGTCAATGGGTTATTATCACTGTAGACAATGAAATGTGGTGCATGTAACAGGTAGTCCCGGAAACCCTCTGTGATCACTCACTTGAGTCCCATGAAATCCAAGTTCCTGGAATGCAACTGGTAGTTCCTTTCGGCAGGGCTCAGAGTCCGAGACCCATAACCAACTACTCGGAGTTTGCCTCCCTGTCGTTGGTAAAATGCAGCTCCTAGCCCTTCTTCTGACGCATCAACATGAAGGACAAATGGCTTTGGATATGCCATAATAGATGGACTTGACAACTCCACAATCAGCTTTTCCGGAGCTTCCTGATATCTCCCTGTCCACTCTACTGGCTGTGATTGAGGAAGCGATGGAAGCGATATTGCGAGGAAGATTTCCCTCTTTTTCAGGAGCCTTTCGTTTTGCACATGTGGGCTTTGTCAATAGTTCATATAAAGGCTTGACAATTCTGTCAAAATCAGCAATGTATGATCTGTAGTAACCAAGGAAACCCATGAGCTTCCTCACCTCACAAACACTGCTAGGTGTTTCCCACTTTAGTGCTTGCACAGCCTATTTTTCTTTGGGGTTCATGCTGTACCCATGTTCAGAGATGATGCGGCCCACATAGCAGACTTCCTGCTTAAAAAAGTCACATTTCTTTGGCCTTAGCTTAATCCCACACTGCTCCTGTTGCTGTAGCACTTTCTTCAAGTCCTCTAGGTGCTGGTCGAAATCCTTGCTGAAGGCTAACACATGGTCAAGATAGGGAACACAGATATCATCCCTTAACTATCCTAGACATTCTTACATGTATCTCTGAAAGGCGACGGGTGCATTCGTGAGGACAAAAGGTATCCGTACCCACTCATAGAGCCCCCAGGGTGTTATGAATGCTGTGTATGCCCTACTGATAGGCTTTACCCTGGTCCAGCACAGTGAACCAGAAGTTTCCCCCTAAATTTTTTTGTATCTCTTGGATTCATGGGATGGGATGCCGGGTCAGGGTCTGTATGTGGGTCTTCACCTCTTGATACAGGGGTCGTGGTATTGCATTGTATGTCTTTTGCACAGGGATTTTGTCTCTTAATCAAACGTCCATTCTAAGGTCTGGAATGCGTCCATTATCCCAGTCATCCTTAGCAAACACTCCACTATTCTCTTTCAACAGCTGTCTCACACGTTCCTGTTGTTTCCCAGGTAAGTGACTAAGGTCCACTGGCAGGTCCCATCCTTCAATCTCCTGAACCATAGATTGGGTCTCTGGATGCAAGTCATTGTCACCTTGTGTAGCCACCCCAGGACAGTCCGTTCTGTAAGTGTCACCTCTTCTTCAGTGGTATTTTCCACTATCACTGTAATGTTGTCATTCTTGTTCAGAGGCATCTGAATAAGCTGTTTGTTTATATTTATGCCTGCAGGCCAGGGTACTTCTGAATTGGGCTCCAGCATCACGTGTGTTCCAAGGGTAACCGTCTTACCGCATTCACACTGGACGTGAATCACGCGTCAAAATCGCATCTACCACGTGTAGTTTGACACTTGACCACTTTGTGTTAATTCGCGCGTCAAGAGTGCTGCTGCTGCAAGATAGGTCCAGCTGCAGAACCACAGAACCATATGTCATAGCAGTGTGAGAATGACAGCGCCAGCCTAACAGTCTGATGCCGGAAGTGGGCGTGGCAAGGCATTGCGCTACTTTTGTGTTTTAGAACGTTTCAAAGTTTAAAACAACATTATTATAAATATATATTTGAAATGATTTCATTAAAAAGACATTTAAGATGTGTGTATAATAAGTGAAACTCGAAAAAATTGAATATTGAGCAAAAGTTCATGTATTTCAGTAATTCAAATTAAATGGTGAAACTAATAGCTATATTTAGTATAACTATATACATTTGCATGATTATGCTTTTCAGAGGGCCATTTCTGTATTTACAATCCTTTTTTTTGTATTGATTTCAGGTAATAGTTAAATTTTCTGAGATTTTAAATTTGGGGTTTTCATAATCTGTAAGCCATAATCATCAAAATTATAACTTTTGCACGATATTCAAATTTTCCGCGTTTCACCTGTATATATATATATATATATATATATATATATAGATTAGTGAAACGCGAAAATTTTGAATATATATATATATATATATATATATAGAGCTGTCAGTTAAACGCGTTATTAACGGCGTTAACGCAAACCCATTTTACGGCGTTAATTTTTTTATTGCGCGATTAACGGTCTTTTTGTCCTAGCAAACTTTGTAGTTTTTTCACATACTTTTGCAACAGGACACGGCATGCGTCCTGATCCATTTCAGCGTCTCGCGCTCGTCATCCACTCAAAGCCGGCTCGCAAGCCCAAACGAGTGTGTGCGGCGTGCCTGTTGTTTTGTTTCCGGTCTAGCTAGATCCGCTTGCGCTTTGGTCGAAGAAGCAACGAAACGTCCTCGCGCGGCGCAAGCAATTGAATGAATGGGTTTCGGAGCGCAGCGCGAGGACGTTTTGTGCCGCACACACTCGTTTCAGCTTGCGAGCCGGCCAAATAGTAACGTTATGTTTTGAGTGGATGACGAGCGCGAGACGCCGAAATGGATGCCAATGAGATTCTGAATGTAAAGTTTACTTTTAAAAAGTTGCCAAATTGTCCCATTGACAAGACCAAAGCGATCTGTATGTTTTGTCATTATGAACTGAGCTATCATCATCGCAGCACGTCCAGCCTGAAACACCACTTGATGATGGCCAAGCAGCAAACACACACACAAACACAGATGATGCAAATTCTCCACCCCTCGTCAATATCAGGACCTCGTCAGTATTTCTTTCACCCTTTTATTGATGGACAGTGTTGCATTGTGTGAGAGATTATTTAGGCTATATATGTTAGAGTGAAATTGAACACTATTCCAATGTTATTTTCAATAATAATAATAAAAAAAAACATTTGCACTAAACAAGCCAATCCACTTTTCCATGTTGATAAGAGCATTAAAATGAGAAAAATGTAACAAAAAGAAATCAAAAGACATTAAGAATAGATAAAATGTGCGATTAATTGCGAGTTAACTATGACATTAATGCGATTAATCGCGATTAAATATTTTAATCGTTTGACAGCACTATATATATATATATATATATTAGTGCTGTCAAACGATTAAAATATTTAATCGCGATTAATGCGCATTAATGTCATAGTTAACTCGCGATTAATCGCACATTTTTATCTATTCTTAATGTCTTTTGATTTCTTTTTGTTACATTTTTTCTCATTTTAATGCACTTATCAACATGGAAAAGTGGATTGGCTTGTTTAGTGCAAATGTTTTTTTTATTATTATTATTGAAAATAACATTGGAATAGTGTTCAATTTCACTCTAACATATATAGCCTAAATAATCTCTCACACAATGTAACACTGTCCATCAATAAAAGGGTGAAAGAAATACTGACGAGGTCCTGATATTGACGAGGGGGTGGAGAATTTGCATCATCTGTGTTTGTGTGTGTTTGCTTGGCCATCATCAAGTGGTGTTTCAGGCTGGACGTGCTGCGATGATGATAGCTCAGTTCATAATGACAAAACATACAGATCGCTTTGGTCTTGTCAATGGGACAATTTGGCAACTTTTTAAAAGTAAACTTTACATTCAGAATCTCATTGGCATCCATTTCGGCGTCTCGCGCTCGTCATCCACTCAAAACATAACGTTACTATTTGGCCGGCTCGCAAGCTGAAACGAGTGTGTGTGGCACAAAACGTCCTCGCGCTGCGCTCTGAAACCCATTCATTTCAATTGCTTGCGCCGCGCGAGGACGTTCCGTTGCTTCTTCGACCAAAGCGCAAGCGGATCTAGCTAGACCGGAAACAAAACATCAGGCACGCCGCACACACTCGTTTGGGCTTGCGAGCCGGCTTTGAGTGGATGACGAGCGCGAGACACTGAAATGGATCAGGACGCATGCCGCGTCCTGTTGCAAAAGTATGTGAAAAAACTACAAAGTTTGCTAGGACAAAAAGACCGTTAATCGCGCGATAAAAAAATTAACGCCGTTAAAATGGGTTTGCGTTAACGCCGTTAATAATGCGTTTAACTGACAGCTCTAATATATATATATATATACTTTATTCCATGTGTTGTGTCAAATGATTAACAATATAAATTGAGCTTGAAATATATATATATATATATATATATATATATATATATATATATATATATATATATATATATATATATTGTTCAAGCTTTGTTTTCATTTTATTTTATTTTTTGTATAAAGATTTGCTCAATTTATATTGTTAATCATTTGACACAACAAATGGAATATTTTTTACGTTTTTTAAACTTTTAAAAAAACTATGTGTATGGAGCTTTGATTTATTTAGTTGATTTAATTATTGTTAAATTTGTGCCTGCATAACTTTAATAAGATTTGTTTTCTTTGGTTAGATTTTTGTTTTATATAATTTATTTAGTTTATTTATTTAGATTTTGTATTTTAATTTAATTACTGTTATTTATTTGGAGCAGGTAGGTTTTGCTATTTCAGAGGGGAAAAACACATTTTATTTAAAAAAATGTTTTTCAATTAAATCAAAGGTTGAAATGCTCAAGCTTTGTTTTCGTTGTATTATTTTTTTGTATAAAGATTTGCTCAATTTATATTGTTAATCATTTGACACAAAACAAATGCATAAAGTATAATTTTACCTTTTAAAAAACTATTAACATTTGTTAATAGTATTGTCTGTCTTGTAGGACAAAACATAGTTATTATATTTTATAATATTATATATATATATATATATATATATATATATATATATATATATATATATATATATATATATATGTATATATATATATATATATATATATATAGTATATATATATATATATATATATATATATATATATATATATATATATATATATATATATATATATATATATATATATATATATATATATATATATATATATATGTATGTATATATATATATATATATATATATTAAATTATATATTAAAAAATTAAATCGATTAAAAAATTTAATCATTGCCCAGCACTAGTATATATGTATATATGTATATGTATATATATATATATATATATATATATATATATATATATATATATGTATGTATGTGTGTGTGTGTGTGTGTGTGTGTATATATACATATATATATATATATATATATATATATATATATATATATATATATATATACATATATATATTAATGAAATCATTAAAAAAATTATACTTATTAAACGCTTCGCTCGTGACCGCATTACCACCTCGGGTGTGCATTAGTTTTCTAATAATTCAACGGCCTGTCGTCAATTATTCCTTACTTATACTCTTAAAGCTTGTAGCTTTGGATCATACATTAAAGGGACTTGTACATGAGCAAGAGACAGAATCAATAAATGAATATAATGGTATTTTAATAAATGAAAACTACGTTACAGTTACTAACATTACATGGGATAAATGTATAAACAAACAGTCATGATTACACACAAATGATAATAAAACACATGAGTATGCAGGAATATATTGTATTCTTTTCAGAATTAGTCAAGTTACAGATTTCAATGAAGCAATGTCTGTTTATGTGTGTGTTTTGAAGAGAGCTTTCTGGCCACCTGGCCTGGTTCTGAGATAGCGATCTGTTTAAGGCCTGACCCACGGCTGTATAACCGGCTGTATGTTGTGTGGTGTACACAACATTAGTTTCTTGCCAGAAATGGGGAAGTCTGTGTTTTAACCAGGGCTAAAACGATTAGTCAACATTGTCGACAACATTGACAAATATCATTGTTGTTGAGTAGTCGTTTGATCTCACTTGACATAATGTAAGGGTGATTTGACCACTACAGCTCTGTGGCGCTAGAGTGTAATGCAGTCCTTTACAAATGCTATTGCGGTAAAAGAAAAAAACAGTGTGAATTGCCTCTATGCACGAACCCTGATGACGTGTGTCCAAAAGAATCTCAGTCAGAGTCTCTACTTCCAGAAGCACATTCTGCAGGCCAAGTGTATAGGTGTATAGGAAAAACTGCAGGCCAAGTGTAAAGGAAAAACTTTAATAAAATCCGTTTTCTCAGAAACGGAGACAACGCATTTTAGAAACGCTGATTCGCTTGTCGAATTTCGTAAGATATGCAGAGAATACCAACAATCAAAGTTGTTGGTGTAGCTCGAAATATATACTTTAAATAACTTCTCTTTTTTACTCTTGTGTGACAGCTAACTGCCTCACAGTGTTGTTAATATCATTCACGTTAACCGCAGGACGTTTTTATAAACAGCAAGTGTAATTTGACACTATCTCCATCTAACGCAAAACCAGCTTTTGACCATAAACTGACGCAGCACCGGATGTAACTGGGCGTGCTGAGACTGTCATGTACAATACAAGGCGGAACTTGCTTTTCACGGGAGCACAACCATAGACAGTATAAGAAGTGTACAGTACAAAAGAGGAGCTGTTGAGAATTGAGTGTTCTCCAGCTGGAGCTAACTAACTATAGTGGTAACGTAAATCTCTTTATTAGAGAATGCAATACTACTAATAATAGTAATAATATAATCAATAATAATATAATTACAGTAATGTGATGATTTATTTTGCATAGAATCAAGCTTGATCGAGCTTAGGAGGCTGTTTTTATTATTGTAACACTATTAGGTATTATACAGTCTTATCACTTGCCTGTATTTTGTTCCATATTCATGAAGACTTCCAAAAGGAGATGGTTGGAAGAATAGGCAGTTACTTTTTCTTTTTCATACTGTAAATTAAAAGGTAAATGAGAAAGTCTCTGTCAGCTCAATTGTTATGTAAAAAGATTGTAATTTTATATTTATTATAATGGTTTGCAGATTAATATTTTAAAGTAAAATGACCCTGAAGTAAACAACCCTTTTTCTGTTTCAGTTCTAAGAAAAGCAGTTGGCCTAGTAATTCTCAAATAATACTTTTTGTCAATGTTTATAATTAAAAGTGTACACGTTTTTGCATTATTATTATAAAGACAATCAAACCTTGCTACATAGAAAGCTTTTTGTTGCACACATATATGATTAAAATGTAATTAAAATGTAACAAAAATAAACAAGAATGCTTTATCTCAGCTTAATCCATCTGGATCTGATTTTATTTTAACCTATTTTTTGCTGTATGGTAATATCACTTAGCACTTAGTGTAGCCTACTCAACTGTGCTATTTTGAGACACACTGAAGATGAACTAAAGTGTATTTTAAATATACTATTTCTACTTTAAAAAAAGTATTTTATTACCAATTTTACAACAATAGTAAATTATATATAATAATTATATAATATATATATATATATATATATATATATTTATATATATATATATATATATATATATATACATACTAAAAGTTTTTTTTCTTTAGTACTTCTTAAGATAAACTTTAATGTACTCAACTCAACTGTACTATTTTTAATAACATACCCCATTTACTCCTTATAGTAATGTATACAAAGTATATACTAAATACTATTGATGTTTAAAATTTATTGTAGTGCATAGAAATGAGATTAGTTTTATAAATTCTAAATTATAAATAAGAATTATTACAAATACATTTTTAACAAATTAAAATAGTTTGTTAGTGCACTTTTAGATAGCTATCATAAGTTTAAATTAAATTGATTTTACTTAAAATATATAAAAAAAATGTAATAGTCAAAAATTACATTTTTCAAAAGGTGCAATTTAATTACACTTATTAAAATAAACTAAACGAAAAAATATATATATATATATATATGCATGCTACTGATACCAATTATAGTGTAATTGACAACTTTTAATATATACAATTAAATATTTAATTATGTTTTATAATGCTATTGTTAACATAGTTAAAATATATTTTAAATAAATTATTTACTATATAATATTGTTATATATTATTATATTTTAAATAATTTATAAGTGTATTTAAAAATGCATTGTTCAATTGAACTAAAATGAATAATCTTAAATTTATCTTAAGCAGTACTAAAGATAAGCTTTTAATTGTCAGGGTTCTCCCCTGGCAGCCTTGTCTGTTTTGTTGTGGTTTCATGTTTCTGTGTTTGTCTTGTCTTTTGTGTGCTTGGTGGCTTATTCTTGTTTGCCTTGTTTGTATGGTACCTAGTTCTTGTCGTGATATTGATCTTTCTAGCTCTAGAGTAAATTTTTGTCTTTTTCCCTTCCAGTCTTGTTCTAGTTAGTTTTAGTCTTTGTTTTGTTTTTTTCTCTCTTTTGATTTTATTTCTACTCTAGATTATCATTCAACTCTATCATTCAACAGAAACCTGATATTAATATATTAAGTACAACATGAGTGTGTGAAAATAGAGCACTTTAGTGTAGGTCAGAATTAAAAAATCATATTTTGTATATATCAAAGCATAATTAAAATCTAAGTACTCTGAAAAGGAAAGTATAAAAATCGAGTGTCTGTAGACCTCGCACGACTGCTTCCAAAGCCACGCCCCCAAAACACATGAACGCGCAACTCCGACAGCTGAGCTGAAGACGCATTATTTACCTGAGACGAGCGGAGAGGAGAGGAAGAAGTGCATGTAGTGACATGTCAGAAACACATGTAAATAAAAAAATCTAACTATCATTATGAAGATAAACAAATAAGTTGTATTTTATTACTCACTATCAAGCTAGCATATTGATATTGGTAAAGTTTACAATATATATTTTTGATTCGCTAACGAGCTAGTTGGTTATCTATAAGGCAAAGCTAAAAACAGGTTGCATGATACACGTTTTTCCATTGCCATAATTTACACTGTGATGAAGATTAATTTCATGTAAGATTCATTACATATATATGGTGTTCTGCATGTAAGAGTTTGCTTGATGAAAGCATTGTTGATTCTGATGAGGACTACACACCCGAGACAAGTAAGTTACCCATAGACAGTATAAGACAGCAAGTACCGCATCGTCAGCTACGAGGACAGATCCGTGGTCGAGGGCGAAGCATAGGATTTTGCTATTAGGGTCCGAGGAAGTAGAGGCTGAGGACGGGGTAGTCGAAGTGCAGGGCAAAGAGCACTTTTTAGACAAGACCTGCGTCGAGTTTTTCATCTTTAAGCTCAAACAAGCGCATGTGAACAGGTAGGATCTGGAGACGTGCAAGTGGGCAGGTCCTGTGTGGCAAAAGGGTGGTTGCCATGGTTGCGAGAGAGTGACAGTCGCCTAAGCCAATCCGTTGTTTGATCCGGTTCGAAATAATGAGCTGTGTTTAGTGCAGATTAAACGGTCTAGAGTCACTCGATTTTATACTCTTTTTTCAGAGTACTTAGATTTTATAGAAAGTTTAAACAAATTTGGAAAGAAGTTTTTATAAAATTCTGACCTACACTACCTTTAAGTACATTATGGAAGTGTACTAAGTGCACTTAAATAAAATGTATTTAAAGGAACACTCTGACTTTTTGGGACTTTGGCTTATTCACCATATCCCTCAGAGTTAGATAAGTCCATAGATACCTTTTTCGAAGGACGCATCATGTAGCCTTCGTGGGATTTCCCAATTTACCTTTCGCCGGCCCCTCCCACAAAACGGCCATTGTCCAATCACACATCATAGCAACCGTTACTGTGTGAGCTGTTCCGTCAATCAGTAAGCTGTGCGCCCCACGGCGTTTGTAAATTGGACACAAGATACCCCAAAAGATTGTCTGGAGAAGTTGTGTTTTTCCCTTTCCAAAGCCCAAAACACAAAATGAATAAATGAGTAAATATTCAGCGCAAATTATATATTTCTAACTCCAAACAATTAGCCACTGAACCAGTTTATAAAATCTTCAAGGCTGTGCTGGTTGCATTTGAGGCAGCATGGTCTTGGGGTTTTTCTGATTTTGTTTGAGACTGGTAAGCATTAGCCTCAGTAGTAGTCGTGTCTCATTCATTTCTTATTTTTATATTTGGAATAAATCCCTCCACCGCATACCGTAACCCCTTTTGCTTCGATCTTGCTTTGATATCGCGGAGGTATTGCTCCAAAAAGGGTCACTGACATGCACGGGAATACCCTTTGCCATCATGGCAATCTGTCGCGCTGCTCGTGTTTGACCATTTGTTTGACGGAAGTAGCAACAGTAACTAAGGGGGGCGGGGCTCGGTGAAAGGCTAATTGCGCAAGGTGTTCCCTATTACCGCTCCTGGCGCCAAGCAGTGGAGCGGAGTACAGCTGCCACCCTGATCATTCATTTAATAAAACTGAGTAAACAGATATGGAGACAAAATTGGGTATTGTCAGTTTTTTTGTTTTATATTTTACTGGAAATTTTATGTTTTATATTTTCCTGTCTTTAAATGTATATTTAAATTTATATATATATATATATATATATATATATATATATATATATATATATATATATATATATATATAAAATCACATAATTTCAATTCACATAACCACTAAAAAAATATTTTCGAGTCATTTCGGATCAAGAGTTGGCCAGACCGGGTTTAATGCATAGCTAGAGGCTGCGTAGCCAGATTACACTCTAAACTGTTCAAATATTGGGTGTTAACCTATGTAAATATTGTCATGAAATAGCCTAAAAATAATAATATTGATAAAACATAGGTACATAGCCTATTCAAATGTTAATCGTACCTTGATGCGATTTTGTAGGGTTTTCTTTTTATTGTCTACAGAAATGGACCATGGTGAATATTATACAGGCTATCAATCCTATTATAATATTTTAAACCAGATGGATATAAAAAGTCCAGTGCAAACATCGTTACTCCCGCTCGTCGTTGTCAGCTGTCAGTTGCTAAGGCGACAAGAACAATCCTCCGCAGGATAGACTGGTCAGAGTGCTTCAGGTGCGCACTTTGATATGGGACGCAGTTGTAGTTAGCAACAATTTGTTAATATTGTGACAATGGACCATCATTTTGTTACTTTAATTTTTAAAATAACCAGTGGGAGAATGTAAGGAACTTTATACTGCGTTAGTATTCATGTACAATATGAAGTAGCCTACTTTTTTTTCCAGCAACATTACACATTTTACATTAAAGTATATAGTTTAAATGTATCAACCTTGCAAACACTCAGAGACCCTTACAAAAATAAACAAATATCCAGAGCCATGAATTATCTTTTGTGTACACATTTAAAGTTGCATAAAATAATGAAATTATGAATATAAAGAAATACAATGTACAAGAAATACAATACAAGGCTATAATGTTGTTTCCGCGTTTTCACTTGACAAAAGCATGCAATGCTGACGATTGAGTTAAGATGAATAAGAAAAAAACAACAACAAAAAAACAACTTTTGGCTGTTAACACTGGTTTCTCGAGCTATTTGAGTAAATGAAAACATAATACTTTTACATTTAAATGTGAATTTGCCGTCCACCACCGAACTCTCGGCCACCCTTTTTTTTAAATATAAATGCTGTCGTCACCCCGCAAATATTTATGGGGTAGGATCGGGTAGGATAGGCCGTGAAGTGTTCATTTATGTATCCTTCGTTTCATGGGGGTGCATTTGGCGTCGCTTTTGAATCAGGGAAGCCTTCGCCGCGCTGCAATGATGCAATCGGCCTTCGAATTCGGCCAAGCGTTCTTCAAATACGGCCTTCGGAGGATGCAGCCTTCACACTGGGACACAGCTTGTATCCGCTTTACTGATCGAAACGAGCACTTTGATCACTTGATTAAAAAAAAACAACACATTTTAGCACTATAATGACTCTAATTTTACAAACAAACAAAATGAATGCTCTGCTAGTTAACTGAAGATGTTTAATTAATTTGTATTGGTACATCCGTGCCGCAAAGATGTTTTAAAAAATGGTGGGGAATATCGACCCCGGGAAAAAGTGGTGACGTCACATGCATTAATGTGAACGCCCCCTCTCGGTATTTCAGACGCCCACTGGCTCTGCCCTACACCCACATCTGAGTAAAAAACTACAACAACAAACATCTCTCCTACAGTCAGATAAGAAAGATGCCTTATATTCAAACCAATCTTCAAACCAAAGGAATCAAACTAAAGGAAATCAAACCAAAGGAAATAGCATTGACAGACTCTGTTTTTGAAGACAGACTCTGTTTTGTAATCTCTGGAGAAAATCTTTGTGTGAATGAACATGTACAGAGTGTTTTATCAAAAGAAAGACTGTATTTCTGACAACCACTGATGGTGTAATAACATTCTGCAAATTTGTGCCTCCGGTTTTGTCAACAGCTCCACGCCTCTGCTCGCAGAAAGAGTTTGATGTTTTATTCATGATTTAAAGTGTTGTACATTGCTGACAGGACGATCACATCTGGAAAACAGCATGTTATGACTCTCATGCAAAACACTGAGATAGTTGGGATTAGATTCTGGTCTGACATTGAACATTCTGAAACGTTGTGTATCTTCCAATATTACCGCAGCAAAGCTCTTTTTCATTCTTCACTTACGGGTAAAAAGTAGTTTGAAATATCTTTGCAGTGATATAATGCAAGCATACATCCTGACACCACAGTATATCGCTGGTCAAGTATTTCAAACTTGTTTTTTTTACCCTTAGCGAAAAATAAAAAAATTAAAATTAGCGATGAGTATATCAGGGCCTAGCCTAGAAATCTAGACGCACCCAAGCTGCAGCAAAAATTATTTTGCAGCAAAGGGTGGTCTAGCAACTCTCCGTTGGCTTACGAAGTGGAAAAACCAAACTCTGGTCAGGCCAATCACATCGTGCATAGAGTTGGTGGGCGGGCTTAACACAATGATGGCATAGTTATGACGGTTCTGCGCCGTGATTTCCATAGGTGATTTCCCTGCTACTTAAAAACCAACAAGATGCAGCTGGCGAAAAGCGGTCTTTTGATTCGGCTTTGGCCACGACTCTAGATGACTTGGAGTTAAGAGAACATCACTTAAGTCATTCTTAAAAAAGGAAGATGTGTTCAGAGTTTTGACGTCCAGATACGGCAAAAGTTAAATATATCAACTTGCTCCGTTGGTGGGAAAACGCATTGGACTCACTCAGACACAGCCGTTTGTTGCTCTGGTTGGTTGTGGCGCTATCCTATTGCGTGCAGAGAGATATTGAAAGACAACCTTTTATCCCGCCGCTCGGATTGAGGTATGGTATGCCAATTGTGAGTTCCTAGACCTAACATCTTGATAGGTCTGGCTTGCCAGGCTAATCAGGGCCTTGAAGCTGATGACACTCTTCCAATCCTTCAGTATACACTTTTTGGCAGCCGTTGCTGCTAGTAACACAAAATGCTTCATGTTTGAGTATACCTTCAGTAGGGTTATGTCCCCCAGTAACCAAATCCTGGGATCAGCATCCAGAGGTTGATCCAGCATCCAGATTCCTGTCTGTAGCTGTGAGTTTAGGTATAGCTAATTTATTAAGGAAGTCTTTGATTTCGGTTTCTGTTGGCTGCTCTGTTTTATATAACGTTTCATAATATTTTTTTAATTCCAAATTCATGTCCTTAGAATCATCTAAATTCTGATCATCATCAGACTTGATGCATTTTATGTACTTTTTCTGTATCTTCTTGTTTTAGCTGCCAGGCAAGCAACTTACTAGTTATGTTTCCATACTCATAGTGGTACTATTAGTTCTTTCCATCGCTGCTTCACCTTTACTGGTGCAAAGATTGACATACAAAGTCCGTTTTTGTTTTAATAAACTAAGGGTTTCGGATTGATTGGTTTGGGCATGTTGGATTTCAAGTATTTTTAGTTCATGTTCTAATTGCGATATTTGGTCTCTTTTTTGTTTATTTTTATGGGATATATATGAGATAATGTGACCTGTCATATATGCCTTAAGTGTTTCCCAAACAATTGAGTGAGAAGCAGTGTTTAAATTAGTCTCCAAGTAAATATCTAATTTATAGTTCATATATTTTACAAAATTTGGATCTTTAAGTAGGAGTGTTTTAATCTCCATCTATGGGAGATCAGGGCCTTCCTGTGGCATAGACAATTCCATTCTTAAAGCATTGTGGTCTGATAAGGTTGCACTGCATGAAAAAGAACTGTCGATTCTTCAAGAAACATCTTCAAAAAGAACTGAAGATGACTACTTCTTCACTCCACTTTTAACTCCTGGAGCTGAGCTTAATGCCGTCGTAAGCTTTTCGCTTACGGACAATGTCCGCTGAGTAGTCGTTAAAGAAGAGGATCCTCTGTTGATGCGGGGTCTCGTTCTGGTGGTGTCTATGTGCAGCTTCCATTACCCGGAATTTGACTATGAAGGGACGTGGTCTCTGTCCGGTTGGCAGCATTGGGCCCAGTGCGCGATGAGCACGATCCAGGATGATCCTGCCGTCTGTGGTGTCAAGATGAAGATATTCAAGATGAAGATAACGCCTCTGTTCGTTCTTCTTTCCCCTCGGTTTAGGCATATTGGCTGTAGCTTTCTTGAAGTAATCATCAATGTTCATAAAAGGCACTCTTTAGTCTTTTAAGACCACACGAAAAACGAAATTAATTGTAAAAGTCTCAGAGCTCTTGAACTTGTTGTTAGGCAATATTGGATGCCATCTTAGCAGAAGTCCCTAGGTTTTTAATATAGCTGGCAAAGTTAAAGTCTTATGAAATACACTGACACTTTATTATTGTCCTTTCAAAAGTAACTGAATGCCTAGACCTACGCAACCCCCAAACCCCCATAATAAAGATGGCTCTGCGTAGGTGGATGACTTTATTTTAGACACACACACACACCTCTGAATGGATAGAAAAGTCCTCGGAATACTCCGCATCACTCACAAGACGCAACTTGGATTGGTTGTCAACAAGGTAAAGTCCGCCATTCTCCACTTCTCGCAGCTCTCTCTCGAGAAAATGTTTGGAAACATATTCAACCCACTTGGACTTTGCACCATGAAAACAAACACTTGCGTCCCACAATTGCCTCTCTCATCTACTCACGCTATATCACAGTTTGACATGTCTTTCACTGTAAAGATCCACGTGGTGTCATGAATAATTTAAAAAGTGTCTTCTCATAGGATATGAAAACTCAGTCTCATTATTAATTATGAGACACCGATGAGTCATCAACGCACTCACAGTACACGGCCACGCCATGGCCAGTGACGTAGACATCAATGAAGATTTTAAACCCGGAAGATGAAAAAAGCTAATAAAATTAAATGTAACCATTTTAACCCTACTATTAAACCTAACAAATGTTAACATTGTCTTTAATGGTGTTCAAGACACATACTTCTGTTAAAATCTCAGAAAATTTGGTTTGGGGTTTCATGACCCTTTAATTTCGCTTCAATTCTAAAAAAGTATACTGGGGCCTTTATTAGAAAACTGTATCGGTTACCTAACGTTACCTCGGTTCTCTCTAAGAAAGGGAATGAGTATTGTGTAAGCTAGCTTATGCTATGGGAAAGATTAATCTTTTCTGAGATACTGAAGCCAACAAATTATTCTTAATTTTGTATCCATTGTCAACACAGTG
The DNA here is from genome assembly GCA_030378365.1 of Hybognathus amarus. NCBI lineage: Eukaryota > Metazoa > Chordata > Actinopteri > Cypriniformes > Leuciscidae > Hybognathus > Hybognathus amarus. Next base: position 137,080 of record JAQIUQ010002886.1, on the reverse strand, counting down.
CAGCAGCTGCCAGACCTAGAGTGGGCTATTTAGCGAGCTCATAGGCTGCTCTGCGGTAACTGCAGCAGTCTATCAGTGAACCTGGCGTGATGTCACCCAATGAGAGTCGACTCGTGCCCTCATGGCATCACAGCCCGCCAGAATGGGCGTGGCCTGGTGTATATAAGCGAGGTTCAGAGGCTGCTTCCCTGGTTTTCATCAACTAAAGTGAAAGCAAAAAGTTATCAACTAAGATGTTATGATAGTGTTTGGTTCAGTGCATATTCATACTAACGAATCCTTAACTTTGAAATCAGTATGATAAACTTTATGCCTTCTACAAAGAAAGATTGGGTTCAAAATACAACAAATATCATAAATTACACTTCAAATATTATTAAAATTATTTTATTGATTTAACCTGTAATTTTATTTTGAATAGAATATATATATATATATATATATATATATATATATATATATATATATATAATAAATTATTTTTTAACAAAACATTACATTACAATGAAACATTGTGTTTCGGTAGTGACAAATTTGGGGAGAAGGAAAATATTCCATTATTTTCTGAAAATACAATATGACAATTAACCGCACAATTACTAGAAAAGTGTACCTTGGATATTATACAATTTGCATACATGCAAAAAATTTGTGGGAAAAACAAAAACATTTCAAGATGCCATCTATGATACAATATCTTGCATGCCGCTGTTGTGTTGTTCAATCATCATCATCACGTTTATAGATTGGCGACAACAGAAAATTTACATCAATCATTCAGCACAACATTGTTACCATTTGTTATCTCGGTTATTTACAGATAATGAAGCTAAGTGACATGATGTACAACACAGCTAAAAGCTAACGTTAATGTTTTCTAATGTTTAATTTATCCACATTTAGTTGGTGTTGTGGTCTACCGCATATAATCACAACTTTATCCAGAGCAGATTGTAATAAAAACATATTTATATTTAAACTGTTGTCAGGGTAATTATGTTGTGTTGCTCCCGCCAAACTAAAATAACTTGAAAGCTAAAATGTTTTTTATTTGTTGTTTTGAATATGATGATGATGCCAATTTATGTGGGTGCACCTTGGATCCCTAAATTTGAATTTGGTGAGTGGAAAGAACAAATTCAGAGTTTGTTGCAGGCACAGGAGTTTAATGAACAGCAAAAAGTCAGTATAGTGTTGGGGGCATTAACAGATGAAGCTAAGCGGGAGGTTTGTGTTTTGGGGATACAGACCGTGATACTGTACCAAAAAATTTTGAGGTATTTAGATACCCTGTACGGAGATCAGGTCCCTGTGGCAAATTTGAGATTACAATTTTTTAGCTATACACAAACTGCCAGTGGAAGTTTAAGAGCTTATTTTCTCAGGCTGCAGCCTAAAACGGTAAGCCTATCTGCCGCCAGTGTGGCCGCACTGGACATATTGCCAGGTTCTGTAGACCCCCATTTGAGTCCATTGTTGATTTAAACTAGTTTGTCCTGCTACTGAGGTCCAAGTTAGCAGGGAATTTGGGGGAGGCAGGACAAAGGGCCGTATTTGTAGGTGACTGCCCTAAGGTTGAGGTTAAATAAATGGTGTGCTCCTCCTTGGTCTAATTGATACCAGTTCCAAAGTGACATTAATGCGACAGAGTGTATTTGATGAACACTATCCAGCAGATGCCTTATCACATGGTGCGGCCCCCAACAAATTGACACTTAGAGCGGCTATGGGCTATCCATCCCTTATCAAGGCTATGTGGTGATGGATTTTGAGATAGGATGTGATAATATCTCAGGGAGGGAGGTTGTTATTGTAGCCGACCATTGTCTAATTTCCCCATTACTGATTGGTATGAATGTTATTACAACCTGTTGGCATGACCTACTTGCTTGACCAGAGGGTCTGAAGACTTTTTTCCAGGATCAGGGGACAAGGAAAGCCTGGATGGGTGCATTTGCTGTGTGCCAGAGAACAGCTGTAGTTGGTGAGAAGATGGATACATGGGGTTTGTACGTCCAGCAAGTCACAGGGGCCTAACCGTTCCAGCCAGAAGCGAGGTGGTGGTTTGGGGCCGTGCACGGATGGGTCCGAAGGGACAGGACTACTGTGGCCTGATTGAAGCACTGCCTGAGCTGGGGGCTTTCTCTGTGGCGAAGACTGTTGCATTTGTCAAACATGGCCAACTTCCTATTCGTTTGCAAAACATGACCTCTTGTCCTGTTTTTAAAGGCCGCTACCAGAAGCTGGCGAAGGTGTTTCGTGTTGACCGTGCTGATGTCCATGGCCATGATCTAAGCCTGACTGTGCAGGACGACGAAACCGTTGCAGTAGATATTGTGGAGGCTGGAAAGGGAGAACAGGTTGAACCACCTGTCGAGATGACTAAGAGATTTACAAGGCAGAGACGACTTGACTGAATGACAGAAGCAAGATTTTAAAGCTCTCCTACAAAGGTGGGTCAGGGTGTTTGCCCTCCATGAGGAGGATTTCGGGCATACTGATGTGGTGCAACAACAAATCCACACTAATGGCGCACCCCAGTAAGAGAAAAATATCGCCCCCTACCACCCATGATGTATCAAGAAATGCGCACCCTACTTGCCGATATGTTGGAAAAGAAGGTTATTCAGCCAAGTTCCAACCCTTGGGCTGCACCTATCGTGATGGTTCACAAGAAAGATGGCAGTTGGCGCTTTTGCCTTGACTATCGCAAGTTGAACTCCCTGACTTATAAAGATGCCTTTCCGCTCCTCTGTATAGAGGAGACCCTGACCTCCCTGACCCAAGCTTCCTGGTTTACCACTCTTGAATTAGCCAGTGGTTATTGGCAGGTTGGAGTTAACCCTTGAGACCGACCCAAGACCGCCTTCATCACCCCACTATGCCTATACGAGTTGCAGGATGCCATTTGGCCTCTGCAATGTGCCAGCAACGTTCCAGCGGCTTATGCAGCAGTGCTTGAGTGGCCAAATTGTTTATTCTGTACTCGTTTATTTGGATGATATCATTGTCTATTCCCCAGACTTTTCCTCCCATCTGTGCCACTTGGAGGCTAGTCTTTGAGCGACTGTAACATCATGGACTTAAGCTGAGAGTGAATACGTGCCAGCTGCTGCGGAGGGAAGTTAGGTTCCTGGGCCATGTGGTCACTCGAGAGGGGAGTAAAATCAAACCCTACGAAGGTCACTGCTGTGACTGAATGGCCGGCTCCGACCACAGTTAAAGGGTCACTTCTTCCATTTGCATTAAGCTTTGTATCTTTAGAAACCCAGTCATATTTTTGAATGGTCATGGTTTATTTCCTTATTTTCCCCTGAGATGGGAGAAATAAGGATTTAAGTGTTTTATTTCCTGCTTATCGTGACGTAAAAATCGTCATTTAGCGTCACGATAAGCAGGAAGTTATATTTCATTGAAATGACAACAGACTACAAAGATTAGCTCATTATTATTCAAGGGTGTGGGACCCACTCACCCACAGGCCTATTACAGATCAGTGGGTGGGACTTCACTTGTAGATACTGAAATCAATATCCGCCATCTTGTTTGGAAGCTAAGCTAACAAGCGCTGTGGAGATATAAGTTATGATAATGATGGAAGAAACTAAACATGATATTGAAGAAAAGGGTTTTGAAAGTCTGCTGCTCGAATCCGATGTTCGTGGCTATCTTTACGAGCCGCAGTATAGTTTAGAGCAGCTGAGGCTGATGGAGGAGAAGGAGACAGCTGCCTGTCGGTCGAGGACCCCGGACTGACTCTGGTGCTGAGCGGTCTGCTGTTGCCTGTGCTCTCGCTGTGTGCTACGGCCTATGGACACAGTCCGTCAGCTGCAGAGAATTTCAACGATGGCAATTTCTTCTGGAGGAAAGCTCTGAATCAGACGAGCACACGGACGTTTGTGTTGTGATAGTTTCACCTGACAGGACATCATGCAGTAATTCACCATACAGAAATAAATAAAAACGAGGAGTAATTCACTGTTAATTTGCCAATGTAACGTGAACGGGGTTTGTTGTTGTGGGAAGAAGGAGGCATGAATCGGCGAACATTTAAACATTTTAATAGTAAAATGAACAAATACAAAACGAAAGTAAGCCAGCGTTACACACAACAGAAACAAAACAACATAAAATCAGGCCTGTTTCTCTCTCAATCTGCCGTCGTCTCTCCCCGTTTTATGTTTTCTCTCCTTCATGAGAGACGCACCTCACAGGTGTCTTTCATTATCACTCCGCCAGCCTCGATGCGACGCGCCATCCTAACATCCCTCGCCCTTGATCGTCCTGCTCGCCACAGCTGACTAGACATTTTGTGTGAAATGAATTTCAAATTCCGGTGACAGCTAAATATTAGCGTTGTAGAGGGAAGAGTGAATTCTCTGTTGCGCTGTTCTGGTGGGTAGGTGGGTTAGTGGGTGTGGCTTGCGGAGCTGTGCAATGCGGGGCATTGAGGGAACTGTAGTCTCTTAATACAAATGTGCCCCTTGGTTATTTTCTGTCTTTTCTTGGTCAAGAGGGCACCAAATTAAAAAAAAATATTTTACATTTCGACTACATATATGATCCACTTTCAATAAAGATTAATGTTGCAATGGGTGAAATGCTCCTTTAAGGAAGTATGTGCTTTCCTGGGCTTAGCAGGTTACTATTGTCACTTTATTGTCAACTTTGCAAAGGTAGTACACCCCTTGAATGCCCTCTTAAGTGGAGCCCCTGCAGATAAGAGAACATCTCGGCAGATCTCTTGGTCTGACGAGTGTCAACAAGCTTTTAATTACCTGAAAACTGCTTTGACTGGGGCCCCAATCTTGGCCTATGCTAATTATGCAGAACCTTTTGTGTTGTACACAGATGCGAGCAATGCTGGTTTGGGAGCTGTCTAAGCCCAGCTACAGAATGGGCGTGAACGGAGTTGTTGCCTATGCTAGTAGGAGCCTGCATCCTAGCAAATGTCACAAAATGGCAAATGACTAATCTTAACAACAAAAGCAATGATAAAATAGTGTAAATAAATATGGAAAACAGTAAAAAAATAAACCTAATTAATTATTCATGGCCCAGTGCATGATGGGAACACCAGTATCAGAAAAGTTGACTAATTTTACTTACATTTATAATGTTGATGTTTACGCTTTCATTTCTACACAATTGAATTGAGTACTACTATAGAATTTACTTATTTTTTTATTTAACTTTTTTTCATGTAAATTACATTGTTCCCTTTAGTAGTCACCTCGAGTTACGTCAGAAGTGACGGAAATGAGGTTTCGACATAGAAAGCCAATCCTCTTCGAGTATTTAACAACGAGCCAATGGCATGAAAATGCCTTGGGGCTGCGGAATTTGCATAGCGTACTCCGTCCCACCGTGTGGGTATAAAAAGGAGGAAGTGAACGCAACCGGCAGTATGTTTTCGCTTCGGAGCCAAGAGATCTTCTTAACTCCACAAGCCACACAATCTGAGTCTACTACTGTGACTCACCTCTTCGAGGCGAGTGAACTCTCTGGTGTGACGGCGGTATCCAGCTTCACATTGCCGTGCGATCTGAGCAGTGGTCTGCCAGTGTGTGTGTCTCTCCCTGGTTGCTTCAACATCCACGGAGTTTTCTCCTTTCACTAAAAGAGTGTGCACGCGGCACGTCTTTTTAAAGGCGCGTCTTTCTAAAGACGATCTGCCCGTGTATTTCTGAGTGCGGTATTCTGATAGATTCAGCTGATGGGCGCGAGCGCTGTTTGACGTGTTTGGGCTTTGATCACGCTCGGACGGCGCTCGTGGGTGTGTCACGTCATGTTCTCTCAGTGGGAACGTGACCATCGCAATGTATTGTGAGACATCAGGTGTGAAATTTAACCGACAAAATTCCTCGGTCTACACCCCGTCTTTCACGTTGCAACCCACGTGGTCCCGAGTGAGTGCACGGCTGCAAATATATATATATATATATATATATATATATATATATATATATATATATTATAATTAAATAAAAGGGCCCGCGTTCTCATTTGGTCCCCCAGTTGATGAAATCATGTTTATCGCCGCATCACAAGGTGAGCTAGAGTTCTCTGGATCTGACTCGTCTGTGCCGCTGTCCTAAAACGGATGTGCTGGCGTAGCGAGTTACATTCAGAGTTCACAGCTATGCTTCCCGGGCTGCCACGAGTGTTGGGTTTGTGTGGAAAATTCTGCCATGTCCCAAGCACTCTTGGCTAATGATTGGTTTTGGGGGTGGCGTACCCAAATCCTTTCTACCCGGATGCGCATGAAGAGGCCATGACATCGTGGAAGTCTCCTTTGACTTTCACGACTGTTCAGTGGCCTCTTCCGCCTTCTCTGCCCTTGTAGAGGCCGCAGTCTAGGGTGCACTGGGGTTCCCCCCTGTGGAGTGGTCTGTGGCAACACTCAGGTGTCCCCACAGCGCCTCCACCTGGCGTGGCAGCCCTAGGCACCCCTCCAGTGCCATGGGTCCTTGTCTACTCCGGTGGCGGGACCGATGGAGCTGCGGGACAGACTGCCACCTCACTGTGTGTTATTGCCATCATTTGGGGTGTGCAGTGACATGCACGAGGGTAGGGCTGATTCAGGGCTCATCCTTGATCTGCCTGCCGTCCCTGATTTTGCTCTACAAGCAACGAAGGTGACCGCATGCTCCCTGAGTTAGGTGATGTCCACATGCGTGGTCAGACCTTTCTGGCTCAACCTGGTTGATGTGCGCAAGACTGAGTGAACCAGTTTCCTCAACTTCCCCATATCCCAGGCTGGCCTCTTCGGCGGCGCGGTCGAGAACTTTGCCCAACAGTTCTCGGCCGCCCTGAAGTGGACTGTGGCTCTTTTTCTGACCCTACGGCTTCTTCTGCCAAAACCAGCCGCTGGTTCAGACGCCTCAGCCCGCTTGCCGCCGAATGCGCCCTCCTGCGACTTCCGCCCCCTCCTGTCCAGCCCCAGCAGCAGTGGGCCGTGCCATGGAGGTGGTCGCAGGAGGCGCCCCTGCCCGTACCAGCCCCGCAGCCCCGCTGCGTCGCTCCCGTGACGGGCAGCTCAGATATGGCTTGCAGTTCTTTCAGGGAGTGGTCGCAGGCCTACTCCTTCCCCCGGTGGAGGGCTGGGGGAGAACCTTTTTCTCCAAAGAGCTGCATTCCATCCCTGAGCACACAGAGCAAGATGAAAGGGCGCAGCGCCCCGTGCCTCGCCACTCTCATTCTCCTCTGTCTCTGAGGGTGCGGATGGGAGTGTGTCGTCCCCGGACCACACGGCTCCCCTCCCCCTCTATCGCCAGACCCCCGGCAGAACAGACCCCCGTGAAACGTTGGTCCTTCCCTGGTCTCTACTGTCGGGGAGCAGAGCTCGACTATGCACCCGCACGGGGTACCTCCTGTGCGCATGCCAGTCGCTCTGCCTCGCTGCCCCTCCGGGGACGTCTGTGATTGGCATGACCCCGCTGGATCAGTTCCTGGGAGCTTGGCTAGAGCTCCCCGGCCTGTCCCGCTGGGTCATCAGAGCGATCAGATTCGGCTATGCGATTCAGTTCTCACGGTCTCCTCCCCGTTTCAGGGGAGTCGCTCGACTTTGGTCGGTGGCAACGCCCCGGTCATGAGAGCAGAGATTGCGACCCTGCTGGCGAAGGGTGCAGTCGAGACGGTCCCTCCAGCCGAGGTGAGGTCAGGGTTTACAGCCCCTACTTCATTGTCCCCAAGAAGACCGGTGGGTTATGACCGATCCTGGATCTGCGCATTTTGAACTGTACTCTTCATCGGATGCAGTTCAAAATGCTCACAGCCAAACGCATTTTCGAATGCGTCCGGCCTCAGGATTGGTTTGCAGCGATCGACCTGAAGGACGCGTACTTTCATGTCTCCATTTTGCCTCGAAACAGATCGTTCTTCGGTTTGCTTTCGAAAGCCAGGCATATCAGTACACGGTTCTCCCATTTGGGTTAGCTCTGTCCCTCGCGTCTTCACGAAGATCGTCGAGGCAGCCCTTGTTCCCCTTCACGAACACGGGGTTCGCATCCTGAATTACCTCGACGATTGGCTGATCCTAGCACACTCTCGAGATCAGGTTTGCGAACACAGAGATCTGGTGCTCCGGCACCTAGCCCGGCTGGGCCTTCGGGTGAGACCGGAAGAAGAGCAAACTTTGCCCCGTGCAGAGGATCTCTTTTCTCCGCATGGAGATTGACTCGAGTCGCCATGTCCGCGCAGCTCACGAACGAGCGCGGCACGCTCACTGCTGACTTGTCTTCGACAGTTTGAGGGCAAGAGTGCGGTCCCACTGAAAGTTTTTCAAAAGCTCCTGGGGCATATGGCATCCGCAGCCACGGCTACGCCACTCGGATTGCTTCATATGAGACCGCTTCAGCTATGGCTTCGCGATCGAGTCCCGAGGTGGGCATGCCATCGCGGCTCGCTCCGAGTCCCAGTGACTCCAGCGTGCCGCCGAACCTTCTTCCCGTGGTCGAACCTCAGCTTTCTATGGGCAGGTGTCCCTCTCCAGCGAGTTTCCAGGCATCTCGTTGTCTCCATGGATGCGTCTACCACGGGTTGGGGTGCCATGTGCAATGGGCATGCAGCCGCGGGTTCCTGGACAGGAACCCAGCGTCTCATGCACATCAATTGCCTCGAGCTGCTGGCAGTACACCTGGCCCTGCACCGCTTCCGAGCACTGCTCAAGGGTCAACACGTACTTGTCCATTCAGACAATACTGCTACAGTAACGTACATCAACCACCAGGGTGGTCTACGCTCACGTCGGATGTCGCAGCTCGCTCGCCACCTCCTGCTATGGAGTCAGAAGCACCTGAGGTCCCTTCGTGCTGTGTACATTCCACTAGACCGGAACCTGGCGGCAGACGAGCTGTCACGGGTCCGCCCTATCTCCGGCGAATGGAGACTCCATCCCCAGACGGTCCAGCTGATCTGGGACCAGTTCGGGGAGGCACAGATAGACCTGTTCGCCTCCCGGGACTCATCCCACTGCGCCCAGTTTTATTCCCTGTCCGAGGGCACGCTCGGCACAGATGCGCTGGCGCACAGCTGGCCGCGGGGCCCATGCAAGTATGCGTTTCCCCCAGTGAGCCTCCTTGCACGGGTGTTGTGCAAGATCAAGGAGGACGAGGAGCAGGTCTTGCTGGTAGCCCCTTACTGGCCCACCAGACGTGGTTCTCCGAACTCATGCTCCTCGCGACAGCACCTCCTTGGGCCAATTCCTCTGAGACAAGATCTACTCACTCAGAGACGGGGCACTCTGTGGCACCCTCGTCCCGATCTCTGGAGGCTACACGTGTGGCTCCGAGATGGGACGAGACAGGTTGAGGACACCTTTCGCGTTGAAGTGGAACCTCTTCGTCAACTGGTGCTCTTCTCTCGAGAAGACCCCCGGAGATGTTCGATCGGTGTCATGCTTCCTTCCTGCAAGGAGGGTTGGAGCGTAGGCTGTCGCCCTCCACCCTTAAGGTTTACGTCGCGGCCATTGCCGCGTCTCATGATGCAGTGAAAGGTAAGTCTAAGGGAAGCATGACCTGGTCATCAGGTTCCTGGGGGAGCGCAGGTTAAATCTGCCTCACCCTCCCCTCGTGCCCTCTTGGAACCTCTCAGTAGATATAAGTGCTCTGCAGAGGCCTCCCCTTGAGCCCTTGCAATCGGTAGAGTTAAGTTCTGTCATTGAGGACAGCACTCCTGGTTGCATTGGCCTCCTTCAGGAGGGTAGGGGACCTGCACGCATTCTCCGTCGAAGCGTGCCTGGAGTTTCGGGCTGGCTTACTCTCACGTAGTCTTGAGATCCCGGCCTGGATATGTGGCCAAGGTTCCTACCACTCCCTCCGGGACCAGGTGGTGAACCTGCAAGCGCTGCCCCTGGAGTAGGCAGACCCAGCCTTGGCACTGCTCTGTCCAGTACGTGCACTCCACACTTACGTTGACAGAACGCGGTGTTTCAGGACCTCAGAACAGCTCTTGTCTGTCATGGGGGGAGCCAGAAGGGAAGGGCTCTCTCAAAGCAACGGCTTTCTCACTGGATAGTGGACGCCATTGCTTTGTCTTACCAGCAGCAAGGCCGGCCGTGCCCCCTTGGTGTGACGGCCCACTCCACTAGGAGTGTGGCTTCCTCTTGGGCTCTAGCGCATGGCGCCTCGCTAACAGACATTTGCAGAGCTGCAGGCTGGGTGACACCCAACACCTTCGCAAGATTTTATAATCTGCGAATTGAGCCGGTGTCCTCTTACGTACTCGCTTCCGCCAGTACTGGACCCGCTTAAGTGTCTTCGCTTGCTCACCATTCCACTCTCCGACTGGATAAGTGCGATATTCCTCAGCGATATTCCTCAGAGTCTTCCGTTGAAGCCCTGAGTCCTCCAGCACTCATGATGCGGGCACCACTGTGCTTGCTATGGTGCCGGCTAGGTGCATCCATGTGCACGGTTCCCTGCGGTAACTGTCATGTGTATTACTCCACTGTAAGCCTCCCTGAGCATGTGTCTTCCCTCGGCAAGCCATCTGCCACCCCTGGAGCTAAGTTCTTGTCACCTGCGGTTGGCGCTCCAGTGATCTCCTTGTGTAGTCCCTAATTGGCCACATGTGTACTCGTAAGTCCTCCTTCAGTAGGCATTGGTAGCATGTTCCTCCCGGGATATGCTTCCCAGTGTACCTTGGTATTCCTGTGTTAAAGTAGGAACTCCTGGTGATAAAATAATATGTTCAGGAGTCCAGAGTTTCGCAGGGCACTGGTAGACAGCTGGAAGATGGCGTGATGGCACAGACCCCCATTCTCCGTCACTTCTGATGTAACTCGAAGTGACTACGAAAGGGAACGTCTCGGTTATGGATGTAACCCTCGTTCCCTGAGTAGGGAACAGAGACGTTACGTCTCCTTGCCACTTCTGCTGTACCACTGGGTAGACGCCGAGTTCAGTCTTGGCTCCTCAGCGAAGACATACTGCGGTTGCGTTCACTTCCTCCTTTATACCCACACGGTGGGACGGAGTATGCTATGCAAATTCCGCAGCCCCAAGGCATTTTCATGCCATTGGCTCGTTGTTAAATACTCGAAGAGGATTGGCTTTCTATGCGAAACCCCATTCTCCATCACTTCTGACATAACTTCATCCCTACTCAGGGAACGAGGGTTACATCCGTAACTGAGACGTTTTTTTTCTGTAGTATTTACTTTGCAAAATCATCTTTATCAGTTGTGATTCTGATGAGTATCTTTCAAGAGCAAGTGTTTGGCGAATCCCACATTGACATTTGAGGGCTGGCCAAAATATCTCTTATAGGTGGTTTAGAGTTGATTCTTTTGTTTTTTTTTTTTTTGTGGGGGGGGGGGGGTATTTTATTAATAAATAAACTTTATTCAGCACTTTCAACTTTACAGAACTTGTTCATTCACAAACAGCTATATTACACACTGCATTAAAGGGAATATTTTAAAAATCCATAATGGGGCACTTTAATAACGGTTTATAACATGCAACCATGCTCACCATTATGTGCACACTTTATGAATGCTTTATGATTGTGTGCTGAATGTAGGATGCAAATAAATTTAGATGGCACATTAATAGCAGCGGAATAGCAGTGAACAGGTGGGAACTGAAACAGATCAATTTCCTCCTATAGTCAGATGAGTTTTAAAAACTAACAGTTTAGACTTTTAATCCGTATTAAAATAAAGCTGAGCTGCGATCGTCCCACAGTTTTCATGCTGATAATCTGATCAACTCCTACAGCTCACAGCAGAGAGCTTTTTACCAGAAATGTGTTTCCGGAAGAGCGTTCCTGGACATACGGTCATACACTTCAGTATTTTATGGGTTCATGCAGGCAGTGGAATTTTTGTTATTTTTCACACTCGTTTAGAGGCCAGAGAGCCATTTTTAATTCTGTGAATTTATCAAGCTGCAATGGGATGAGGAATTTCGGGGGAGGCTATTGCCAAAAAAAAAAAAAATCTATAAAATCGAATCCTATTAAAGCACATAAACAAGCAAATGGTGCTTCCTACACACACAAGCACAGCAGAAGAGAAATGCATCTCTGTCTCCGTCTCTAGATAAATCAGGACTGTGTGTTTCTGTCGTGCTGCTGTGGCTGTTTTCTCATGTATGTTTGATGGTTCATACTTCTAAGAGATTAATCCTATACTCATCTCTCTCCGAGTGCATTCTCGGAGTAAGTGAGTGAGTGAGTTGTGCTCTTAACATGTGTTGCAGTGTTCAAATCAGTATAAACCAGTTCCTCTTCTGCAGACTTGTACTGTATATGAATTGGGAATGTGAACGTATATATTTTCAAAATTGATTAGCCTTGTCAACTAGAAAACTGTTTTTTTTGGGTTTTTTTTTCTTCAAACAACTACGATTGTGAAAAGAGTAAAGATGTGCAATGTATATTATGAAAGGCATTTGTTTTTGGCATTTGGTGCATGTAAACAGGTACGTGTACACATCAAATGGGTACTTGAGCACCTGGCCTTTTTATTACTGGAGAGAAAGTGCCCTTTTTCTGGGGTGCTTTTTATTTTGAAAAATAACATATATTCTTTTTTGTGCACAGCTTCCTTGTCAAACAAGTAAGGAATAATTGACGACAGGCCGTTGAATTATTAGAAAAATAATGCACACCCGAGGTGGTAATGCGGTCACGACGTGAAGCGGAGTGGCCGTTACACCTCGGGTGTGAATTATTTTCGGATAATTCGACGGCCTGAAGTCAATTGTTCGCTTATACTACAGTTACCACACCTCAAAACATTGTTCAGATGATTCATATCAAGACGTTTGTCAAGATTTTGACATTGAAGTGCTCTTGTATGTAGGACTAATTTCTTACGCATCTAATCCCATGCCTCCGTTGCTAATTCCAAAACGTCCTTTTAGAGGTAGTAAATAACGGAGGTTTGAGTCACTGATAGCAGACTAATGTAATGATGGGGGACACACTTACAATGCGCTGAAATATTCGAAAACCGACTGTTTCCATCGACTGTAGCAGGTGACGAGTAGAGCACCAGAGAGAGAGAGAGAGAGAGAGAGAGAGAGAGAGAGAGAGAGAGAGAGAGAGAGAGAGAGAGAGAGAGACGTTGAAATGATGAGACAGAAAAGCATGTGCGTAGATATTATTTATTTATTTATTAACTTCGTTTTAATTAATTCGTTCATTATTGTTTTCTATAATTGACAGTAGATAACCCAATAAATGAAAAACACAAAGCCCTTTTCACAAGTAAGCCTATCAATAATTATTTATTTGTTATAGGCCTATTATCTGGAATAATTTACGAAAATCCGTGCAGTAGGACTATTAATTTATTTATATATTCAGTTTAATTTTCTATTTAGCCTATTAAAGATAGGACTATACTTTATTTATTAAAGTCAATTGATTGTGAAGTTAGACATCGAAAATTGCAGATCAAGCGCATGGGGCTGCATGTCTTCTCTTGTTATGAATTGAATCCTAACTCTGCGCAGTGATATGGAACTGTAATGCGGTTCAAACTTGCCTGAAACTACTTTAGCCGTGCGTTTCCCTGAAAATAATGCACACCTTTAGAACGTTCTCAACCAATCAGAATCAAGCATTCAACAGCCCTGTAGAATAAATATATTTATTGAATAGTGTATAAAAATATATCAGGTCAGGAGTTTTGAAGCCCTCCCTCTCTGAAGCACTTGGGCTCGCACTGCACTGCCATTTGGACATTCTTTGAGCCGAGTGGCTAAACAGTCCGTGAGGCACGTGCGGTTCGTTCAAAATGAAAGTTGAACTTCGACGGCATCTGGACGTGAATTCCACGTCTTTTCTGCGCTGGCTTCTTTTTTTTAGTTCTTCTGGATGTGTTGCTACCAATTGTATGTGTATATATATTCCTGCATATCAAATATTACACCTATATTGTCTAAGTTCGTGAAAGGCAATCAATTAGGCTTTTTTTTTACACATCTGAACTTGACTAAGGTTATATAAAGGTCCAAAATCGGTACGGTCAGACCTGGATGTCTATAAAACCATTTAAACGTGTACATCAACATGTTCTTGGCTAAAGAAAAAGAGTTATAATTTAGAACAACATTTTATTGTAAATATTAGGCTACATTTGTCTTTCAGTTGTTAAATTGCTAGTATTCAAAAAAGATTATAAAAATAGTAGGCTACAATTACATTTTCTCTAACTGTTTCACATTAAGATTAAGCAGCCATTAATCAAACTAGAATATAACAAAAGTACAGGAACAGTCGACACATTCTATAATATTATAGAATAGTCTTTCTATAATATTCCACCATTGATGGATAGAAGTCAGAGCTGTGGCCAGTGCTTGAAGTGGGGGGAAAAGGTGCCGGTACTCTCTTGCATTGTCAAATCATGACATTTGAGATTTTTACAGGGAAAAACAAAACTTGGAAATATTGCTCTTACAACAACAATTTACTGTTATTTGTTAACAACATAAATGTATTTAAACAAGTAGTGTGTGCGCGCATTTCTTTAAAAAGAAACATTCTCTTTTTAGAAGTTGGTCATTAATAAATTTGATTCTTGAAGTTTGTTAAGATGGGAAGTAGGCTATACAACAATTGCATGTAAATGGTAAACAACAGAAACAACCAAGAAAAAGCTCTCGATATTGTCTTTTCAGTCATACTTGGATATGTTTACAAGACAGCAAACATAAAAAGTAGGCCGACAAGTTTGATTTGGGCATGTAGGCTACCTCTGTAGGCTTTTACATAAACTAAAAGAAAAGCTTATGTCACCGGGGTGACAAAGACAGGCGGAACCTTTTATTCACGGACGGGTTTCCGTGGGGAAGGATTTCCGATGTGGGACCCGGAAGACTCCAGTTCCGGAAAACTCCGAACAGAGACGGAGGATGATTATTTGATTTAAAACAGGTGCGGGAGAAGACGAATGCGATCGCGAATTGGGACACGTTGTCAGTTGGGAAGGATAAAAGGATGTCTCATCTTCAGCAGAGAGGATGAAGAGGGCAGCGGAAGAGAAGGGAGGAAATCAGCCGGAGAGGAAGAGGGCAATGGAAGAGAAGGGAGGAAGAAGAGGAGGGAGGAAGAAGAGGGAGGAAGTCGAGGGAGGAAGTCGGAGGAAGTCAGCCGGAGAGGAGAGGCGCTGTGTGTGACTTTTGGGTGAAGCTGGAGAAGTCAAGAGGAGGACTGCGGTGGATAAGAGATAAGTAGCCTACTGTTGACGTTTGGATTGTGAAAGGAGAAATCTTGTGGAAGACGTGATAAGAGGATGAATGCTGTTGATGTTTGGAGTATGATATGAGAAATCTGTTTGGAGGATGTGATGAACCTTCAGAAGGTGCAAATCTGACTTTTTGGAGGAAGTTTGAATGTCCCACGCCTTATTGGAAGAAGCCCAAGAGATTGTAGTGATGTGCAGTGGACCAGATCTCCTGTCTATGCCCTAGTTTGTGAGTGACGAGACTTTGCAGTGTTGTTCATCAATATAATCACGTGTGCAGATTTGTGTGAATTACAGTTAAACACGAGTGGAAGTGTAATGCTGTGACACTGGGGAAGTGGTCCTGGCTGTGGAGACATCGTCCGCATTTCATTGGATGGAAGCCGATGGAGGAAGACATCTAGTGGTGAAATTCTCTTTAATCTCTATATGGAGTTGTGAAGTACCATCCTACTGTTGAATTGCCATTCTATCGCTTTATCTGCCCGAGTCCCATGAAGAGGGCCAGCTACGTTGTACAATTGCCATCTTTTCTCTCTGCTTGCCTGAGCCCTGCGAAGAGAACCAGCTTCGCTGTTGAATCCTTACTCCTCCCTGTTCATCGGGATGCTGTGAGTAGAATCAGTTACACTGTTGAATTCTCATGTTTATTCTCTGTCGGCCTGAGCCCTGTGAAGAGAACCAGCTTTGCTGTTGAATCCTTACTCCTCCCTGTTCATCTGGATGCTGTGAGTAGAACCAGTTACACTGTTGAATTCTCACGTTTATTCTCTGCCTGCCTGAGCCCTGTGAAAGGAGAGAGCTAGCTTTGCTGTTGAATCCGTACTCCTCCCTGTTCCTCTGGATGTTGTGAGTAGAACCAGTTACACAGTTGAGTTCTCATGGATATTCTCTGCCTGCCTGAGTCCTGTGAAGAGAGCCAGCTTTGCTGTTGAATCCGTACTCCTCCCTGTTCCTCTGGATGTTGTGAGTAGAACCAGCTACACTGTTGAATTCTCACGTTTGTTCTCTGTCTGCCTGAGTCCGGAGACGAGAGCCAGCTTCGCTGTTGAATCCTCACTCCTCCCTGTTCATCTGGACCCTGTGAGTAGAGCCAGTTAAACCGTTTATTCTCTGCCTGTCTGAGCCCTGTGAACAGAACCAGTTATACTGTGGAATCGTCATCTTGGCCCTCTGCCTGCTTGAGCCCTGAGAAGAGAGCCAGTAATACCGTTGAATCCGCACTCCTCCTTGCTCATCTGGACCCTGTGAGTAGAACCAGTTATACTGTTGAACCCTCACCTGTTCTCTGTCTGCATGAGCCCTCAGAAGCGAGCCAGCTTTGCTGTGGATTCCGTACTCCTCTCCAGTCATCCGAATCCTGTGAAGAGAGAGAGAGACAGTTCTACTGTGAATCTGAGTGAAACAGTTCCACTGGGAACCCTTACCTGTCCTCTGCTTGGCGGATTCCTGCGAAGAGAGCCAGCCCTGTTGCTGATCCCTTAGCCTCCTCTGACCACTCGAACCCTAGGAAGAGAAGGGACGGTTCTGTTGTGAACTCGAGAGAAACAGCTCCACCGGGAACTCTTACCTGTCCTCTGCCTGTCGGGGCCCCGAGAAGAATCAGATCGGCTGCGAATCTTCACCTCTCCTCAGCTGGCTGAGGCTGTTTTAACTTCAGCTATTTAATAAAGATTCTGTGTTTTTCCTAAATTACTTTGCCTGGGTGTCCTCTGTGGTGTTGGCTCCTTGCGGTGGTACGTGAGTCGGGGGAGTTTGGGACGGCCGGTCATCTGGCGTCCACCCTCCTCCGACGACCCGTGACACTTATTCTGACTTGCTTGCTCATTTTATTTATTTATAAAATATAGTTTTACCCAAACTGAATAATAAAGACGTTTAAATGGATAAATCTTGTATAAATATGTTTGAGTCTTTTTCTTTTCTGACAAAGCCTACTCCAGTTCTTGTTAAAACAAACTAGACATGCAAATTCGGATATATTTTGGTCACTTTTTGTGTGAAATCTTATTTATTTTCTCCATCAAAAGTGTGGTTTCACCTTTAATGAGCGTGACCACAACAAAAATAGTCACTGCAGCTCACAGCTCACGCGATGCTCCTCCTCGCGGTGTGACTGCAGTCATTGATTAACATGTAAGCCGAAAAAGATACGCGCTACTCACACTTGCGGTGGCCGCGGATCCCGTGATCAGCTCCGGTTGCCGTTTCGCAGCCGTAACGCGGCGCAGATGTGTGTAGTAAATAAAGGGATAACGGCTGTCGCGCCTTTTCTGTCAGTGGTATAGAGTACCGGCTGTATGCGAGAAGTAGCGGTACGCAACAAAAAGTGCAGGTACGCTTAAGAGTAAAATGTAGAAGTGCCGGTACTGCGTACCGCTGAGTACCTGGCTGTGGCAGTACTAACTTTCAGGTAGTTCAGTCTTGAATTACTGTTAAATAGACATAAATAAAATTATTTAGAGTCTACTAAATTTGTGCTTTATAGTTTTGTTTTGTTTATGGCTATTTTTTATATCCAGCCGTTCCTGGAGCTTGCTTCAGGTGTCCGCCATTGCTGCATCAATGTCTGATTCTGTGGCATTTAGGCTCCACCTCGTCACAGCATCTGAGGGAAGAGAATGTGGTTTAAAAAAAGGCTAATTTGTAGGTTAATTAGGTAAGTTTTTTGAAAATGTCTGAAAATAGCAATGTTATTTTTCTGCATAATAATCTTATGCCAATAAAAGATGTTCTGCATTAAATGTGTTTAAATAGTGAAATAATTAAAAATAAAACATCCAGACAAATGGTCTTTTAAAGAATGTCCCCTGATTAAAAGCTAACAATAAAAATTACATTAATATTAAGACAAGGAACAAGAGTTTTTTTATGTTGTTTAATGTCATAAGGCCAAAATTACCTTGAATTACTTCGTACAAAGGTGTCAGCGTTGAATGGCATATTACCAATTTGGCCTCCACCCCTCATATTGAAATTCACCATTATGGCATTTGTCATGATTCTGTGAAAGAAATTACATAGGATTACTTAACCTCAAAAAAAGAAAAAAGTCCACATATAGGTCATTGTAGATGAGACCCAATTGACAGCAAGTGAAAACAATGGTATCAATAATCATTCGATACTCAATTAAATACTTGTACTTCTAACAAAGGTTGACAGCGAACTCCAAATAAGCCAGTGTTTTAAACACACCACATATAATACTTTCAGTTGACATGGGGTAGGCACTCCTTGAGGGTCTGGTGCCACCTATTTCAAAATGTTAAGATATGTAAAATATAAATTCAGTTTTGGATAGGACAAACCCATGGCTGGAAAAGACCATTATCATGCATACCCTCACTTCTGGGATCTTTCCGGAATGCAGCGGTCAAGAGGCAAGACAACATTAGGAAATTCTGTTAATGAAAACATAAAACAAACTTAAAATATAGCTGCGAGCAGCGATTGCGGGGGCCCAGCCGGTGGCACCGCAACCCCGGTGCCTAAAGGCACCGGGATGGACCGCCGGCTTTGGCCCTGCATCGTGCTCGCAGCTATATATATATATATATTAGTGCTGTCAAACGATTAAAATATTTAATCGCGATTAATCGCATTAATGTCATAGTTAACTCTGATTAATCGCACATTTTTATCTATTCTTAATGTCTTTTGATTTCTTTTTGTTACATTTTTTTCTCATTTTAATGCTCTTATCAACATGGAAAAGTGGATTGGCTTGTTTAGTGTTTGTTTAGTGTTTTTTTTTATTATTATTATTGAAAATAACATTGGAATAGTGTTCAATTTCACTCTAACATATATAGCCTAAATAATCTCTCACACAATGCAACACTGTCCATCAATAAAAGGGTGAAAGAAATACTGACGAGGTGCTGATATTGGCGAGGGGGCGGAGAATTTGCATCATCTGTGTTTGTGTGTGTGTGTGTGTGTTTGCTTGGCCATCATCAAGTGGTGTTTCAGGCTGGACGTGCTGCGATGATGATAGCTCAGTTCATAATGACAAAACATACAGATTGCTTTGGTCTTGTCAATGGGACAATTTGGCAACTTTTTAAAAGTAAACTTTACATTCAGAATCTCATTGGCATCCATTTCGGCGTCTCGCGCTTGTCATCCACTCAAAACATAACGTTACTATTTGGCCGGCTCGCAAGCTGAAACGAGTGTGTGCGGCACAAAACGTCCTCGCGCTGCGCTCTGAAACCCATTCATTGCAATTGCTTGCCCCGCGCGAGGACGTTCCGTTGCTTCTTCGACCAAAGCGCAAGCGGATCTAGCTAGACCGGAAACAAAACAACAGGCACGCCGCACACACTCGTTCGGGCTTGCGAGCCGGCTTTGAGTGGATGACGAGCGCGAGACGCTGAAATGGATCAGGACGCATGCCGCGTCCTGTTGCAAAAGTATGTGAAACAACTACAAAGTTTGCTAGGACAAAAAGATCGTTAATCGCGCGATAAAAAAATTAACGCCGTTAAAATGGGTTTGCGTTAACGCCGTTAATAACGCGTTTAACTGACAGCTCTATATACACACACACACACACACACACACACAGTATACACTCACCGGCCACTTTATTAGGTACCCCATGCTAGTAACGGGTTGGACCCCCTTTTGCCTTCAGAACTGCCTCAATTCTTAGTGGCATAGATTCAACAAGGTGCTGGAAGCATTCCTCAGGGAGTTTGGTCCATATTGACATGATGGCATCACACAGTTGCCGCAGATTTGTCGGCTGCACATCCATGATGCGAATCTCCCGTTCCACCACATCCCAAAGATGCTCATTGGATTGAGATCTGGTGACTGTGGAGGCCATTTGAGTACAGCGAACTCATTGTCATGTTCAAGAAACCAGTCTGAGATGATTCCAGCTTTATGACATGGCGCATTATCCTGCTGAAAGTAGCCATCAGAAGTTGGGTACATTGTGGTCATAAAGGGATGGACATGGTCAGCAACAATACTCAGGTAGGCTGTGGCGTTGCAACGATGCTCAATTGGTACCAAGGGGCCCAAAGAGTGCCAAGAAATATATTCCCCACACCATGACACCACCACCACCAGCCTGAACCATTGATACAAGGCAGGATGGATCCATGCTTTCATGTTGTAGACGCCAAATTCTGACCCTACCATCCGAATGTCGCAGCAGAAATCGAGATTCATCAGACCAGGCAACGTTTTTCCAATCTTCTATTGTCCAATTTCGATGAGCTTGTGCAAATTGTAGCCTCAGTTTCCTGTTCTTAGCTGAAAGGAGTGGCACCCGGTGTGGTCTTCTGCTGCTGTAGCCCATCTGCCTCAAAGTTCGACGTACTGTGCGTTCAGAGATGCTCTTCTGCCCACCTTGGTTGTAACGGGTGGTTATTTGAGTCACTGTTGCCCTTCTATCAGCTCGAACCAGTCTGGCCATTCTCCTCTGACCTCTGGCATCAACAAGGCATTTCCGCCCACAGAACTGCCGCTCACTGGATGTTTTTTCTTTTTTCGGACCATTCTCTGTAAACCCTAGAGATGGTTGTGCGTGAAAATCCCAGTAGATTAGCAGTTTCTGAAATACTCAGACCAGCCCTTCTGGCACCAACAATCATGCCACGTTCAAAGTCACTCAAATCACCTTTCTTCCCCATACTGATGCTCTGTTTGAACTGCAGGAGATTGTCTTGACCATGTCTACATGCCTAAATGCACTGAAGTTGCCGCCATGTGATTGGCTGCTTAGAAATTAAGTGTTAACGAGCAGTTGGACAGGTGTACCTAATAAAGTGGCCGGTGAGGTATATATATATATAAAGCCGGTGGCACCGCCACCTTGGTGCCTTTAGGGTTATTCTGTAATTAACGTGCAAAAACGTAACCCCTGCTTTGGAATACATACTAGTATGTATTCCACAATTGGAAATACATACTAACATACTTAGTCAGAACTGAATAGTTGATATCTGAATGACAGATCACCATAGAAGTCAATGGAAAAAATGTGACTAGTAACAAAAGAATAGTTACTAGTCACCATTGAAAATAAGTACTAGTGTCTAATGAATAAGTACTAGTATCTATTTAATAGGTACTAGTATCTAATGAATAAGTACTAGTAACTAATTAATAAGCATTGGTATGTAATGAATAAGGACTAGCATCTAATGAATAAGTACTAGTATCTAATAAATAAGGACTAGTGTCTAATGAATAAGTACTAGTATCTTTAAAAAGGTACTAGTACCTAAAGAATAAACACTAGTATCTAAAGAAAAGGCACTAGTATCTAAAGAATAAGCACTAGTAGCTAATGAATAAGTACTAGTACTTAATGGAATAGATACTAGTATCTAAAAATAAGTACTAGTAGCATGAAAATAGAGACTAGTAGGTTAAAATGATTAAATGTTAAAACGGCTTGCCATACTCTATCTGTCGTTTCGACTAGTCACAATTACGTTACAGATATCTTAAATGATAATACAAACTATCCAAAATGTAATTACGACTAGAAAGACGTTGTTGATATCTACAATGTTAATTACGAATAGTCAAACTTAGCTTTTAAATGTTAAAAGGGCTTGCCATACAGAAGTGTAGGCTCAGAGAGACACTCAACATTTTCAAACCAAAATATCTGACTTTCTGTGGGTCCTAGCTCATGAGTGTAAATTAGAAAGTTGTCCGGCTTGAGGAGAATATATGAATATATGAAACGATGAGATCAACATGTGTACTGAGTTTCATATTATTACATGCAAGCGTGTTTGATTTATGGACCAAGTTTTTGGACCCCGTTCCAGGGGGCGCTGTCTAGCCCCCTTGCCACACCCGGGTACCATCTTCAGCCCGGCTCTGATGGCTGTGGGATCTGACCTGTGTGCAAAGTTTCAAGAGTTTTCAAACCCATTAAGGGCCCCAAAAGCCGCTAAGAGACTCAAAATCATCAAAAAAAGGAATGTTAAAGTTTGATGCGTTGCTATGGCAACATTATCTTAGATATTGAATAATGCTTTCACAGCTCTTCATCTGGCGTGTGTTTACATTATACACATGAAGTTTGAAGCAAATCGGGTAAAAGTAAGAGTGCGATTTCAAAGCATTTTGAAAGTGAAACACTTTCTGCTGCCAGTTGGTGGCGCTATATATTTGACTCACAATAGTCACATCCATGTGATCGGCCTCTTACAACGAACACACTGCTGAAGTTTCATCAAGATCAGTTAATGTATGCAGAAGTTTTAACACACTTCCTTTTTGATTTATTTACTTACTTTTTTGATTTATGGACCAAGTTAATTTAATTAATACACTAATTATATAAAACTATTGTCAATGCACTACAATTAAACGGGTTATATGCCTTTACTTATAAAACAATAAAAATAAAAACTTATTTAAAAAATACCAGGCTTAAGAAATGTATTTACTTTAGCAGGCCAGACACAGTGAAATGGTTAAGCCCCCTCCCCCTACACACACACACACACACACACACACACACACACACACACACACACACACACACACACACACACACACACACACACACACAGACTGTGTGTCAAGAGACTCAAAATCACACACACACACACAGACTGTGTGACAGGCAAAGACAGGCCTAGGCTCAGAAAGAGCATGATCATATTCAAACTACAATATCTGACTTTCTGTGGGTTTGAGCTTATTATTGTTAATTAGAAAGTTGTTTGGCTTGAATAGAACAATATACACGGCAAGTTTTGTAACTGTCAGTAAAACTAACCAAGTTATAACACACTTTATGTGTCCTTTTTTAGTCAAAAAAATCCGCCACGGCCAAACCGTTCGAGATATCACAAATCCGTCCGGAATTTAGCATCCTCAATGTCTTGACTTCATGCACACCGAGTTTGGTGGTGATTGGTAACAGCATGGGTTGTAATTTGATGTTTTTCTAGGACATTTATTTAAAAAAAAAAAAACATAATTCCCGACTTCCGTTTGAACTGTCGTAAAACTTAGAGCACGAAAGTTGTTTGGCCTGATGTGATCTATGAGTGTACCGAGTTTCATATTAATCCATGCACGTGTGTTTGATTTATGGACAAATGTTCGAATCCCTAAAAGAATGCATCCTAAAAGAATGGTAAAGTTTGATGCGTCGCCACGGCAACAGTTTCAAAGATATCAAGAATCCATTCATAGGTCTTCATCTGCCGTGTATTTACATTATACAGATGAAGTTTGAAGCAAATCGGGTAAAAATAAGAGGGTGATTTCAAAGCATTTTGAAAGTGACACACTTCCTGCTGCCAGTTGGTGGCGCTATAACTTTGACTCACAATAGTCACATCCATGTGATCGTCCTCTTACAGCGAACGCACTGCTGAAGTTTCATCCAGATCAGTTAATGTATGCTGAAGTTATGACACACTTCCTGTTTCACGTTTCTCGCTATAGTTTCGTTTCCCTCGCCACGGCCAAACCGTTCGAGATATCAAAAATCCCCACGCAAACTTTCATCCTCAATGTCTTGACTTCTACGCTGACCGAGTTTTGTCGAATTTGGATCAGAGCTCTAGGAGGAGTATTTAAAAGTTCATTGCGTGTGTTTTACAAAAAAACCTCAATAGCCGACTTCCTGTTGGGCTGGGTAAAAGTAAGAACGCGAGGTATAGATGAAATTCTGCTATCGACATGTGTACCGAGTTTCATATTATTACATGCAAGTGTGTTTGAGTTATGGACCAGGTGTTCGGACCCCATTCCAGGGGGCGCTGACGAGCCGCCTGCCACGCCCGGGTACCAGCTTCAGCCCGGCTTGATGGCCGCGGGTTCTGACCCGTGTGCAAAGTTTCAAGAGTTTTCGAGCATGTTAAGGGCCCCAAAAGTGCCCGAGTAGTCGCTAAGAAAAAAAAAAAAAAAAAAAAAAAAAAAAAAAAAAAAAAAAAATAATCGGAAGGAAAACAATAGGGCTCTGCGCCCTTTCAGGGCTTGGGCCCTAAGACTCGGAAGGAAAACAATCTTTGGAATACATACTAGTATGTATTCCACAATTGGAATACATACTAACATACTAGTCAGAACTGAATAGTTGATATCTGAATGACAGATCACCATAGAAGTCAATGGAAAATGTGACTAGTAACAAAAGAATAGTTACTAGTCACCATTGAAAATAAGTACTAGTGTCTAATGAATAAGTACTAGTATCTATTTAATAGGTACTAGTATCTAATGAATAAGTACTAGTAACTAATTAATAAGCATTGGTATGTAATGAATAAGGACTAGCATCTAATGAATAAGTACTAGTATCTAATAAATAAGGACTAGTTTCTAATGAATAAGTACTAGTATCTTTAAAAAGGTACTAGTACCTAAAGAATAAACACTAGTATCTAAAGAAAAGGCACTAGTATCTAAAGAATAAGCACTAGTAGCTAATGAATAAGTACTAGTACTTAATGGAATAGATACTAGTATCTAAAAAATAAGTACTAGTAGCATGAAAATAGAGACTAGTAGGTTAAAATGATTAAATGTTAAAACGGCTTGCCATACTCTATCTGTCGTTTCGACTAGTCACAATTACGTTACAGATATCTTAAATGATAATACAAACTATCCAAAATGTAATTACGACTAGAAAGACGTTGTTGATATCTACAATGTTAATTACGAATAGTCAAACTTAGCTTTTAAATGTTAAAAGGGCTTGCCATACAGAAGTGTAGGCTCAGAGAGACACTCAACATTTTCAAACCAAAATATCTGACTTTCTGTGGGTCCTAGCTCATGAGTGTAAATTAGAAAGTTGTCCGGCTTGAGGAGACATATGAATATATGAAACGATGAGATCAACATGTGTACTGAGTTTCATATTATTACATGCAAGCGTGTTTGATTTATGGACCAAGATTTTGGACCCCGTTCCAGGGGGTGCTGTCTAGCCCCCTTGCCACACCCGGGTACCATCTTCAGCCCGGCTCTGATGGCTGTGGGATCTGACCTGTGTGCAAAGTTTCAAGAGTTTTCAAACCCGTTAAGGGCCCCAAAAGCCGCTAAGAGTCTCAAAATCATCAAAAAAAGGAATGTTAAAGTTTGATGCGTTGCTATGGCAACATTATCTTAGATATTGAATAATGCTTTCACAGCTCTTCATCTGGCGTGTGTTTACATTATACACATGAAGTTTGAAGCAAATCGGGTAAAAGTAAGAGTGCGATTTCAAAGCATTTTGAAAGTGAAACACTTTCTGCTGCCAGTTGGTGGCGCTATATATTTGACTCACATCCATGTGATCGACCTCTTACAACGAACACACTGCTGAAGTTTCATCAAGATCAGTTAATGTATGCAGAAGTTTTAACACACTTCCTTTTTTGATTTATTTACTTACTTTTTTGATTTATGGACCAAGTTAATTTAATTAATACACTAATTATATAAAACTATTGTCAATGCACTACAATTAAACAGGTTATATGCCTTTACTTATAAAAAAATAAAAATAAAAACTTATTTAAAAAATACCAGGCTTAAGAAATGTATTTACTTTAGCAGGCCAGACACACAGTGAAATGATTAAGCCCCCTCCCCCTACACACACACACACAGAGACTGTGTGTCAAGAGACTCAAAATCACACACACACACAGACTGTGTGACAGGCCTAGGCTCAGAAAGAGCATGATCATATTCAAACTACAATATCTGACTTTCTGTGGGTTTGAGCTTATTATTGTTAATTAGAAAGTTGTTTGGCTTGAATAGAACAATATACACGGCAAGTTTTGTAACTGTCAGTAAAACTAACCAAGTTATAACACACTTTATGTGTCCTTTTTTAGTCAAAAAAATCCGCCACGGCCAAACCGTTCGAGATATCACAAATCCGTCCGGAATTTAGCATCCTCAATGTCTTGACTTCATGCACACCGAGTTTGGTGGTGATTGGTAACAGCATGGGTTGTAATTTGATGTTTTTCTAGGACATTTATTTTAAAAAAAAAAAACATAATTCCCGACTTCCGTTTGAACTGTCGTAAAACTTAGAGCACGAAAGTTGTTTGGCCTGATGTGATCTATGAGTGTACCGAGTTTCATATTAATCCATGCACGTGTGTTTGATTTATGGACAAATGTTCGAATCCCTAAAAGAATGCATCCTAAAAGAATGGTAAAGTTTGATGCGTCGCCACGGCAACAGTTTCAAAGATATCAAGAATCCATTCATAGGTCTTCATCTGCCGTGTATTTACATTATACAGATGAAGTTTGAAGCAAATCGGGTAAAAATAAGAGGGTGATTTCAAAGCATTTTGAAAGTGACACACTTCCTGCTGCCAGTTGGTGGCGCTATAACTTTGACTCACAATAGTCACATCCATGTGATCGTCCTCTTACAGCGAACGCACTGCTGAAGTTTCATCCAGATCAGTTAATGTACGCTGAAGTTATGACACACTTCCTGTTTCACGTTTCTCGCCATAGTTTCGTTTCCTCGCCACGGCCAAACCGTTCGAGATATCAAAAATCCCCACGCAAACTTTCATCCTCAATGTCTTGACTTCAGCGCTGACCGAGTTTCGTCGAATTTGGATCAGAGCTCTAGGAGGAGTATTTAAAAGTTCATTGCGTGTGTTTACAAAAAAACCTCAATAGCCGGACTTCCTGTTGGGCTGGGGTAAAAAGTAAGAACGCGAGGTATAGATGAAATTCTGCTATCGACATGTGTGTAACACTTTCCTTCTTAATTTATGCCGGGGTGCCAGACAGATACGTATTCTGCCAAAATTTTATCTTAATTAAGGTCGTGAGTCATGTCAAGAAGGGAAGCATACACAGGTCACATGGATTAGAAATTACTTAACATGAACCCTTAAAGGATATAAGAGTAGACTCTAGGAAACAAAACACTATAAATTCATGATGCAAATATTTTAGTGGATTATTTTTACCATGACAGAGTCCCAATTTGTCACATCACCATCAGAGTAAAGAGAAATTATACACACAATCCCAATATGTTCAATACAACAAACCACACCACCCCAATATGAACAATACACACAGGTTTCATTCATATAAAATCAACCTCACACCGTTCACAAAAGTATAGTATTGTGGTGTAGGGAAAAGAGTTCAGAGGAACAGTCAGAGTCATTTAGTCCATCAAGCTTTCTACGGCAGTTCAAAGGGCAGTAAATAAACCACAAAGTCAGTTAATTCCGCTATTGAGTTTATATAGCCTTTTACTCACGCTTCCCGACTTCACACGAATCAAAAGTTTGCTCGTACTGTAGTCTCTCGCTGGATGACTGGAACGTAAACAACAGCGCGTCGATTCATTCAGTTCCCACAGCAAACGCTCAGTAATTCCGTGCACGCAGTTTAGACCCAGGATTCTGAATGCATGTTCATTCACCGACGTGTTAGCCTCTCTGGATGCCTGGAAGGTAAACAACAGCGCGTCGGTTTCACTCAGTTCCCACAGCAAACGCTCAGTAATTCCATACAGGCAGTTTAGGCTCAGGATTCTAAATGCACGTTAATTCACCGACGTGTTAGCCTCTCTGGATGACTGGAACGTAAACAACAGCGCGTCGATTCACTCAGTTCCCACAGCAAACGCTCAGTAATTCCATACAGGCAGTTTAGGCTCAGGATTCTAAATGCATTTTCATTCACCGACGTAATAGTCTCTCTGGATGCCTGGAAGGTAAACAACAGCGCGTCGTTTCACTCAGTTCCCACAGCAAACGCTCAGTAATTCCATACAGGCAGTTTAGGCTCAGGATTCTAAATGCATTTTCATTCACCGACGTAATAGCTCTCTCTGGATGCCTGGAAGGTAAACAACAGCGCGTCGTTTCACTCAGTTCCCACAGCAAACGCTCAGTAATTCCATACAGGCAGTTTAGGCTCAGGATTCTAAATGCAGGTTCATTCGTCGACGTAATCTACTTCCCGTCGACTGAATAAGACGAGTCTTTCAACTATCCTCTGATAGTAATCCTTGATCTCCACATCCTCTTGCTGAGATTTCCAAATTAGATGATCTGTGAAGGGTAGTTCCTCTTTTTTGTCAGGTATTTCAGCTACTAGCGTGGAACAAGTGATGACGGGAGTATCAGAATCATCCACTGGAGCTCTGGACAGTGCATCAGGAACAGTGTTATATTTTCCCTTTCGGTACTCCACAGTAAAGGTAAATTCCTGAAGCCGCAAAGCCCATCGAATTAATCGGGTATTAGGTTTTTTAGTTTTAAAAACCCAAACCAAGGAAGAGTGGTCAGTCACCACTGTAAAGAACCTTCCCTCCAAGTAATACCTCCATTTCTCTAAGGCCCACACCACTGCTAAGCATTCTTGCTCTGTAGTAGAGTAATTCCTCTCTGCTTGATTTAGGGTACGGCTAGCAAAAGCAAGAACTTCTTCCGTCCCCAATCCTGTTTGTTGCACCAAGACAGCTCCCAAACCCACCTCGCTTGCATCGGTATATACCACAAAAGGCAGATTAAAGTTTGGGTGTCCAGCAGTCCATGGCTTTAACTCCTGATGGTGACCATCCAAACTTAACCACAACTTCTCGTTTATCAGAGTATATGAGGAGCCCGTATCTACTAAGGCACTCCCACTCCAACAACCAATAGAAATGGGAACATTTAATTGTTGAAGAAGGGTAGTTGGAAACAAGTTAGCCGAACAATTTGTAGACTCCGTATACTGAGTAATAGTACTCATAGTAGGACCTTTTGGAGTAGAATGTAAAGTAGATGGAGATGGTGAAGGAGTGGGTGGGGTATACTTTTTGTTCTTATATTTTCCACTACCCTCTTGAGGACAACAGGAGGGCGAATGTGAACCTTTACAACGCCAGCAAAAGTAAGATGGAACTTTAGGTAGATTTTGAGCTACCTGTACAGAAACAGGATTTGTTGAAGGAATGGTGGAGTTTCCTCTGAAGTCCCGGCATTGTTGGGTCCTTTGCTCATACAGAAGTTGATTTTCTCTGTCCTTTTCCAACTGTTGACCCAAACGCACTAAACCCTCTACAGTGATCACTCCATTGCTCCGAAGCTGGCTAGCCAAGTGAGGATTAATGTTCTTTAAAATCATTTTAATCACCTCATTTTCACCAATATCAGGCTTCCAACGTTTACAAAGAGCATGGTACATATATGTAAAATCACGTATACTTTCACCTTCCTTCTGAACACGAGTTCTGACTCGTTCTGCAAGCTCATCATCATAATCCTCCGATAAAAAAGCAGCCAAAAATTTGTGTTCAAAATCCAGCCAAGTAACAGTTTCAAAGCGAGCAACATCCCACCAATCTCTTGCGGTCCCATGCAATACATTTCGAAGGGTGGCAAGCAACTCGTCTTCAGAGATTGGATACACCGCCAAGAAATCTTGACATTTTTCAAGAAAGAACACGGGATCTGGATTATCCTCCATCCGTCCAAAGCATGGAAACTGAACTTTAATTGGATTTGTTCCAAGATGTCGTTGTCTTACTTCACCAGAATTTGAAGAATCATTCGTAGTCAGACCATCTTGTTGAATTACAGAATGAATATGTTGCAGCCTAGAAATCACTCTTGGAGTTTTCGTTGCATCGGTAGAAGTGATATGAGCTGGGGCTGTAACACTGGCCATAGCTGTACTCTGTAAAGGCTGTACATTATCAAGATCCTTACCCAGCTGATCCAAGCGTTGAGTGCACTGATGGAGCTCATTCTGTAAGGGACTATTTGAACCAGTCTCTGCAATTAAAGTTGCAACCTGCTGTGAACACTGATCGACACTGGTTTGAATGAGATCCAATGTAATAGCCATAGGAGACAACACACTATTAAAATCCCTCAGCACCTCAGTATGATGGTGGTTCAGTCGCCAGTTCAAAAGCTGAGTAAATTCTTTGCGAATATAATCCCACTGTTTCTCTATGAACTGTTTAACTTCTGTCCCTTGCTGAGCAGAAACAGAATTGACATGTTCATTTATTGATTTAACAACTCGTTTCAATTCTTCGGTTTGATTCTTAACCAATTCTACCAAACTATTTTGCTGTGCTCCGAGCTTAACCACTAACTGATGCAAAGTGATATGTTCCATAGTTCCGGTAACATTTCCCAGTAACACTGTTGAAGAGGGTGGCAATGGAGGTATCAAATTCAAATCTCCAGTCAAATCCATATCCAACAAAGAATGTGTGGTGGTAGCTATGGAACCTGTGGCCACTGCACTAGCAACAGGAAAAACTCCATCTTCATTAGAAGTCATACTAGGTTCAATTTGAATAGTTTCCCTATTAATTGTCAATTGATCCTCTGATGTGACTTCTTGGGTACCATATGGCTGATCAAACAGATTAAGCCAATCCTTAACTGAATGTGACATTTCAGATTTAACTATGTAGGGTTGTGGGTTTTTTTGTTTTCAAAAAACATGACTTACTCTTATAAAAAGTCCCATCTGGGGTGCCATTTTTATGTAACACTTTCCTTCTTAATTTATGCCGGGGTGCCAGACAGATACGTATTCTGCCAAAATTTTATCTTAATTAAGGTCGTGAGTCATGTCAAGAAGGGAAGCATACACAGGTCACATGGATTAGAAATTACTTAACATGAACCCTTAAAGGATATAAGAGTAGACTCTAGGAAACAAAACACTATAAATTCATGATGCAAATATTTTAGTGGATTATTTTTACCATGACAGAGTCCCAATTTGTCACATCACCATCAGAGTAAAGAGAAATTATACACACAATCCCAATATGTTCAATACAACAAACCACACCACCCCAATATGAACAATACACACAGGTTTCATTCATATAAATCAACCTCACACCGTTCACAAAAGTATAGTATTGTGGTGTAGGGAAAAGAGTTCAGAGGAACAGTCAGAGTCATTTAGTCCATCAAGCTTTCTACGGCAGTTCAAAGGGCAGTAAATAAACCACAAAGTCAGTTAATTCCGCTATTGAGTTTATATAGCCTTTTACTCACGCTTCCCGACTTCACACGAATCAAAAGTTTGCTCGTACTGTAGTCTCTCGCTGGATGACTGGAACGTAAACAACAGCGCGTCGATTCATTCAGTTCCCACAGCAAACGCTCAGTAATTCCGTGCACGCAGTTTAGACCCAGGTCTCTGAATGCACGTTAATTCACCGACGTGTTAGCCTCTCTGGATGACTGGAACGTAAACAACAGCGCGTCGATTCACTCAGTTCCCACAGCAAACGCTCAGTAATTCCATACAGGCAGTTTAGGCTCAGGATTCTAAATGCATTTTCATTCACCGACGTAATAGTCTCTCTGGATGCCTGGAAGGTAAACAACAGCGCGTCGTTTCACTCAGTTCCCACAGCAAACGCTCAGTAATTCCATACAGGCAGTTTAGGCTCAGGATTCTAAATGCATTTTCATTCACCGACGTAATAGTCTCTCTGGATGCCTGGAAGGTAAACAACAGCGCGTCGTTTCACTCAGTTCCCACAGCAAACGCTCAGTAATTCCATACAGGCAGTTTAGGCTCAGGATTCTAAATGCAGGTTCATTCGTCGACGTAATCTACTTCCCGTCGACTGAATAAGACGAGTCTGCCATCAAAGCTGTACCTAGCTTGTTCTCCCCGCCATTCACCCTTTTCACTTCGTCAACTCCTGACGTCATCATACCTCCGGTATTCCCAATCCGGACTGACAACACCGCCATGTTTGTTGTACTACACGTTGCGTTATTCAATCATTCATTTATATTCGTTAAAAGATAAAAGTGCATCGTCACATGTGTACCGAGTTTCATATTATTACATGCAAGTGTGTTTGAGTTATGGACCAGGTGTTCGGACCCCATTCCAGGGGGCGCTGCACGAGCCGCCCTGCCACGCCCGGGTACCAGCTTCAGCCCGGCTCTGATGGCCGCGGGTTCTGACCCGTGTGCAAAGTTTCAAGAGTTTTCGAGCATGTTAAGGGCCCCAAAAGAGCCCCGAATAGTCGCTAGAAAAAAAAAAAAAATAATCGGAAGGAAAACAATAGGGCTCTGCGCCCTTTCAGGGCTTGGGCCCTAAATATAGCTGCGAGCAGTCACGTGCGGGCCCAAGCCGGTGTCACCGCAACCCCGGTGCCTAAAGGCACCGGGATGGCGGTACCGCCGGCTTTGGCCCTCCATCGCTGCTCGCAGCTATATTTATATATATATATATATATATATATATATATATACACACATATATATGTAAGCAATCAGGTTGACGAGAGGCTGTGCTGTATCGTGAAATAAGTAACAGCTGAAGGGCGTTGTTAGGCACGACGCGAAGCGAGATGCCTGCAGAGTCCCTTCAGCTGTTACTTTATTTTCACGATACACACTTGCTCGAATATCTTATTGCTTTTATAAAACGGTTGCCACACAATATTAAAGTAAAAAACAATATCAGTGCAACTTTCTTGAAGTAAAATCACTAAAAGCTTACCTTCCGCTGGAAAAAATAGTCCCCGAGTGTGAACAGCAACAACGTTCCAGTGTGTAAAATGCATGAAACCTCAAATAAAAACAACACAGAACCGCAGTGTTGCGCAGCGATCAATAGAACCGTTGGGTGAAACGGTCGTACGCGTGTTTATCGTGAATAAAGCACAGCTCTTGACCAATCAGAATCAAGGATTCGAACTACCCGTTTTATAAATATATATATATACTATATATATATATATATATATATATATATAAAGCCGGTGGCACCGCCACCTTGGTGCCTTTAGGGTTATTCTGCACGACGTGCAAAAACGTAACCCCTGCTTTGGAATACATACTAGTATGTATTCCACAATTGGAATACATACTAACATACTAGTCAGAACTGAATAGTTGATATCTGAATGACAGATCACCATAGAAGTCAATGGAAAAAATGTGACTAGTAACAAAAGAATAGTTACTAGTCACCATTGAAAATAAGTACTAGTGTCTAATGAATAAGTACTAGTATCTATTTAATAGGTACTAGCATCTAATGAATAAGTACTAGTAACTAATTAATAAGCATTGGTATGTAATGAATAAGGACTAGCATCTAATGAATAAGTACTAGTATCTAATAAATAAGGACTAGTGTCTAATGAATAAGTACTAGTATCTTTAAAAGGTACTAGTACCTAAAGAATAAACACTAGTATCTAAAGAAAAGGCACTAGTATCTAAAGAATAAGCACTAGTAGCTAATGAATAAGTACTAGTACTTAATGGAATAGATACTAGTATCTAAAAAATAAGTACTAGTAGCATGAAAATAGAGACTAGTAGGTTAAAATGATTAAATGTTAAAACGGCTTGCCATACTCTATCTGTCGTTTCGACTAGTCACAATTACGTTACAGATATCTTAAATGATAATACAAACTATCCAAAATGTAATTACGACTAGAAAGACGTTGTTGATATCTACAATGTTAATTACGAATAGTCAAACTTAGCTTTTAAATGTTAAAAGGGCTTGCCATACAGAAGTGTAGGCTCAGAGAGACACTCAACATTTTCAAACCAAAATATCTGACTTTCTGTGGGTCCTAGCTCATGAGTGTAAATTAGAAAGTTGTCCGGCTTGAGGAGAATATATGAATATATGAAACGATGAGATCAACATGTGTACTGAGTTTCATATTATTACATGCAAGCGTGTTTGATTTATGGACCAAGTTTTTGGACCCCGTTCCAGGGGCGCTGTCTAGCCCCCTTGCCACACCCGGGTACCATCTTCAGCCCGGCTCTGATGGCTGTGGGATCTGACCTGTGTGCAAAGTTTCAAAAGTTTTCAAACCCATCAAGGGCCCCAAAAGCCGCTAAGAGACTCAAAATCATCAAAAAAAGGAATGTTAAAGTTTGATGCGTTGCTATGGCAACATTATCTTAGATATTGAATAATGCTTTCACAGCTCTTCATCTGGCGTGTGTTTACATTATACAGATGAAGTTTGAAGCAAATCGGGTAAAAGTAAGAGTGTGATTTCAAAGCATTTTGAAAGTGAAACACTTTCTGCTGCCAGTTGGTGGCGCTATATATTTGGCTGCATTTACACTTGGCATTAATATGCGACCTGTATCCGGATGTTGTCCACATACACATTGAAAAGACAAGTGTAAACGCGCTTCTGATCGGAATGTTATCCGATCGGCGTGTCCAGGTTCGGAGGTAGTCGAGGACGCTGTGTGATCGGATCTCAGTGTAATGTAAACGCAATCCAGCCATCGTGTCTGCATTCACAGGTGGACGTAATTTAAATCCCACCCAGTCTCCCGCGTGGCTGTGAGAAAATGATGGCCAGACGCAGTTTAGACAAGAAATAAAAACTTATTTGAATCTTACAATAAACGTTTATCTTTAAAACAGTTAATTTAGGCTTACATGATACTATGTGTGTCATTTTTCATTTTAATTGTGCAACATTATCTGAACGAGGCGATCGCCTGTACATTCACAGTCAGTCATGAGATCTTAAATAAGAGCTGCATGCTGCTTTGCCAGAGGAATAATCGCAATCTGATTTTTTAAATGTTGAATGTTTTTATTGAATGTCTTTGCATGTTAACCAATCTCCCATTTCTGTCAATATAGTCATTGCACGCTATAACCTTAAAACCAGATGATCGATGATATGACTTGTTTTATGATCAACCCAGTTATTTTTGTATGATCAACTCTGGAAGTATAACTTCGTTAACATTTTTTTTATCTAATTACTGGAGATTGCAAAGCGAATGAGTGAAAGCAACTGGGACATTGTTTTATTTGCATCATTTTTACTCTTAATCTGGTGTTGTGCAACATATCTAATTTAAATATTATGCAGGAAACAGAAATCCGCTCTTCTATCCAGATACAGAGGCTACTTAATGTGACCAAATGTAAACTCACCATGTCCTGATTGGCTAATGATCTGATCTGCTTGATCAGATCACGGTGATCGCATGTTAATGCCAAGTGTAAACGCAGCCTTTGACTCACAATAGTCACATCCATGTGATCGGCCTCTTACAACGAACACACTGCTGAAGTTTCATCAAGATCAGTTAATGTATGCAGAAGTTTTAACACACTTCCTTTTTGATTTATTTACTTACTTTTTTGATTTATGGACCAAGTTAATTTAATTAATACACTAATTATATAAAACTATTGTCAATGCACTACAATTAAACAGGTTATATGCCTTTACTTATAAAAAAATAAAAATAAAAACTTATTTAAAAAATACCAGGCTTAAGAAATGTATTTACTTTAGCAGGCCAGACACACAGTGAAATGATTAAGCCCCCTCCCCCTACACACACACACACACACACACACACACACACACACACACACAC
This sequence comes from Hybognathus amarus, assembly GCA_030378365.1. Lineage (NCBI taxonomy): Eukaryota > Metazoa > Chordata > Actinopteri > Cypriniformes > Leuciscidae > Hybognathus > Hybognathus amarus. The sequence continues at coordinate 101,506 of JAQIUQ010002886.1, read as the reverse complement.
ACACACACACACACACACACACCGAGTCTGTGTGTGTGTGTGTGTGTGTGTGTGTGTGTGTGTGTGTGTGTGTGTGGGGGAGGGTTCGGTGGGTTTTCACTGCTGTGTATAGTATTCAGTAATACATTTTTATTTAAGTATAGTCTTTTTAAATACGTTTTTATTTTTATTTTTTTATAGTAAAGGCATATAACATGTTTAGTGTAAGTGCAATAAGTTTAGCTATTGGTAGTGTATTAAGATTAAATTAAGCTTGGTCCATAATTAGGTGAGTGATGAAAAAGAAGTGTGTTTAACTTTCTGCATACATTAACTGATATTTGATGAAGAGCAGTGTTGTAAGAGCCGATATGGATGTGAGCTTATTGTGAGTCAAAGGTGCGTTTACACTGACAATTAACACATGCCAATCAGCCGTGAGATACTGATCGAGCGAGATGGGATCATTAGCAATCAGGGACATGGTGAGTTTACATTTAGTTCACAATTAAGTAGTCTGTATATAAAAATACGAGAAGCAGATTTCTGTTTCCTGCATAATTTAAATTCAATATGTTGCGCGACGCCCGGTAAGAGTGATAAATGCCAATGAGCTGATATCCGTGCTTTGGCTGGTCACTTGCGAAATGTCAGTAAGATAATAAAAAAAAAATGTAAGTACCTTCCAATTTGGGTGCAATACAAAAATAGCTGGGTTAATAAACAAGTCGTAGTTGATCAATCGTGGGGTTTAAGGTTATAGCGTGCAATGACAATAAAACAATGCCCAGTTCTTTGGCTACGATTCAACTTTTGCAATCTCCAGTAATTCCAATTAAAAAATGTTCACAAAGAGTTATCTTCCAAGTTTGATCATACAAAAATAACTAGGGTTGATAATAAAACAAGTCATATCATGAATCATCTGGTTTTAATTGTAGCAATAAATATATATTGACAGAAATGGGAAATTCGTTAACATAAGAAGACATTCAATAAAAACATTCAACATTTAAAAAATTTAATTGCAAATTATTATTCTCGCAAAGCAGCATGTCAGGTCTTAATTGCTCAGTGACTGACTGTGAAGATGTAAGACAAAATTCAATATTCAATTTTGGGTAATGTTCGATTAAAATGAAAAATGACACACATAGTATGATGTGACCTGATTAACTGTTTTAAAGATAATGGTATTAGGGGTACGAGATAACTTTTCTCTATCTAGACTGCAATCTCACCATATTTCTCACAGCCACGCAAGGAGATTGGTGGTAAGATTGCAATACCACTTGTGAATGCAGACACAATGAGCTGATTATATTACGTGAGATCAATCACACGCAATCCTCAACTACCTCAAAAGCTCCCTGGACACCACCATAGAATATAATTCAAAATCAGAGCGATTTTACTATCTTTTCGCTGTGTGGACAACATCAATTAGGTCAAAGTGCTGAGTGCCAAGTGCAGCCAATAGTGCACGCCACCAACTGGCAGCAGAAAGTGTTTCACTTTCAAAATGCTTTTGAAATCGCACTCTTACTTTTACCCGATTTGCTTCAAATGTAAACACACGCCAGATGAAGAGCTGTGAAAGCATTATTCAATATCTAAGATAATGTTGCCATAGCAACGCATCAAACTTTAACATTCCTTTTTTTTTGATGATTTTGAGTCTCTTAGCGGCTTTTGGGGCCCTTAATGGGTTTGAAAACTCTTGAAACTTTGCACACAGGTCAGATCCCACAGCCATCAGAGCCGGGCTGAAGATGGTACCCGGGTGTGGCAAGGGGGCTAGACAGCGCCCCCTGGAACGGGGTCCAAAAACTTGGTCCATAAATCAAACACGCTTGCATGTAATAATATGAAACTCAGTACACATGTTGATCTCATCGTTTCATATATTCATATATTCTCCTCAAGCCGGACAACTTTCTAATTTACACTCATGAGCTAGGACCCACAGAAAGTCAGATATTTTGGTTTGAAAATGTTGAGTGTCTCTCTGAGCCTACACTTCTGTATGGCAAGCCCTTTTAACATTTAAAAGCTAAGTTTGACTATTCGTAATTAACATTGTAGATATCAACAACGTCTTTCTAGTCGTAATTACATTTTGGATAGTTTGTATTATCATTTAAGATATCTGTAACGTAATTGATGACTAGTTCGAAACGACAGATAGAGTATGGCAAACCGTTTTAACATTTAATCATTTTAACCTACTAGTCTCTATTTTCATGCTACTAGTACTTATTTTTTAGATACTAGTATCTATTCCATTAAGTACTAGTACTTATTCATTAGCTACTAGTGCTTATTCTTTAGATACTAGTGCCTTTTCTTTAGATACTAGTGTTTATTCTTTAGGTACTAGTACCTTTTTAAAGATACTAGTACTTATTCATTAAGAAACTAGTCCTTATTTATTAGATACTAGTACTTATTCATTAGATGCTAGTCCTTATTCATTACATACCAATGCTTATTAATTAGTTACTAGTACTTATTCATTAGATACTAGTACCTATTAAATAGATACTAGTACTTATTCATTAGACACTAGTACTTATTTCAATGGTGACTAGTAACTATTCTTTTGTTACTAGTCACATTTTTTCCATTGACTTCTATGGTGATCTGTCATTCAGATATCAACTATTCAGTTCTGACTAGTATGTTAGTATGTATTCCAATTGTGGAATACATACTAGTATGTATTCCAAAGCAGGGGTTACGTTTTTGCACGTCGTGCAGAATAACCCTAAAGGCACCAAGGTGGCGGTGCCACCGGCTTTATATATATATATATATATATAATATATAGCTGCGAGCAGCGATGGAGGGCCAAAGCCGGCGGTACCGCCATCCCGGTGCCTTTAGGCACCGGGGTTGCGGTGCCACCGGCTTGGGCCGAATCGCTGCTCGCAGCTATATTTTTTTTTTTTTTTTTTCTAGCGACTCTCGGGCACTTTTGGGGCCCTTAACATGCTCGAAAACTCTTGAAACTTTGCACACGGGTCAGAACCCGCGGCCATCAGAGCCGGGCTGAAGCTGGTACCCGGGCGTGGCAGGGCGGCTCGTCAGCGCCCCCTGGAATGGGGTCCGAACACCTGGTCCATAACTCAAACACACTTGCATGTAATAATATGAAACTCGGTACACATGTCGATAGCAGAATTTCATCTATACCTCGCGTTCTTACTTTTACCCCAGCCCAACAGGAAGTCGGCTATTGAGGTTTTTTTGTAAAACACACGCAATGAACTTTTAAATACTCCTCCTAGAGCTCTGATCCAAATTCGACGAAACTCGGTCAGCGTGAAGTCAAGACATTGAGGATGAAAGTTTGCGTGGGGATTTTTGATATCTCGAACGGTTTGGCCGTGGCGAGGGAAACGAAACTATGGCGAGAAACGTGAAACAGGAAGTGTGTCATAACTTCAGCATACATTAACTGATCTGGATGAAACTTCAGCAGTGCGTTCGCTGTAAGAGGACGATCACATGGATGTGACTATTGTGAGTCAAAGTTATAGCGCCACCAACTGGCAGCAGGAAGTGTGTCACTTTCAAAATGCTTTGAAATCACCCTCTTATTTTTACCCGATTTGCTTCAAACTTCATCTGTATAATGTAAATACACGGCAGATGAAGACCTATGAATGGATTCTTGATATCTTTGAAACTGTTGCCGTGGCGACGCATCAAACTTTACCATTCTTTTAGGATGCATTCTTTTAGGGATTCGAACATTTGTCCATAAATCAAACACACGTGCATGGATTAATATGAAACTCGGTACACTCATAGATCACATCAGGCCAAACAACTTTCGTGCTCTAAGTTTTCCGACAGTTCAAACGGAAGTCGGGAATTATGTTTTTTTTTTTAAATAAATGTCCTAGAAAAACATCAAATTACAACCCATGCTGTTACCAATCACCACCAAACTCGATGTGCATGAAGTCAAGACATTGAGGATGCTAAATTCCGGACGGATTTGTGATATCTCGAACGGTTTGGCCGTGGCGGATTTTTTTGACTAAAAAAGGACACATAAAGTGTGTTATAACTTGGTTAGTTTTACTGACAGTTACAAAACTTGCCGTGTATATTGTTCTATTCAAGCCAAACAACTTTCTAATTAACAATAATAAGCTCAAACCCACAGAAAGTCAGATATTGTAGTTTGAATATGATCATGCTCTTTCTGAGCCTAGGCCTGTCTTTGCCTTTGAGTCTCTTGACACACAGTCGTGTGTGTGTGTGTGTGTGTGTGTGTGTGTGTGTGTGTGTGTGTGTGTGTGTGTGTGTGTGTGTGTGTGTGTGTGTGTGTGTGTGTGTGTGTGTGTGTGTTGGTGTGTTGTGTGTGTGTGTGTGTGTGTGTGTGTGTGTGTAGGGGAGGGGGCTTAATCATTTCACTGTGTGTCTGGCCTGCTAAAGTAAATACATTTCTTAAGCCTGGTATTTTTTAAATAAGTTTTTATTTTTATTTTTTTATAAGTAAAGGCATATAACCTGTTTAATTGTAGTGCATTGACAATAGTTTTATATAATTAGTGTATTAATTAAATTAACTTGGTCCATAAATCAAAAAAGTAAGTAAATAAATCAAAAAGGAAGTGTGTTAAAACTTCTGCATACATTAACTGATCTTGATGAAACTTCAGCAGTGTGTTCGTTGTAAGAGGCCGATCACATGGATGTGACTATTGTGAGTCAAAGGCTGCGTTTACACTTGGCATTAACATGCGATCACCGTGATCTGATCAAGCAGATCGGATCATTAGCCAATCAGGACATGGTGAGTTTACATTTGGTCACATTAAGTAGCCTCTGTATCTGGATAGAAGAGCGGATTTCTGTTTCCTGCATAATATTTAAATTAGATATGTTGCACGACACCAGATTAAGAGTAAAAATGATGCAAATAAAACAATGTCCCAGTTGCTTTCACTCATTCGCTTTGCAATCTCCAGTAATTAGATAAAAAAAATGTTAACGAAGTTATACTTCCAGAGTTGATCATACAAAAATAACTGGGTTGATCATAAAACAAGTCATATCATCGATCATCTGGTTTTAAGGTTATAGCGTGCAATGACTATATTGACAGAAATGGGAGATTGGTTAACATGCAAAGACATTCAATAAAAACATTCAACATTTAAAAAATCAGATTGCGATTATTCCTCTGGCAAAGCAGCATGCAGCTCTTATTTAAGATCTCATGACTGACTGTGAATGTACAGCGATCGCCTCGTTCAGATAATGTTGCACAATTAAAATGAAAAATGACACACATAGTATCATGTAAGCCTAAATTAACTGTTTTAAAGATAAACGTTTATTGTAAGATTCAAATAAGTTTTTATTTCTTGTCTAAACTGCGTCTGGCCATTATTTTTCTCACAGCCACGCGGGGAGACTGGGTGGGATTTAAATTACGTCCACCTGTGAATGCAGACACGATGGCTGGATTGCGTTTACATTACACTGAGATCCGATCACAAAGCGTCCTCGACTACCTCCGAACCTGGACACGCCGATCGGATAACATTCCGAATCAGAAGCGCGTTTACACTTGTCTTTTCAATGTGTATGTGGACAACATCCGGATACAGGTCGCATATTAATGCCAAGTGTAAACGCAGCCAAATATATAGCGCCACCAACTGGCAGCAGAAAGTGTTTCACTTTCAAAATGCTTTGAAATCACACTCTTACTTTTACCCGATTTGCTTCAAACTTCATCTGTATAATGTAAACACACGCCAGATGAAGAGCTGTGAAAGCATTATTCAATATCTAAGATAATGTTGCCATAGCAACGCATCAAACTTTAACATTCCTTTTTTTGATGATTTTGAGTCTCTTAGCGGCTTTTGGGGCCCTTAATGGGTTTGAAAACTCTTGAAACTTTGCACACAGGTCAGATCCCACAGCCATCAGAGCCGGGCTGAAGATGGTACCCGGGTGTGGCAAGGGGGCTAGACAGCGCCCCCTGGAACGGGGTCCAAAAACTTGGTCCATAAATCAAACACGCTTGCATGTAATAATATGAAACTCAGTACACATGTTGATCTCATCGTTTCATATATTCATATATTCTCCTCAAGCCGGACAACTTTCTAATTTACACTCATGAGCTAGGACCCACAGAAAGTCAGATATTTTGGTTTGAAAATGTTGAGTGTCTCTCTGAGCCTACACTTCTGTATGGCAAGCCCTTTTAACATTTAAAAGCTAAGTTTGACTATTCGTAATTAACATTGTAGATATCAACAACGTCTTTCTAGTCGTAATTACATTTTGGATAGTTTGTATTATCATTTAAGATATCTGTAACGTAATTGTGACTAGTCGAAACGACAGATAGAGTATGGCAAGCTGTTTTAACATTTAATCATTTTAACCTACTAGTCTCTATTTTCATGCTACTAGTACTTATTTTTAGATACTAGTATCTATTCCATTAAGTACTAGTACTTACTAGTACTTATTCATTAGATACTAGTACCTATTAAATAGATACTAGTACTTATTCATTAGACACTAGTACTTATTTCAATGGTGACTAGTAACTATTCTTTTGTTACTAGTCACATTTTTTCCATTGACTTCTATGGTGATCTGTCATTCAGATATCAACTATACAGTTCTGACTAGTATGTTAGTATGTATTCCAATTGTGGAATACATACTAGTATGTATTCCAAAGCAGGGGTTACGTTTTTGCACGTCGTGCAGAATAACCCTAAAGGCACCAAGGTGGCGGTGCCACCGGCTTTATATATATATATATATATATATATATATATATATATAAATATAGCTGCGAGCAGCGATGGAGCGCCAAAGCCGGCGGTACCGCCATCCCGGTGCCTTTAGGCACCGGGGTTGCGGTGCCACCGGCTTGGGCCCGCAATCGCTGCTCGCAGCTATATTTATATATATATATATATATTTGTGTATTTATTTCTGTGGTTATATTACATTTTAATTGTTTATATTGTACTGTGTGAAGCGCATTGTATTGCTGCTGTGTATGAAATGCGCTATACAAATAAAATTCCCTTGCCATAGAGAGCCTAAAGGGGGTCGCACACCGGACGCGCAGCGCCGCGTCGCGTGCTAGGACAACTCAAGGTATCGCACACCGGACACGCACTTTCTCATCAGTGTATGGCCAGCAATATTGTAATGTTTAATGACAGGAGATGAAGATAATGTCTGTTCTATGTAATTATTGTACTGCACAATTAAATACAATCGTTGCTGAGTCTGCAGTCTGAAAACTTTACCTCAGAGCATCCGTTAACTGAATGAATTGAGAATCTCACCTGAAAAATCCAATAACATCAGCAATTGTCATTCAAGCAGCTGATTTCTGTAAATGAATGCAAAACGAAATGTATATTGCAGGATAGGGCGAAGTCAGGACCCATCAGCAACAATTTGAGACAAAAATAATTTAAATTTGATATAAAACTATGTAAATGGCGCTCTGTGGCGCTGCAGGGTTTTGAACACGGTCCTAAAGGGGGTCGCACACGGACGCGCAGCGCCGCGCCGCGTCAGCGCAGCACCACGTCTTTAAAATTCGAACACATTATTCTCTATGAGTGTACACACACCGGCAGCGCAATTCGGCGTCTGTCCGCGGGCGCCCAGCGACGGCTAGGACCGTGTTCAAAACCCTGCAGCGCCACAGAGCGCCATTTACATAGTTTTATATCAAATTTAAATTATTTTTGTCTCAAATGATTGCTGATGAGTCCTGACTTCGCCCTATGCTGCAATATACATTTCGTTTTGCATTCATTTACAGAAATCAGCTGCTTGAATGACAATTGCTGATGTTATTGGATTTTTCAGGTGAGATTCTCAATTCATTCAGTTAGCAAATGCTCTGAGGTAAAGTTTTCAGACTGCAGACTCAGCAACGATTGTATTTAATTGTGCAGTACAATAATTACATAGAACAGACATTATCTTCATCTCCTGTCATTAAACAGTTGTTGAGTCCTGTCATGAGTTGTCCTAGACGACGCGATGCGGCGCTGCGCGTCCGGTGTGCGACCCTTGAGCCGTCGCTGGGCGCCGCGGACAGACGCGCAGTGCGCTGCCGGTGTGTGTACACTCATAGAGAATAATGTGTTCGAATTTTAAAGACGTGGCGCTGCGCGATGCGCAGCGCCGCGTCGCGCAGCGCCACGTCTTTAAAATTCGAACACATTATTCTCTATGAGTGTACACACACCGGGGCGCCATTCGGCGTCTGTCGCGGCGCCTGAGCGACGGCTCAGGACCGTGTTCAAAACCCTGCAGAGCCACAGAGCGCCCATTTGGGGGTCGCACACCGGACGCGGCAGCGCCGCGTCGCGCAGCGCCACGTCTTTAAAATTCGAACACATTCTCTATGAGTGTACACACACCGGCGGCGCCATTCGGCGTCTGTCCGCGGCGCCCAGCGACGGCTCAGGACCGTGTTCAAAACCCTGCAGTGCCACAGAGCGCCATTTACATAGTTTTATATCAAATTTAAATTATTTTTGTCTCAAATCGTTGCTGATGGGTCCTGACTTCGCCCTATCCTGCAATATACATTTCGTTTTGCATTCATTTACAGAAATCAGCTGCTTGAATGACAATTGCTGATGTTATTGGATTTTTCAGGTGAGATTCTCAATTCATTCAGTTAACGGATGCTCTGAGGTAAAGTTTTCAGACTGCAGACTCAGCAACGATTGTATTTAATTGTGCAGTACAATAATTACATAGAACAGACATTATCTTCATCTCCTGTCATTAAACATTACAATATTGCTGGCCATACACTGATGAGAAAGTGCGCGTCCGGTGTGCGATACCTTGAGTTGTCCTGAGACGTGACGCGGCGCGGCACGTCCGATGTGCGACCCCTTTTACATAGTTTTATATCAATTTTTTATTATTTTTGTCTCAAATCGTTGCTGATGGGTCCTGACTTCGCCCTATGCTGCAATATACATTTCCTTTTGCATTCATTTACAGATATCAGCTGCTTGAATGACAATTGCTGATGTTATTGGATTTTTCAGGTGAGATTCTCAATTCATTCAGTTAACGGATGCTCTGAGGTAAAGTTTTCAGACTGCAGACTCAGCAACGATTGTATTTAATTGTGCAGTACAATAATTACATAGAACAGACTATCTTCATCTCCTGTCATTAAACATTACAATATTGCTGGCGATACACTGATGAGAAAGTGCGCGTCCGGTGTGCGATACCTTGAGTTGTCCTAAGACGCGATGCGACGCGGCGTGGCGCTGTGCGTCCGTGTGCGACCCCCTTTAGTCCCTCCCCTTCCGGTCGACCACCATGGGACCTCATATCGGAAAAATATTTGAATGGTAGTCAATGGCGAGAGATAACAAATATTTTGATTTCGTTTAAATTGATCCCTGAATTACACATATTATGTTTGTCAATTTAAAAGACGCATTTTAAAGTCAAGAAAGTCGCAGTTTGATGTAAAACTGTTGAGATATAAGACTGTGAAAATACGTAATTACAAAGACTACAAACCCCAAAGGCGCACATTTTCTCTCAATGAATGAAGCTCATTTGAAGCTCAATGAAGACTTTACTGAGGCTGTCATAGTTTCTATAGTCTTACGTTATAATCGTAACGTTACCGTCATGAGTGTGTTGTTCCAGACTGCACACACACACAGCAGCTGATCTCGCTCGTTGTTTCGCCTCCCGGGAAATGTAGTTCATTGAGGGTTTTTCACATAAAACTTTCTTTGGCTTTCATAATTATCTTTTAAATTGACAAACATCATATGTGTAATCCAGGACACAGTTCAGACGGAATAAAAAGATAAGTTATCTCTCGCCATTGACTACCATGCATTGTTTTTCCGAAATAAGGTCCCATGAACCGGAAGCGGAGGGGCGGGACTTAGGCTCTCTATAGAGGCTACTGACTTATCTCCCGGATATGATGTCATTAGGCTATAGATAATGGGAACGTGACGTCAGCGGACCCCAGTACCGCAAGGCGTTGTGGGATTTTAGGACACGGAGGTTGCGAGAGAAACGTCAAATCATAGTCAAATCTGCAGTATATTTTTTGTAGACATGTACTTTTGATCTATGTACTAGTTCTTTATTTATGTTTATGTGTACGGTTAAGCACCAATATACCAAGGTAAAATCCTCGTATGTGAAAACCTGGAAATAAACCGGATTCTGATTTATTACAGAAACTAATCTAGAACATTGCAGGAGCAACAAAAACAACAGCTTTTCGCCAGGAAATTACATTTAATAAAAGTAAGCAGCTTAACTAAAATGTTTCCTAAGTAAAAAAGAAAATATAGGCTATACGACGCAGTTCAACTTTTTTTTATTAGAATGCCAGTTACAAACATACAAGCATCACAGTTCGTAAACACATATTATACAGAAAAAAAATAAACATCAGAATAAAATTAATTGAAAAAATAATAAAAAATAAAATAAATCAAAATAATAATACATAGCTTAAATAGACAGACTTACCAACTTCATTATCCATAAAAAGAGAAATAATTTTCCTAATTGTCACCTGAACATTTTAGAGCATAATTCAATTGCTGACATAGCTTTCTTATTTTTAACCCGTTTAAGAGACTCAAAATATAGCTATATCAGTTTCGACGCAGAGTTTAACTTGCAGTGTTGTTGTTGGTGACAGAGAGGTGTGTCCGGCTCAAATGTGTATGCGCTCACACCACAAACAAGGTAAGAAAACACGTCAGGAAATGTTGTTTGCGATAGCTTGTTCAGATCAGTCGATCACTCTTTGTGTTCGTACGGATCGAGCCCGTTAATTGCCTTTATTTTCTCTAAGCAGCGCCCCTTTGCTTCCTTGTTCAGCTTATCTCGGTAGAGAACCTTGTGCTTGATCTTCGCACGGTCCATGTGGGTTTGTTTACCTTAGTTACGGCAACCGTGTCCTAAAATATGGCCGCCGCTACCCAGAGTGCACTGCGCCATGACGTAGATTCCCATTCTCTATAGCTTTGAAATGTCTTGTCGTTATTATGTCTAGCTGTATATAATAAACAGAAGAATGTACTTACCGTATGCTGCTAAACATGACATTCATCTCCATCTAATCTTTTTTTTTGTTTTTTGCTCTTCTGGTTTTCAGCTTTCTCTTTCTCAAATTGTATAGTTGTACTAGCGATATGACCCGGCATCCAAATTACTATCAAAACACTCCAACTCAGCCTCTATTCTTCACGAAAGATGGATAAAAAGGCGCAGATGAAACAAAAACCTTGAAAAAAATGATATACGGATTCGGCCAAATCACAGAGATGTCGATTCGCACAGGGACTAATATTATCACAGACCTCGTGTTCGGCGAAATATAGTAGGTAATGTGCGTGGGAATTATTACTTTACAAATTACAGACATGGCCGATTCACGCGGGATTAAGTTTACAGACAAACTCCGCAATTATTACAAATTACTATAGGTCACCACAGATAATACTAATCCCGTGCGAATAGGGCTGGGGGATCTGTAGAACTTTATAAATTGCATGATTTCTGATTCTGCTTAATGTTTTCTTTCTTAAATATGGAAATTTATGAGAATATAGAAAACAGATATGAATAATTATTGTCAAAAGATCATTATGACACAATTAAAACTACTACACTGCATGAGGGTTCAGTGTCACACTGCCCAGAAAAAAATACCCAGTACTTTCAATACTAGCTTCAAAACTGCTACAGCACCAATCACCTGAATCAATTTATTTCATTTGACTCATTGATTCTCTTTTGATTCATGTAAATCAACAATTAACTAAGCATTTGAAAGAAGACTTCACAGTGCAGCTATTGCATGAGATCTGCTATGTACTGACATGCTCAGTGAACTGGTTTGTCTGTCATGATTTCTACTCTGAAAGCCTGTAGTGAGACAGTAGTGAGGGCAAATGATCTGCACAAATGAGTGTGCAGTTTGACAGTCAACACCCATAACTTACATTCAAATTTGCATTTTTTATATTTACATTAATTACCACAAAATACATTGACAGAAAGAAAAACAAAAGTTTGGGGTCAATAAGATTTAAAAAATATTTATAACATGGTCTGTCTCAATACTCAATTCTGGTTGGCTAGAAGGTGTACATTAAAACCGTTTAATGCACAGGTTCCAGTCAGTTTAATCACCATTCTGTATTAATGAGTTGTTTTCATTAAAGCAGACACACACACACACACAGATTGTGCTGCTCATAAAAATTTCAGAGAGCAAGAACTTGTTATTGACTGTGACCCCAATACTTGTATCAATAAAATAGCTTATAGCTACTGAATCGCTACATAGATTATTCTCAGCAACAAGGGGGTAACATTACCGTTTTTGAAGTAATTAATCTAACTCTCTCTCTCTCTCTCTCTCTCTCTCTCTAATTCAAATTAGCTTTATTGGCATGACTTTGTACTACTGTACTACATGACAGAAGCCTAGGACATTACATAAGCAATGAACAATAAATCAAAATGTAAACAAATACATGAACTTTTTTTATTAACAAGAAATAACAAGAAAATAATTAAGACCATGTAAAAAGAATCTCTGTACTTATTCATACCTACCTAGATTTAGACAAGATGAATATGTCTGACTTTAGTTTTGTCCACTGGCTGACTCTTTTGTGGCAAGCTGTTACATATTTTGCTGATGTTGTGATCAGAATATATGACTTTGTTTTTCTTACTGCAAAAATTTGTTGGTGCTAGTTGTTTAAATTTTGTCTGAGGAAAACAGCTATGTTGTGAGCACAATGTACCAGGAAGTGTTCTTTTGTTTCCACTATTTGAGAGCACAGTAAACACAGTTGCTGCAATCAGAAATCTCCACTCAAAGCACTACTCCCTACCCCCTATGTTGGGGTTAGAGAGCAGAGCACTATATAGTGAGCTCACCAACATAACAGAAGCCACTTTCGGACACTACTCGATCGTCTCTCGGCGCCGTTGATTACATCATCTGTCAGCTGGTGCCGAGCCGGCTCTGGGCTAAATAGATTTTTAAAAATAAATACATTACATTATATTGAGCTTATTTCTCCGAAATTTAAAAACTAAAAGTGATTTCTGACCGTTTTTGTTATAATGCGCTACTCTACACATGATTATAACTTATTTTTACGATCAGCGCAATGCATGATGGTATGTAGGGCTTAGGTTAGTGACCATCGGTTGTTCACTACTTTCAAAATGCATTCTGGGATACATTGAGTGGACTATATAGGGTATAATAATCATCACTATACATTCGGACAGCACTACAAAATGGCGAGCTCACTATATAGTCCACTATATAGTGATTAATGGGAGATTTCGGACGCAGCAAGTCTCTGCTCTCGCACTTGCTAATCTCTTTTAGCAGGTGGGATATTAAAAGGTAAATCCCATCTTCCATCATCCTTTGTCATTAAGTGGCATCTTTCTTTTTGTAATTTGTTGCAATTTTATAATTTGAGCCACATTGTGTCCCATGCTGGTTTGGGTGTAGCTTCAGCACCAGCTATGAAAGGGCGCTCCTGTGCAGGTTCTGCTCCTGGCACTGCAGGCTTCATTGAGATCAGCGTTCATAGTTAGCAACATCTAACATCTTATGAAAATCAATACGATCATTTCCCGAAGGAAAAAATAAAATGCAGCCCAACAGTCTTTTTCATTCACTTGTCAATGTGTCAAATGACCATGGTAATGGTCCATGGAATAATCCGATAGCCATGGATGAGATTTCTACTATGGTGGCTCCCATTGTCCACTGCAACATGAAGCTTTTTTTATCATCACCATTTTAATAATAATAATAATAATAATAATTTGTTACATTTGTATAGCACTTTTTCTGGGGCCTCAAAACGCTACACATATAGAAGGGGGATCTCCTCAACCACCACCAATGTGCAGCATCCACTTGGATGATGCGATGGCAGCCATATTGCTACCAGAATGCCCACCACACACCAGATTATTGGTGGAGAGAGACAGAGTGATGAAGCCAATCGGATTGTTGAGATTCATATGCTGATTCTTAATGTCTGTGTGTGTCTGAATGTTCAAAACCTTTTTGTGTACAAACCTTTAAAATCCATCAGATTTTAATTATATAATACTGCTGGGTCCCATGCTATAAAATCACAGGGCTTTTACTGTATAATCAATAACGTGAAATGAATGAAACGTAAAACCAATATGGTATAGAGCACCATGAAAAAGTTAAGTGCGTGTTGGTGTGATGGTGCATCAACAGTGGTCACCTTCCTGGAAAATTTTGCACGCTGTGCAATCTCTAAAAAAGCATTTCTGCACACTGCAGGTGACATTTCCCCTGTGCACTTCAGTACAAAAGAGCATCTTTCTCTAAAAGAGTAGACATTGGATTTAGTGTCTTAGTGTGACGTAGCGTCTTTTTCAAGATGCCAGTCCACCCGTATGTTTCTGAATGCGGTCGTTGAATGGCTGACAGTCACGATCACTGTTTTACATATCTATGCTGTAACTACGCTGAGACAGCATTTGTGGATGAGTCATGTACCCACTGCAGGAAGATGACCATTTCGCGATGCTGAGATCTAGTACCTTGAAAGAGGTGGAGACCCCTCTGCTGAGGGTTACAGTGTGGGCTCTCCCAACAGGTCAATCCCTGTGGCCTCCCACTCCTCTATCGCAGACGCAAGCATTGAATTTCGTAAAGCAATGGAAAGTAGGTTTGGAGAGCGAGTTTTGCGTGTAAATGGAGCGCGTGATTTGTGTATGATTAGAGCGTTTGAGAGAAGTTTTTTTTTCCTCTTCTTCATTCCGGTTATGTTGTGCTTTAGATGTGGATTCAGGGCATAGGTAGTATGGTTTGAGGAGGTTTTGTGGTAGGAAGGGTTTTCTTTTGGGGTTTATTTTTTGGCGCCCGAGTTGCCCAAATTATTTTGTAAATATTGTGTGTGATGTAATGAATTGTATTTCAGGCCCAGTAGTTATTGAGTGACATGGTGAACAAACCTTTTTTTTTTGTTTTGTTTGTTTGTCTGTATTGTTTGTTTGCCACTTATGTGGTTGCTTTATTGTATTTTGAGTTGTTCCTGCATAAGATTTTATTGCATTGTATTTAATTGGCTGAATTATTTCTTTTGATTTCTCCGTCACTCATTTTATTACTGTAAGGTAATTAAAAGGTAAATGTTCCTGGGTCTGAAATTAAGAGAGGTATATTACATTTGTTTTCCATTCTATTAAATACTTTCTGAATGGAATGTATTGATGTCCTGAATGGGAATATGACTGGAATTGAACTGAATAGTTGCTATTAAATTGGCTTTATTCTGGTTCCTTGTTCTGTTGTTTCTTAATAATATCATATATATGTACTAGTTATATTATGATGAGTGTTTAATTAAATTATTGTGGTGGTTTTTACCCTGGCGCCCGAACTTAATCTTGTAAGGCCGAATACCGTCACAGAAGTGGCGCCCGAACAGGGACATTCAGATGTTGTGTCGTTATTGGCTTATTGTATTTATCTGTGTAACTATGGAATCCTGTTTTTCTCTTATAAATTTTACTGGACCTGGAGATGATAGCAGTCTAGGACCATTCCATGATAGCCGTTCCATCCATGGAATGGTCCCAGCCATTCCATCTGGGACCATTCCATGATAGCCGCTCGAAGTGCGGAACGGTATTTATTAGACGATAACACCAGTTTAGAACAACCATTTCTTGGTGTTCCTCTAATCGGTTCAGGAAACCAAGCAGATGATTTAACAATATTTTCTCAAGCAATTGATTCATTTGAGAGTGTATTTGTGGATACTGTTGCTTGGCAGAAAAAATGGTTTGAGGAAAATACTAAATCTGGTGCACAAGACGTACCTAAGAGAGACATTAACACTGGTTGAAAAGGCGCAAAATGATTTTTTAGAAGTCCTTAATGATCGTATGAAAGTTTTTACTGATCAAACAATTGATGCCATGAAATGGAATGCAAAGCAATCATGTACTGAGTTTAAGGAATTGGTTGATGATACTAGCCGTTCATTACTTTCTTCTTTTAAAACAGCTATCAAAGAACATAGTGTAAGTGGAAAGGAGTTACGAGATGAAGTATGTAGTTTGCAGCGGCAAGTGTTTACTATGCAAACTTCTCTGGATGCCCTTATGCAGAAAAGCCCACAACGTGACAGTAAGATAGGTGAACGGGAGGATGTTGGTGTTGCCTCTACTATTCCTCAGGTATTTTCAGGTTCAACAGTACCATGTAATACTGGGGATTTGGATAGTCAGGTTTCTGTTCCATCTAATTCAACCTGTGGTCGTGTCCTGCCTATTAAGATGATATTTCCATCCTTTGGTGGAGTGCATGATGAGAGTGATCCACTAGTTTACTTGGAAAGATGTAAAGATTTCTTAGCTCTTAGACCAATGTCAAATGGTGAGATTCTTGCAACAATGCGCAGTGTTCTGCATGCTTCTGCCTGTGATTGGTGGGAGACAGTGAGATTTAAAGTTGACTCTTGGAAAAGTTTTCAGCAAGCTTTTTTAGCAGTCTTTTTGCCAGAAGACTATCAGGATGTGTTGGAGGAACAAGTACGAAATCAGTTACAAGGAGCAAATGAAAATGTTCGTGATTTAACTTTCTCATTTCAAGCTTTGTTTTAAGCGATGGAAAAAGAGGCCACTGAGGAGGAGGTTTTAAAAGCTCTATTTAAAGCCATGCATGAACCCTTGTTTTGCTAGTCAGCTTCAAGGTCGGGCACAGACTGTTGAGGAGCTATTGAGACTGGGAACTCAAATAGAAAGGGATTATGATCGTCAGAGAAAATATAATCAGCTTCAGTTGTCCAAGAGCACTATATTTGATCAGAATTCACAGGCTAGAAAAATAAACGAGGTGGAAGTAAAAGCTGTCTTGCCTTCAGAGCAACGAAATCCAAGCTTGTTGTGTTGGAGGTGTCATGAAAATCATTCTCCTGGTTCTTGTCCTAATTTCAATGGTTCTTTGAGTGGAAAACACTTAGGTGGGCATGCACAGGGCAGTAAAGAACCTCAGGGTCGTAGTCATTAACGAGGTGTAGTCTCTGCTTATGATGTTCAACGACTTGAAAAGAAAGATCCAATTGATAGCAATCAGGACAAGAGAGTTGGCTCTGTAGATCTTAAACACTTAGTTGTTCCCTTAACTGTGAGGAACTGTATTGGGAAAGCACTAGTAGATACAGGGGCCACATATACATTATTACATTTGGATTTATGGAACAAGATGAAAGGACCTAAAGAGCAACTTGATGCATGGCGTGAAGGACCACTTTATTTGGCTAACGGTGATGCTACTGTTCCTCTTGGACAGAAAATGTTTGATTTTTATTTGCATGATTGGCATTTTCAGGTTCCTACAGTAGTCCTTCCAGCTCAAAAACTTGTCTACTCAATGGTGCTGGGATTAGACTTTATAGCTTTGGCGGGGTTACAGCTTAATATTAAAGACCAGTTATACAGTTTTTCGGGAGATATCGAAAATCGATATGTTCCCCTTCCAACCACCAATTACCTCGGGGGATTCTTTGGAAGTCTTGTAAACCACCTGGGTATGGTAAGCCTACTCAGAGGCGAACCAACAGTGAGTGGGGGCCCCAGGCAAAATTAATCAATGAGGCCCTTCTAAAATATTTTTTTTTTTGTAAATATATCTTTGTTTCCTGAATTATACAACATACAAAAAGTAGTCAAACACATCTAACAGAACAAATTGTTTATTTTTTACAACATTAAAGTACTTATGTTTTATCAAGATACAATATCATTCTCAAGGTACAGTACATAAATCTATGGCAAGCCGTTTTAGCTTTTATTCATTTCCAGGATATGAATTCTTAATATCAACAATGCCATTTTTAGATATAGATGACAAATAAGGGTGAAACAGCTTTTTTAAAAACAAAGTTCTAAATTGCTTGAGAATTGTATGAATTTGTAAAGTTAAAATACTGTTGTTTTTGAAACTGTTAGAGGTTAGCAGATTTTTTTCTCATTATGTAATTTATTAAACATTTTTCACAGCTCCAGGCAAAATATGTCCTGCGGTGTGACATGACATTACTATAAAATTCAAATACTGAAATATTATTAATTTCAAATACAAATCAGGTATGTTTTAAGTTTAACATGTATTCTTAAAGAATGATCATTCAAATTCTGCATATATATTTTTTTCACAGCTGTTTTTCAATAATATTCTTTGCTTGTGCCATCCTTTACCCCTCACTCCAGTGGAAATATTGTGTAAAATGAGAAAAAATATTTGAAAATGTTTATTATTTTTTATATAGTTATATTATGCAATTTTTTCAGATGCATATAATTATTTAAGCTAGTTAACATAGTAAAAGTCGTTTAATTGTGTTTGAAGTGATGTCACACCACAGGACATCCCGTCACACCACAGGATGAAATGAGACACTGTATGAACATTTATGGTGAAATTTATTGAATACTTTTGTAACAAACAAATTAATTTGCATCTCTATTTTAACATTAATGAAAATGCAACATATCAGTACAATCTTATTACTTAGTGTATGAATTTGAACTAAAAACTGAACAAGATATACTGAATAATTAACATTTTGGAGGTGTCAAATCAGACCCAGTCATAAAGCCCATTAATTTCTATTTTTAACTTAAAAGACTAAAGAAATATCTTGTTTCTCAGGAGAAAGTCATTAAAATCATGCTAAAATAATTAAAATAATTAAAAGCAAGTTAAAATCATCAATTCAGCTCTTTGAACAAAGATTCCAGTGAACAAGAGAAATTTGACATGCTGGAGTCGTCACTAACAAAAAAATCAGACCATAAACATGACAAGCTGTTAGAGATAAAAAAAAATAAATAAATAAATAAAAAAATAGAAATTATTTCATCAGAGAAATGTCAAACTTATGTGTTGAACATGAGCCAGTCCATGTTTGTTAACTTGGCAACTCGACCATGGGGCTCAGGCTCTGAAATCTGACCAATTATGTCACTCCACGAGTAGAAAATGGCATCTTCTTTGTCAGGCCACTGGAAGGCATTCTTTTTTCCGTGTTGAACCATACAGTTCACCTGTATTTCCTCTCCCTGAATTTTCAACACTTGGCCCACGTATTGCTTCTCATCATATTTTACTATGATGAACTTTCCCACTTCAAACACTTGGTCTTCATCCAAGTAGTGGTGGGAAGTTAGAATCATTTTACTGACTTCGGATCATTGAGTCTCAGTTCAGCAAAATGAACGGAATCTTTTATGAAGTCATTCGTTCATTTCGGTCATTTCATCATTTTATAATTAAAATGTCATTTTAAATATCCCACAACATCTAGTACTAACGAAAATATTGATTACATTTGTAAAAATAACATAAATAACTATCAGGGTAATGCAGCCAAAGCCAAATTAAGCAATTGACATAACTGTATATTAATTAGTTGCTGGGTCTCAAGTTCAAGCTATTGCAGTCTGACCCTGTTATAGTTCACCTCACCTCCTGATCCGAGACGTTCTTTCCTTTGCAACTTCATATTTATCAGGTTTGTTCTCCTCCTCTCATGTATCTGAGACGTTAGCTGTTGACTCGTCAGTGTCTAACTCTGATCTGTGCTGTCTGTGGGCCGTGCCATGTGCGATATAGCAGAACCGGAAAGAGTAAAGATTAGTTCATCTCTCGAGTTCGGGTTCGGCCGGGTCCGAGTCTTCGTTCTTCCTGTCAGTCCCATAGAGTCTATACTGTCAGCACCAGAATGAGAAATGATTAGTTCATCTCTCGAGTTCGGGTTCGAGCCGGGTTCGAGTCTTTCGTTCTTCCTGTCAGTCCCATAGAGTCTATACTGTCAGCACCGAGAATGAGAAATGATTAGTTCATCTCTCGAGTTCGGGTTCGGCCGGGTCCGAGTCTTTCGTTCTTCCTATCAGTCCCATTAAGTCTATGCTATCAGTACCGTAAAGGGGAATGATTAGTTCATTTGAGTCTTCGGGTTTGAGTCCTTCGCGTTCTTTTCTCACGTGACCACTCTCGCATCAAATGCAACATTCGTATTGACTGCGTCTGAATGTATATTGTGTTATATAGGCATTAAAATACAAAATATGTTCAATAAACATTATAAACAAAAGTTCTATTATTCCTTATTATTGTCCCTGTCCGTCTCTTTTCTATATAATGCATCTGTGGTGTGTTTTATTATATATGTATACATTAATTAACTACTATTATATTATACATCATCTACGTGCTTGTTTGTAAAAAGTTTGTGAATTAGTTTGTGAATTAGGCTATTCAATACGGTGACAATTCACGTGACTAAAGAACGAAGGACTCAAACCCGAAGACTCAAATGAACTAATCATTCCTCTTTCCGGTGGTCTGACAGCATAGGCTCAATGGACTGACAGGAAGAACGAAAGACTTGGACCCGCCGAACCCGAACTTGAGAGATGAACTAATCATTTCTCTTTCCGGTACTGACAGCATAGGCTCTATGGGACTAACAGGAAGAACGAAAGACTCGAGACTACACCCGAACCCGAACTTTAGACTTGGAGAGATGAACTAATCATTTCTATTTCCAGTACAGATTCAGAATCCATATGGTGCGCAATGCGCATGCGCGGGTAACACAAAATGAACGAATCACTCCCGAGACAACTCGGTAGTCCCCGAGTCATATTAAGGATTTGTTCAAAATGAACGAATCGGTTCATGAACGACACATCACTACATCCAAGAAGGACATGGTAGGGATAGGGGTATTCTCTGGAGCTGGATTGTCACCAGCCATTG
Organism: Hybognathus amarus; assembly: GCA_030378365.1. Taxonomy (NCBI): domain Eukaryota; kingdom Metazoa; phylum Chordata; class Actinopteri; order Cypriniformes; family Leuciscidae; genus Hybognathus; species Hybognathus amarus. The sequence continues at coordinate 80,631 of JAQIUQ010002886.1, read as the reverse complement.
TGACTTTTGTAGCCTTGAAGCAGCCACACACTTTGGGGTAGCTGCAGAAGCAACTTACTGCTCTATGAAACACCTCCCCTGGTGTTGTAGAGAAAATCTGGTGTGTGCCTAGTATGCCTTTCACAGCAGGGAGCACAGGAGGGAGCAGTTTGTCAAATTCTTCTATGTCCTTTTCCTCTATCCATTTCATTTGGATTTTCATCTCCTCTTTGCTGGACAAGAAGTCAAAAAAGGCCTCTGCAGTTTGCAGATCAGCTCCCCTTTGGACAGCCTGATCTGCCATCCGCTTCACACAAGCTCCAACCCCATCAGGAGCTCCTTTTCCGTGGCCCCGTTCACTGTAATTCCATGTGAGACACTGGAACCCCCAGGTAAATGGCAGCGTACTCATTAGGAAACAATTTGCCTTGTTGCGATACTGTGTCACAGGACCATCACTGATGAGATGCAGTGACTCAAGCTGTGTGTCATGCTGCATTTGGAGGTCTTCAATGACTGGCTGTAAGTGAGCCCATACAGCACGCTCATCATGCCTCAGAGATTTTGAGACGGTTGCAGAAGCTCTTGAATGGCCGTTTTGGTGTAGGCAACCACTGTATGTATGGTCACTTGGTTTCTATTTCCACCAAAGTGGAAAGATTGAATTTCTGTGTTTAGTTTGCATCCATAATTTTCAGAGAAATCAACGTGCAACACCAAATCATTTTCTTGCAATTTCTCCTTTAACTCCCTCATTTTGGCTGATTGGTGCATCCAATTAAATTGATGGGATGCAATTGACTCCAGATCACGCTGGAAGGTCTCTGCCAGCTTTCCCAGCGTTCCCTCAACCCCCTTTTTAACCCAGTTTGTGAACACCTTTTCCCCTACAGTCACCTTCACCCGCTCCCACTGCTCCCACCTAGCGAATTCATCTGGATTTTGTGAGTTGAGATGCACCTCATCAAAACAGCAGTTGGTGCACTGCCTGTACATACATTTTTGTTCCTCTGTGTTACAAGTAATGGAGGAAAGAAGATTAGACAGGCTTTTGGTTGAAATCATGCCTTTAAAAACCAAATAGTCAATCAGTAGACGCACGTTTTCATGCTGGAAGCATGCACAGGTATTTCTATCTGTTGGCCTGGTCTCTGTTATGTGCTTGGGCCTGTAGCGAGCAAACTGCCGGTACGACATTTGCATTGTGAAGCTGGATTCTTGGTTGTATTCAGAGTGTAGCTCACTCATGGTTTTAGTCAAAATCCGCCGCTGCATTTTGTTGTGTTTCCGGCCCACAGTCTCCCTTTTCCCTGCCAAGAGCCTGCTGTTTTTATCCCTGGAAAGAAAGTTGGTGACTTGCTGTTTTTTTTGTGTCGCAGCTTTTTGACGAAGATCTGAGGGTAGGTTGACGTGCTTTCTTAGCTTTATTCCAGCGATGCTTTTGAACCCTCATTTTACTATTGGCTTTTTTCATGCCATCGAGTGCTGCTTTTAGCTCCTTGTTTTCTCTTTCCAGCCTCTTAATTTTTGCTGTCAACTTGGGTGGACAAACCTTTTTGGGGGATTTGGAATTGGGGAAACAGAACCATGAGCAGGAGAAAGATGAACTGGACTGAAGGACACATCAAGTTCTTCGGGTGATGGGGGAGTATTATCCAAAATGTCTGCCAGATCCTTCTTCTTCTTCCTGTTCCTTGCCTTAGTCTTCTTCCATTCCTCTTGAAGTTTTGCTCTCTTGGGTTTTGGGAGGCTGGTTATATTTCTTGGTTTAATTTCTCCCTTAGCTTTCTTTTCTTGATATCTGTTGATGGAACAGAGACAACTGTTACATGTTTTCTGTTACATGTTTTCTATACAAGTATACATCTCAGAGAATGTTTCACCAACTCAATGTCCCTTTTATAAACTTATTTTACTTTTTCCTTCTCTCCTTAAGGATCTCCTCATGCCTGGCTTCATCCTGTGCTAACCTTTCCCGGTACCTCCTTGTCCTTTCTTTGCTCATGCCTAAAAACTGACAAACAATGATCACTGACTGTTAACATACACATACAACAAACAAATGAAGACAGATATATATATTTATTTTTAATATAGGTATATTATGTATAATGAAGACATATATATATATATATATATATATATATATATATATATATATATATATATATATATATATATATTTAATATATATATATAACAGGTATATTATATATAATATTTACAATATTTGTTTAATATATATATACAGACAGAGTTATATTTATATTTATGTTTAATATTGCAAACATAACAGACAAGAATCTAGCTAGACGTCTGACTTAATTATGTCACACTACAGGACAGGCTGTCACACCACAGGACTCTTTCACCTTGGCAGCCATTTTAAATCATTGCTATACAAGACTGACCTTGGTCATTACAGTAACTTAATAAGTTCATTGTTTTAAACCTGAATATGATTCTTTTTCTTAAATATTTTTCTATTTTCTCGAACTAGATAAGTCACACCACAGGAACTATCAAAAATGGACACGTTCATGGTCTGCACAGAAATGCTGAAATTTATCAAATTAATAAGAGATCAACACTCACCTTTTAACCTCCTTAGCATATCCAAACATCTGGGGATTTCCGGTCGGGGAATGGAATAAAGGACCACTTTGGCTGTCCATGTAACTGCCAGCACAAAAATCTAATATCCTATGTCACACCGCAGGACAGCATTTGTGTTTCAAAACTAAATGTACTGTAAATATTATTTTAGTACTTTTTAGCATTTTGAAAACTTGGGTTAATTAAGTAAATACATTCAAAATAATGCCAAGGCATTTATTAGCTGCTACAAACATATATGCTTTATTTTACTAATATTTACATTTGATGAGTCATCAATGTTACAGTCACACCGCAGGACATTTTGCTATTCACCTTGAAATTTTCAACAACACAAAATACATTTTACGTCCCAAAATAATAATATTGAAATAAAATGATGTTCTATGCCCCACTGGCATGTGTTGTTTTACTTGAGAAATGCAGTTCAGAAACATTTACACTTAATTACAGAAAAAACATGCGTCACGTCATCTGCCCATCAACAATTGAATTCTTGATATAAAAAAATGGCATTGTTGATAAAGAATTAAATTGTTGATATCAAGAATTGTATTTTCACTAGTGAAATGTCACCATATGTAAACGTTTTAGCTTTTATTAATTTCCAGGATATGAATTCTTGATATCAACAATTACATTTTTTTGATATCAACAATTTAATTGTTTATCAACAATTAGGCCTACATTTTTGTATATCAACAATTTAATTCTTGATATCAACAATTACATTTTCACTAGTGAAATGAAATGTTACCATAGGCTGCCATTCAAAACCAATTGGTGATATCAAGAATTGATTTCTTACTAGTTGAAATTCCATTTCACATATCAAAAATAAAATTATTACTAGTAAAAACCTTTATTTTTGATATCAAGAATTCAATTGTTACTAGTTGAAATGTCTATTCTTGATATCCACAATTGAATTGCTACTAGTAACAATGTTCATTTTTGATATCATTAATTAAATTTTTACTAGTGACAATTTTAATTTCTAATATCATGAATGTGATTGTTACTAGTAGGGCTGCACGATTAATTGACGCACAATGTTGTTATGCGCATCTAATCAGTAAAGCCGGTTTCTTGATTAGCAGTAAATCACCCTCACATGCTTTCAGATGGATGATATGAGTGTTAAAGTTAATGATATAATTAAGTGATTAATTTAGTGATGATTGAGCATTATTGAAGACACCTGATGATCACAAGCAGAATCGCTGAAGACAAAAACGTAAACTTGTAAGCCACCGTTATGGAGATCAGTGTCTGCTTTAGTTGGGGTCTTGACACTTATACTTTAAGTTTAAACTTTGTTTGTCTGCTGTTATTGATTTGTAACAGTTAAATGAACAAACACAACTGTAATCTAATAGTATTGGTTATGTTTTGACATAATCATGCTGTGATCTGAAAAATGAAACTTTTTCACATGATCTGGTTTAACTTCTTAGCAACAGTTTAGTGAGTCTATAGCATATGATAATTGTATTTTTCTTATAGTTCAAAACATTAAAAAAATGTGTTCTGATCAAATCACTTCCAAACGCATTTATTTAGAAACACAGACATCAATAATCAGGCTGTGTATCTCAATTGTGGTGACACAATTAATCCTTGTTGCCACCAATCACAACTCATTAATGCCTCCCATCATGCATTGCGGTATGAATAAATTAAGATCTGAATTGTCCATGTAATTTACTTTTCCTAATTGAATATTCTACTCATCACCATAATTGAGATGCATTGACTGAATCTTGAGGTCTGGTGTGTGCCTAAAAGAACGATTTTTTTTTACTTTTAAGAAATGCTTTAAATTATATCTCAAATTCTGAATATTTATGCAGAATCACAGATATAGTGTAACTAACAGTGTAAATCTCAACATGTTGCGGTGTCACTGCGTGTTATATTAATTCGAACATTTTTGATTGTTAAATGATCGGCCAGGCAATTGCCTACCTTGCCCTGCCCTATTGCAGCGCCTCTGAGCCTACTGCATCACTTTATTCCTCTGTTCCTCCTGTTCAGCTGGATTGATCAGTGAGTGAGAATATGGAGAACGGTGTGCAGGAAAAAACTGTGACAGACTTGTTGAGCTAGTACAAGGCAAGGTCATTGAGAGTAAATTGCCAGACAAAGAGTTATATGTTCTTTTTACATTTTTGTATGATCATCCTGAAGTGTGTACTCCTTCTCTTAGCAGAACTCATCTGGTTCAGCATAAGATCGCTGTCCGTACAGATGTGGTTGTGGCACAAAAGCCTTATAGATTACCAGTACATAAAAAGGTAATAGTAAAGGATCAGATTGATGATAGGGCTGGGCGATATAGCCTAAAAATAAAATCTCCGATTTTATTTTTTTTAATTCGATTTACGATTTTTTTACGATTTATTTAATCAAAAGCAAGACAAATGTAACCCCCATTTCTGAAATGAATAATAAATAAATGAACACCCTCTAGGAATCAGTCCCAGCTGTGTTTTAAGTCACACTTTGTAGTCTAGACTAAAAGGAGACAAACATTCACCTTGATAGAATAGCACCATTTTCTAAAGCATTACCAAAACATTAAAATCTGAGGAAAATTGAGGATTTGCCAGCATACAGAATTCAGCACTTAAGAAAAAGTATGTTTTGAGCGCTGAGGGCAGTCTCTTAAATGCTTAAATTGGCCATTGCGTTCAAGAAATCAACACATACACATCGCTCAACGCTACAAACATGTTATAAATAGAAATTCTGGCCTGTAAATCGTTTCCATTTTGTTTTAGTTGTTCTTGATGCTTTTCTGCAACAGATGAATACAAATCTATTACTTTTTACATTTTAATCATAGATATTTCTAGTTTGCGGGAGTCCCGCAAATCATTTTATTCTCCCGCAAACCGCACACACATAGTTAGTGAGTGCATTACCGCCCGTGCTCAGCCATCAAATCTAGTCCCGAAGTTTCTAATTTAGAAACGGTTCCTATTTCTGCGACGTCGCGGCTGACAGAATGAAGAAATTACACAGGTTATGAGTACACATTATTTATTTTTAGTTAAAAATAGGTCACTGTGCCACAAGCGATAACGGATAATTTACCTCAGATTTTGAAAGCATATAATATAGCGTTCAAAATGAATTCTATGCAAACATACAACTGTACTTCATAACAAAATTAGTCAATGAGTTTATTTTGTTAATGTTTTGATTTTTAATAATGTCATTTCTTGATTTGATTATGTCCTTACCCATTTCCAATGCGAGTGCGGGCCAACAGTGCACTTTCACAGAGAGACTCTGCTCACACCATAGCATCTGAATCTGTGGCATCTCACAGTCGCGTCACGTCTCAGTGTGGACAGACACACTTGCTGTCGCTGGAATTTCATTGCGTCGCGTGTAGTTAGGACACGGTGTAAGGAACAAACTTCCCACTCTCACCGGTAGCCCGCTCTCATGTTGTCGCTTGCTGTATGATGTTTCGTGTGTGCTATGATGTTGTTATTGTCGCTTGCCATACTGCTACGTGAGTGAAACTAACGCTACGGAAACTCCGGGGAGCCAAAGATGTGACATTACACAAAAACTCGATTTACTTATTTTTTAAATCGCCCGCAACAAAAAATTCGAATTAATTCATTTAATCGATTTATCGCCCAGGCCTAATTGATGATATGCTTTCACGAGATATTATTCAGCCATCTCATTCTCCTTGGGCATTTCCAATTGTACTCGTTCCTAAAAAAGATGGAGGCCAGCGCTTTTGCGTTGATTATCGACGATTAAATGCTGTGAGTGAAAGTGATGCATTCCCTCTCCCTACAGTGGGTGAAATCCTGGAGTCACTTGCTGGAGCCAGTGTGTTCAGTACTCTAGATCTTAACAGTGGGTACTGGCAAGTGGCAATGGACCCAGAGAGTATGGCTAGAACTGCCTTTGTGTCCCCTTTTGGGCTATATGAATTTAAGGTTTTATCTTTTGGTTTGAAAAATGCCCCAGCCACATTTCAGCGGCTTATGAATAGGGTGTTGGCTGAGTGTTTAGGACAGTGTTGTTTGGTTTATCTAGATGACATAGTCATTTATTCATCAGATTTTAGTCAGCACAAGATCTCCAAAGGGTTTTCAGGTGTTTACAAAAGGCAGGATTAACTCTGAAACTGCAGAAATGTAAATTCTGTTTAACAGAAGTTACGTTTCTTGGCCACGTGGTGACCACCGAAAGGGTAAAAGCAGATCCTGCTAAAACAGAGGCAATCCAGAACTTCCCTGTACCGAAAAATCTAAAAGAACTTCAGCGGTTCTTGGGGATGAGTGGATGGTATCATCGGTATGTTCCTAATTTTTCAGATATTGCCGAACCCTTAAACGCCTTGAAACAAAAGGAGCTCGTTTCCATTGGTCAGCTGACTGTCAAGCTGCTTTTGAGAATTTGAAAATGCATCTGTCTTCTTCACCAATATTGGGACACCCTAACCATGCTTGCACGTTTATAGTTTATACAGATGCTAGTTCAACAGGTTTGGGTGCTATTCTTGGTCAACGGCCATCTATGTGTGGTGGAAGTGGAAGAAGTACTGGCATATGCAAGTCATACAAGCTGAAAGGAATTATTCCACCACAGAGAGGGAGTGTTTGGCTGTTGTTTGGGCGGTCGAAAGGTGGCGGCATTATTTGGAGGGCAAACTTTTATTGTTGTGACTGATCATGCATCTCTCCTTTGGGTGTTTAACACTGCCAAGGCAAATTCTCGCCTGATTCGGTGGGCTTTGAAATTGCAAGAGTTTGAATTTACTCTTGAATATCGCAAGGGAAAGCTTAACAGTGCTCCTGATGCTTTGTCCCGTATTGTCCATGATTCTTCTCCAACTGTTGCTGTTTATGCTAAGCAAACTCCAGATAGTTTGGTCTTGCAGTTTCCTCTTTCTGATGAGGATATTTGGACAGCACAACAGCAAGATGTGGAGGTCCAAAAGATTTATCAGAATATAGTTGGTAATTTGCAGAGTCCTGATGAGTCTGGTGCTGGATTTGTTATCTTGGAGGACAAGGTTTACCGGAAGGTGATTCATCCTTCCAAAGGGGCCTATTTTCAAGTATATGTCCCAAAGATTCTTCGCCAGACTTTGTTGGAGGCATATCATTCCAAACCCATTAAGTGGACACTTTGGCCGTTATAAGACACAAAAAAGGTTAATGGAAGTTGCTTTTTGGCCAAATATGTGGAGGGATATTTCAAAGTTTGTTAAGAATTGTGTCAGTTGTCAACAGTGTAAGCCTGAGTGTCGTAAACCAGCGGGCCTGGTACAACAGACTGAAGCACATGGACCATGGGATTTGCTTGGTGTAGACCTTATGGGACCGTTGCCTCGTAGTACGCAAGGTAACACCCAACTAATGGTGGTAGTAGATTATTATAGCCATTGGGTGGAGTTGTTTCCTCTTCGGAAAGCTACTGCTGTAGTAATCGCGCAGACACTAAGGAAGGAGATACCGACACGGTGGGGTGTTCCGAATTTCTTGTTATCGGACAGAGGTCCGCAATTTACCTCTGAAATTTTGCGAGAGCTGTGTAGTAGGTGGGGAGTGGTGAAAAAAATTGACAACCGCATACCATCCCCAAACCAACTTCACAGAACGTTTTAATTGGACTGTTAAGGGGATGATATTCGTCTTATGTGTTTGGTGAGCATAAGCATTGGGATCATTATTTGCCAGAGCTGAGGTATGCTATCAATTCTGCTGTTCAGGAGACTACTGGGTACTCCCCAGCAGAATTACTCTTGCAAGGAAGGGTGAAAGGACCTTTTGAACGTGTTCTAAAACCACATCAGACTAGTCTTAGGGTTCTTAAAGATTTGCAGGAGACTGTAGAAAATAATTTGTCTCGAGCAAAGGAGAGGCAGAAACGTTTTTATGATGCTGGTCGCAGGAATGTGACTTACTCCAGGAGAGATAGGGTTTGGATGAAGGCACATCCCCTCTCCAAGGCTTCTCAAAAATTGCAGCCAAGTTTGCAGCCAAATGGATTGGCCCTTATAGAATTGTAGAAAAGTTAGGTCCAGTAAATTTTCGGGTTGTGCGTGAGGACAATGGAGAGGACTTGCGTACTGTCCATGTGTGTAATTTGAAGCCTGCCTTTCCTGCTGCAGATGAGTTTGATCTTAAGGAAAGGGACGAAGCCTTAAAATTTTTTACTGAAGAGTCAGATGATGAGGATTTTCTAGGGTTTTAATATGGATATAATGATGTCCTAGATTAATTGTCACTCCGTTTCGCAATGGTCTACAAATGACGGAAATCTAAGTGTGAATACAGAAACGAATGGGCTATGCTGTCGATTGTTTCGTGTATTGGCATTCACTGTTGATAAACTTATGGTATGTTCCAGAATATTAGGGAATCTTTCTCCATGGTGGGAAGAATGTGACAGTCGTCAAAGTTGTTTTCCTATTGCGTACTGGAGATGGCGCTGTTGAGACATATATCCGGGGAACCAGGTGGGAAGTTATTTTAAGGAAGTGGAGATGCGTGTCTCGCTCTCTCTCTCTCTCGCCCTTTCGCTTTTGTTGTCAGGCGCGGGTTATTCGCGGTCATGGTCACGTTAGCGGACGGCTTGTGAGTATTGCTGTTGTAGGCCGTGCTGCATTGATGTGTTAATGTTGCGGACCTTTCCTGTTTTGGCGATTCATGTTTTGAGGAATATGTTTCCCTCATTGAATTTCGTAAAGCAATAGAAAGTAGGTTCAAGAGCGAGTTTTGCGTGTAAATGGAGCGCGTGATTTGCGTATGATTTGAGCGTTTGAGAGAGAGTTTTTTTCCCTCTTCTTCATTCCAGTTATGTTGTGCTTTAGATGTGGATTCAGGGCATAGGTAGTATGGTTTGAGGAGGTTTTGTGGTAGGAAGGGTTTTCTTTTGGGGTTTATTTTTTGGCGCTCGAGTTGCCCAAATTATTTTGTAAATATTGTGTGTGATGTAATGAATTGTATTTCAGGCCCAGTAGTTATTGAGTGACATGGTGAACAAACCTTTTCTTTTTGTTTTGTTTTGTTTTGTTTGTTTGTCTGTACTGTTTGTTTGCCACTTATGTGGTTGCTTTATTGTATTTTGAGTTGTTCCTGTATAAGATTTATTGCATTGTATTTAATTGGCTGAATTATTTCTTTTGATTTCTCCGTCACTCATTTTATTACTGTAAGGTAATTAAAAGGTAAATGTTCCTGGGTCTGAAATTAAGAGAGGTATATTACATTTGTTTTCCATTCTATTAAATACTTTCTGAATGGAATGTATTGATGTCCTGAATGGGAATATGACTGGAATTGAACTGAATAGTTGCTATTAAATTGGCTTTATTCTGGTTCCTTGTTTTGTTGTTTCTTAATAATATCATCTATATGTACTAGTTATATTATGATGAGTGTTTAATTAAATTATTGTGGTGGTTTTTACCCTGGCGCCCGAACTTAATCTTGTAAGGCCGAATACCGTCACAGTGTGTGTGTGTGTGTGTGTGTGTAGGTTTATACTACATTTTGGGGACCAAATGTCAACACAACCATTTGTATGGTGTCTTTAAACTTTTCTCTTTCTCTGTCCTTGTAGAATATAGATGTGACAAACTTCAGCAGCAGCTGGAGTGATGGCCTGGCATTCTGTGCTCTGTTACACACCTATCTACCTGCACACATCCCTTACCAGGAGCTCATCAGCCAAGAAAAGGTACACTTGTATTTCTTACATTGATTATTTAAGTGTCTCAGTAAATCCTCACCTTATATTTAGTGCCTGGCGCATTCAGCAATAAAACAGTGTGTTAACAGTCAAGACTTTCCCTCAGCTGACTTGCCAGATGCCAGATGTAATGAATTACATGCTTCTATGGATTAGTGTTGACAGAATACATAAACAAATGACACTCAGAGAGGTGTAGACACAACATGCATAACAAATACTGTAAATGGCTGCCCTGCCCTCCCTGTATGTTTATTCAACCATGCACACACCCACGTAAATGCAATGTGCCGTGGTCTTTAGAGCTTATGTGACAAATTGCAGCCATAAGTATAATAGTGATTACAGGAAGAGATGGTACATTATGCTTTTGAATTATTCACAAAGCCTCTTCGAGTGCTGTAAATGTAAAGGCTACTAAAAGGCCACGTATGTGGATCTAGAGCATTGCTAGAGAATTCAGTTGAGTTTAGACACCTGTTTTTCACTACGGTAATTAATATTCAGATGGTTAATACTGGTCAAGTGGTTAAAAGAGTGCTGTTTTTTCCCCCATAGGGACGAAATCTCACTCTGGCATTCCAAGCAGCTGAAAGCATTGGTATCAAGACCTCTCTGGTGAGTCTATGTTAACCGGTTTTTTCTCCCATTTTTTCAGTCTTCTGTAATTGGGCAGATTTTGTTAATACAAGATTGTTGAAGTAATATAATTTACAATATGGCAAGTCATCTTGGACTTGCATCCTCTTACAAAAAATAAGTAGCCTATACTTCAAGTTAATTTTATAATGTCTACTTTAGTAAAGTTCAAGTATTTTTAAGTATAGGCTACTTTATGTGTCAGGATTCAGGACCAGGAGACAGAGGTAAGGAATTAACATAAATAGATCTTTATTTAAGATAAGGTGAGTAAGCAGGGTTTCAGGAACTCGGCGGTGATCTGAAGAGGATACGTGGCAGGAATGGATCCAGGTGAGTGAATCTTCTTCAGAGGGAATAAACGTGAGGGTTAACACAGGTCAATAATTTGACTTTTTTTTCTTTGCAGATCGTTTGTGGGTAGGCGTGATTCAGGAAGGATTCCCGGTGAGTAGGTCCGTTGAAGTGCGCTTGACAATGCACTAACCAGTTCAGTGATACTTTCACTTTCTCTTCCAGTGCATCCAGAGGGAAACAAGACTCAGGGCAGATTCCAGGGAACAGAGAACACGGAACATGGAGCATATCCTGGGAACAGTGGAACAAGGATCAGAAGGTTAGTATCTTTCAGGTGAGTATACTTTACGTTCGTTTCTTCTGGATGAGTCTTAGGCGAGAGAAGTGAAGACTGGAAAGGGTCTTTTCCTGTTGGAGGCTTGACGATGACTGTGAGTGAACAAGGTGTTTTTATGCTGGCTGGGGAAGTGAGTGCTGAGTGGACACAGGTGTTGGTGATTAGTAATCTGGGGACAGTGATCTTTGCGTGGTGCTTTGTGAAGGTTCTGATTGGCTCCTGACATTACCCCCCCTCCAGAGTCCGCGCCAGCGGACCTTGGACCTCGACGTCGTGGGGGTCTGCCTCTGGGCCTTGGTGCAGGTTTCTCGGGATACTGAGCATGGAATTCTAAGAGCAGCGTGGGATCAAGAACATCATTACGCGGTACCCAACTTCTCTCTTCTGGCCCATATCCTTCCCAGTCAATGAGGTATTCTAGTTGACCCCCTCGACGTCGAGAGTCCAAGATCTCTTTGATGTTATAGATGGACTCCGGTTCAATGGGTGGTATCGGGGTTCGTTCTCAGATGCAACCTCGTTGGCTGACTGGGGTACCGGTGGATGATGGGGTTTTAGAAGGGACACATGAAACGTGGGATGGATGCGGGAATCAGGAGGTAACCGGAGCTGGTAAGTGACTGGGTTTACTTGTCTGACGATTGGAAAGGGTCCGATGTACTTGGGGTTTAGTTTCTTACATGACTGACGAAGTCTGATGTCTCTAGTGGAAAGCCAGACTAATTGCTCGGGTTGATACTCTGGAGTGGGTCGTCGTTGTGTGTCAGCGAACCGTTGGTGTCTATTGACAGCTTGTTGGATATGATGGTGAGTTTGATCCCAAACCTGTTCGCTTTCCTCAAACCACTTGTTGACGGCAGGCACTTCGGAAGGTTCTCCAGACCATGGGAATAACGGGGGTTGATAGCCAAGGATACATTGGAATGGTGTTAACTGAGTGGATGCCTGTCGGAGAGAATTTTGTGCGTACTCTGCCCAAATGAGATACCGACTCCAGATGTTCTGGTTGGAGTGGCAGAAAGTACGCAAGAACCGACCTATATCCTGGATTTTTCTCTCAGTTTGCCCGTTGGTTTGTGGGTGATACCCGGAAGACAGACTCACGGTCACATTCATCAACGTGAAGAATGCTCGCCAGACTCGGGAAATGAATTGGGGTCCTCTATCGGAGACAATATCTTCTGGAAGACCGTAGTTTCGAAAGACATGTTCCATGAGGAGCTCAGCAGTATTAAAGGCGGTCGGGAGCCCCTTTAATGGGATTAGCTTGCATGCCTTCGAGAACCGATCAATGACCACCAGGATACAGGTATTACCCTCGGATACGGGAAGGTCGGTGACAAAGTCTACGCCTAGGTGAGACCAGGGTCTATTCGGGACAGGTAAAGGTAACAGTTTTCCCACGGGCAGATTTCTTGGGACCTTGGAGATTGCACAGGGGATACAACCTTGAATGAATTGGGTGATGTCTTGACGCATGTGGGACCACCAATACTTTTCTTGAAGTGTGGCTAGGGTTTTGTTTACTCCCGGATGTCCGGTGGCGACTGAAGAATGAGCTGAGGAGATCAAGGCGTTGCGGAATTCTTCGGGAACATGAATTTTCCCGGGGGGACATCCGGGGACTCTAGGCTGCTGCTGAGCCAATTCCTGGAGTTGTTCATTTATCTCCCACTGGATAGGGTTTACAAATAAACTCCCTGGTAGAATGGGCTCAGGTTTCTCTACTGGGTTCTCAGGGGCATGAATACGAGAAAGAGCATCTGCTCGGGTGTTCTTGGATCCTGGGCGATAGGCAATCCTGAAGTGGAATCGTGTGAAGAACAAGGCCCATCGAGCTTGACGTGGATTTAATCTCTTTGCATCTCTCAGATATTGGAGGTTCTTATGATCTGTTAGGACTAGGAACGGGTGTTTTGCTCCCTCGAGCCAATGTCGCCATTCCTCTAAAGCAAGCTTTACTGCCAGAAGCTCTCGATTTCCTGATATCGTAGTTTGCCTCTGCTGGAGAAAACTTCTTCGAGAAGAATGCACAGGGAAGTGGCTTAGAAGAGAACTCAGAACACTGGGACAAAACTCCTCCCGCTCCTGTGGTGGATGCATCTACTTCGACCACGAATGGTCTATTTGGGTCTGGGTGATGAAGTAAAGGAGCACCGGTGAAAGCAGACTTCAGAGACTTAAAGGCATCCTCGGCTTCTGGGGTCCATTGCAGGGTCTTGGGTTTCCCTTTCAACAAGGATGTCAAGGGTGCAGTGAGAAGGCTGTACTGATCTATAAATCGTCTGTAAAAGTTTGCGAACCCGAGGAATCTCTGAAGCTCCTTCACTGATGTGGGACTTGGCCAGGACAGGATGGTCTCGGTCTTCTGTGGATCCATTTCCACCCCTCGATTGCTGAGGATGTAACCCAGGAAATCAACTGTGGTCTGGTGAAAAGTACACTTTTCTGCTTTCAGAAACAGATTAAATTCTTTGAGCCTTTGGAGCACTAGAGAGACGTGTCGTTGGTGTTCAGCTAGGTTCTGTGAGTAGATCAGGATGTCATCGATGTACACCAGAACGAACTTCCCAAGGAAGTCTCTGAGGATCTCGTCCATGAAACTTTGGAACACGGAAGGAGCGTTTACCAGCCCATATGGCATGACGAGATATTCATAGTGGCCAGCAGGTGTTATGAATGCTGTCTTCCACTCGTCTCCTTCTCTAACTCGGATTAGATTATAGGCGCTCCGTAGATCAAGCTTGGTAAACATCTTGGCTTCTCTGAGTTGTTCGAGGGCAACTGGAATGAGGGGCAAAGGGATAGCTGAACTTCACAGTGACCTGGTTCAAGGCTCGGTAATCGATGCATGGTCTTAAACCACCATCCTTCTTAGCCACGAAGAAGAAGCTTGCTGCGGCTGGAGATGTGGAAGACCGGATGTACCCTTGATCTAACGCTTCTTGGATATACTTTTTCATTGATTCCTGCTCTGGAATGGACAGGGAGTAGATGCGGCCCTTAGGGAGTCGTGCGTCAGGAATCAGATCTATAGCACAATCCCATGGTCGGTGGGGTGGTAACTTGGATGCAGTGACAGGGTTGAAGAGATCGGAGAACTCGGAATAACAGGCTGGGATATTCGTTGACAGGTTTTCAGTGGGACTCTCAATGGACGTGGAGTTAACTGCGAGCACTTGGTTCTTTTCCTTACCGGATAGATGAGAAACCGGATCATTGACTGTTTGACATTTACACCCCCATCGCAGAACTTTTCCAGACCTCCAATCAATGGTGGGCTGATGAAGAATTAACCAAGGTCGACCAAGGATGAGATCCGTCTGGCTGTTTCGAAGAACGAACGGTTCAAACCATTCTTGATGCGTATTTTCCACACACAGCTGTATAGGGCTTATCTGGGTGGTAACGTTTCTCATGTTGATCCGCTCACCTGTTACGGCGTAGATGGTGTAGGACTTGGGAGTGTTGATCTCTCGCAGGTTGAGTCTCTTACAGAGGTTCCCCGAGATGAAGTTTCCGCGGAACCCGAGTCGATGATGGCTGTGACAGATATGCAGATTTCTTTCATTCTTAGGGTCACAAGAACGGTGAGGGGTGCTGAAACAGTGTGGTCATCTAGAACTGAGCTTACTATTAACTTCCCAGGTCGAATGGGGCAGTTTAGTCGGAAGTGTCCTTTGGTACCACAATACATACATAATTTCAACTCTCTTCTCCGAAGGCGTTCATTCTGGGAAATTTTGAATGTGTCAACTTGCATTTCTTCAACTGGATTTTCAGGCGCAGGATTCTTGTTACTTGGATGAAGAGCAGGATTAGGATAGGACTGATCATTATAGCAGCTCTGGGCTCTCTGATTCACTCTCATAGCTTGTTGCATGAATTTTTCAAGACCTAGATTGTCGTCATAGATGGCCAGCTGGAGGCGTAGGGCTGGGTTTAGTCCCCGACGAAAAACAGAGATGAGTGCTCGTTCATTCCAACCACTGTTAGATGCTAGCGTGCGGAATTCCACGGAATACTCAGACAACGATTTCCTTCCCTGATGCAACTGTAGCAGCTGTTCACCGAAAGATGAATCCTCCGCTGGTCTTCCAAAAACTTCTTTGAAGTGTTTCACGAATTCTTGAATTGTTGCCACCACTGGTGATTCCTTCATCCACAATGACTCAGCCCATCGCAAAGCCGCTCCAGATAGTTGCTGAATGACAAACGCTACTTTTGATCGTTCAGTTGGATAAAGTTGAGCTTGCTGTTCCAAAGCGAGCGAACACTGCAACAGAAATCCGTTGCAATCCTCCGCCCGGCCAGAGAATGGCGCTGGGCGCGACGGCGGACTTGCAAAACAGGTAATCGTAGAAGCAGCGTTCCCGGAAGGACTCGCAGGAGGAAGCACAGGTCGCACTGTGGTAGCGGGGGCTGGTGGAGGATTGGTAGCAACGGCAGGCTGTTTGGAATCCATAGTGATAATCCCCGCTTGCTGTTGTTGGGTCAAGCCTTCTGTCAGGATTCAGACCAGGAGACAGAGGTAAGGAATTAACATAAAGAGATCTTTATTTAAGATAAGGTGAGTAAGCAGGGTTTCAGGAACTCGGCGGTGATCTGAAGAGGATACGTGGCAGGAATGGATCCAGGTGAGTGAATCTTCTTCAGAGGGAATAAACGTGAGGGTTAACACAGGTCAATAACTTGATTCTTTGTCTTTGCAGATCGTTCGTGGGTAGGCGTGATTCAGGAAGGATTCCCGGTGAGTAGGTCCGTTGAAGTGCGCTTGACAATGCACTAACCAGTTCAGTGATACTTTCACTTTCTCTTCCAGTGCATCCAGAGGGAAACGAGACTCAGGGCACATTCCAGGGAACAGAGAACACGGAACATGGAGCGTATCCTGGGAACAGCGGAACAAGGATCAGAAGGTTAGTATCTTTCAGGTGAGTATACTTTACGTTCGTTTCTTCTGGATGAGTCTTAGGCGAGAGAAGTGAAGACTGGGAAGGGTCTTTTCCTGTTGGAGGCTTGACGATGACTGTGAGTGAACAAGGTGTTTTTATGCTGGCTGGGGAAGTGAGTGCTGAGTGGACACAGGTGTTGGTGATTAGTAATCTGGGGACAGTGATCTTTGCGTGGTGCTTTGTGAAGGTTCTGATTGGCTCCTGACATTATGTAGTAAGTATACTAATATCAATCTACTAGAAGTATACTTCTGGGCTGCTTCAATACTACTTGGGACTAATTGGCTCACTTTTTAGTGTATAAAAGTATACTTTTATGCATACTTTGTGTAACAGTAGTTAACTAGTTTACAATTAAGTTTTTCTTTTGTATTGCTACTATACTACAAGATAACAAATAGGTATACTGATAGTTTACTAGTCAAATATTTGTAGCAGTTTTATAGGGCAGAGTATGCTTGTAAATTTTCTTTAAGTATACATAAATTCAAACATTTATTACTATTTATATATTATTTTTGTGCTTTAAGTATACTACTATGTTTAAATTTTATATTTGTAATGTAGCTTTAACTGTACTTTAACTATTTCAAAAGCAAAAATTTTAGCAAAAAGCTATGAAAATCAAATTTTTGTCAAAGACTACGTCCAGATCAGATATAGAACGTTGATCAAAACAGATGGAGTAAATTCGGAGTCCATCAACACCCCCAAAGCTTCACAGTCATTACCTCTTCATGGGTCCGACATTTCATTTGGTAACATTAGGCAGTTTTGAACTTTTGAAATCTTCCATCACTTGTTTCTGCTTCTTCTTCGCCTGTGTTTTGATCCGGAGATTCTCTTCTCTTTCAGAAGAGCCCCCTACGTATAACAATGAAAACATGGATAGCCGGAAAATTATGTTAATGGCGGGGAAAAGAGTAAAGGCTCTCTGTAGTCAATAATTTTATCCATTAAATCTTTAATCTCCAAAATGACATATTTAAACTTTTTTTTCCTGTAAAACCACCACATCCCAAAGATGCTCTATTGGGTTGAGATCTGGTGACTGAGGGGGCCATTTTAGTACAGCGAAGTCATTGTCATGTTCATGAAACCAATTTGAAATGATTCGAGCTTTGTGACATGGTGCATTATCCTGCTGGAAGTAGCCATCAGAGGATGGGTACATGGTGGCCATAAAGGGATGGACATGGTCAGAAACAATGCTCAGGTAGGCAGTGGCCTTAAACGATGCCCAATTGGCACTAAGGCTGCTAAAGTAAAACATCCCCCAAAGTGTGCCAAGAAAACTTCCCCCACACCTTTACAACACCCCCATCAGCCTGCACAGTGGTAACGAAGCATGATGGATCCATGTTCTCATTCTGTGTCAAATTCTGACTCTACCATCTGAATGTCTCAACAAGAATCGAGACTCATTAGACCAGGCAACATTTTTCCAGTCTTCAACTGTCCAATTTTGGTGAGCTCTTGCAAATTGTAGCCTCTTTTTCCTATTTGTAGTGGAGATGAGTGGTACCCAGTGGGGTCTACTGCTGTTGTAGCCCATCCGCCTCAAGATTGTGTGTGTTGTGGCTTTACAAATGCTTTGCTGCATACCTCAGTTGTAACGAGTGGTTATTTCAGTTAAAGTTGCTCTTCTATCAGCTTAAATCATTCGGCCCATTCTCCTCTGACCTCTAGCATCAACAAGGCATTTTCGCCCACAGGACTGTCGCATACTGGATGTTTTTTTCCTTTTCACATCATTTTTTAAACCCTGAGATATGGTTGTGCGTGAAAATCCCAGTAACTGAGCAGATTGTGAAATACTCAGGACCGGCCCGTCTGGCACCAACAACCATGCCACACTCAAAATTGCTTAAATCACCTTTCTTTTCCATTCTGACATTCAGTTTGGAGTTCAGGAGATTGTCTTGACCAGGACCACACCCCTAAATGCATTGAAGTAACTGCCATGTGATTGGTTGATTAGATAATTGCATTAATGAGAAATTGAACAGGTGTTCCTAATAATCCTTTAGATGAGTGTTTTTGTGCAGATCAACCCTCAACAAACTACTTGTCTGGTCTTAAAAATTTTTAATACAGAATTTTTTTGCCGTGTACTGCATAGCCACGCAAACCGGAATTATCCCAGGGTTGCCCACTCTCACGCATCTGGCGTGACACTCACGCATTCAGCCTCAATCTCACGGTCTCACGCTCAACAACGAAATCTCACGCTAAATTAGACATTCTTCTGGGCTGTATTTTTTTTAAGCAAGTTCAGGCTCTTAACTACTGATTGGACGCAGAGAACAATCGCGGAAAAAGATGACACTGACACAGACAGACTAGACAGAGAAGTTTACTCTTGATATGGAACGCTTTGGCGCTTTTAAATGTGACAGATCGCAGTAGCGCGTCAGTCAAACGGCACATGATACAGTTGCCTACAACACCCACCCAGGGCGCAAGGGCACGAGCAAAATACTGTATCTGGTAATCTCCCGCTTTATATTAAACAAACTGTCAACACGGGCTTTTGCGATCCACAGAGAGACGCTGCGCTGCCTATGACTTTGAACGTGAGTTGAGAGTGTACTTTTGCACTACGTGCCTGTCTTTTAAGCAAAAAAGATACTTTTCACTAAATATCTACTGTGGCGTAGGGCGAGGGCGTGAGGTGCTTGAAAGCAGCGTTAAACCCGAG
The DNA here is from genome assembly GCA_030378365.1 of Hybognathus amarus. NCBI lineage: Eukaryota > Metazoa > Chordata > Actinopteri > Cypriniformes > Leuciscidae > Hybognathus > Hybognathus amarus. The sequence goes on along the minus strand of JAQIUQ010002886.1, from coordinate 61,373 downwards.
TTCGAATCCGCCTTTGGCCGAACTCTCTTCTCCCTTTTCCCAACACCGAAACTGTGATATGACATTGTGCCTTTATAAAACAGCACAAGACTGTAATTAAGTAGTCCATATAGCCATTCTGTTTGTGCTGCGTGAACATGGTGATCTGGTGTTTTCTCCAAAATAAAAACTCAAGGGTTTATTTCTTGCAAATGAAGAAATTAGGACAAAACTGTTGTAATTCATTTTCCTATACAATAGTGTAAGTAAAATATACTTTTGAAATATTCATTTTCATTTATACAGTACATTTATAGGCTAGGCCTATATGGATTTTATGTAATAGGAATAATTATATAAATCATTATTACATTATTATAATAATCGTTTGGCATCCTATAACAGACTGAGACTTTATATCATAACTAAAAAGATGTTTGATCCCTCTTTAATGTCCAGGTTCACGTTGAAGCTTTTCCTTTGTTCAATGTCACAGTTGATGGGTTGAGGCCAGTTAAAGCTCTTTAATTTTGAGCTCTCAAAGTGCACCAGATTGATGCATTTAACCTTAAAATGTACACAATTTTCTTGCGGGGGAGCATGCCCCCGGACCCCTAGAGGGACAGAGGTCTCAACATAGAGGTCCCCCCCAACCCAAATCTCACTCCAAGCAAAACTCAAAAGTTGGCAACTCTGATTATCCAGACAATGTTTTATCTGTACAGAGGTAAAAGGAGGGAGGCCTTCACAGGAGAGAGACTAGTTTGACACTTCAGCACTGTGTTGTCGTCGTGTCCAGGCGCTGGTTCTTTAGGCTGGTCCAGATCTGGATACAGCCTGGATCCGGTGGACTGCGGTAAACCTTGGGATAAACAGAGAGACTATATTAGCGTAGACGCCATCCATAAATCCTGATGTACTCTTTACATCATAAGAATATGATGTAAAGATTACATCAGGATTTATGGGAAGTTTTCCTGGTTCCAGCTGATCTAAACTATGCAGCCTAACATTGACATTATAGAAGTCTAAAATGTGTTATGTGTATGCTAAGCCAAAGAGATGTGTTTTTACTCTAGATTTGAACTGACAGACTGTGTCTGCTTCCGGACAATGTTAGGAAGATTGTTCCAAAGTTTTGGTGCTAAATAGGAAAAGGATCTACCGTCAGCAGTCGATTTTGATATTCTAGGTATTATAGGATGTGTGGGATACATTGGCTCTCATGTTGTAGAAATTATAAATAGTAGTTTGTCTTCTGGAGTCGTGCCTACATTTTGTAAAAAAGCTGTGATTGAGCCAATAATTAAGAAAGTTGGACTTGATTCTACAAATGTTTCAAACTATCACCCTATTTCAAAACTTTCTTTTTTATCAAAAATTTTGGAAAAATGTGTATTGATGCAATTACAGTCATTTTTGGAAGCACATGGCACTTTAGATATTTTTCAGTCAGGTTTTAAAGCATTCCATAGCACGGAGTCTGCACTTTTAAAGGTTTTAAATGACCTGTTTTCAATGACAGATTCTGGTGATTCAGCCATTTTAGTGCTTTTAGATCTCACTGCTGCTTTTGACACAGTTGATCACACAATTCTTTTATCTCGTATGGAAAGCTGTGTGGGAGTCAGGGGGACTGCACGAAAATGGTTTCAGTCTTATTTTTCTGAGAGATGCTACTCAGTTAAAATGGGCGACTTTATCTCATCAAATGTGCCTTTTAACTGTGGGGTCCCTCAGGGATCAATGTTTGGTCCCATTCTATTTGCGATTTACCTTCTTCCACTGGGACTAATTTTTAAAAAACATGGCCTCTCGTATCATCTCTATGCTGATGACTGCTAAATTTACTTGCCAATCAGAAAGAATGAAGGCAGCTCCCTGACACCTCTACTTGACTGTTTAAACGATATCAAAGCGTGGTTAGCACAATTTTTTTTTTTAAATTAAACGAAAGTAAAACCGAGATCATGCTTTTTGGCCCCACAAACCCCATGTTAGATTTTGGCAGCCTAAATGACTTTGTCCATCCGGTTATAACCAATCTGGGGGTTAAAATTGACAGTGATTTTAAATTTGATAAAAAATGCAGTTATGAAATCTAGTTTTTATCATCTTCGTCTTTTAGCTAAAGTTAAACCGTTTTTGTCTTTTAACAGTTTTGAACAAGCTACACATGCTTTTATTTCTTCTCGATTAGACTACTGTAATGCACTTTATACCGGTATAAATCAAAACGCACTTTCACGCTTACAGTTCAGTCCAAAACTCTGCAGCACGACTTTTAACAGGAACCAAAAAGCGCACACACATAACTCCAATTCTCGCCTCATTGCACTGGCTTCCTGTTCGTTTTAGGATTGATTTTAAGATCTTATTGTTTGTTTTTAAAGCTGTAAATGGACTGGCCCCAACATATATTGCGGACCTCATTCAAATTTATGCGCCAGCGAGGTCACTGAGGTTGGAGAGCCAGTTCCAGCTCGCTGTTCCTAAGACAAGACTTAAAACTCGAGGGGACAGGGCTTTCTCTGTGGTAGGACCAAAACTTTGGAACGCTTTGCCCCTCCATGTTAGAACTGCCTCGACAGTTGAGAGTTTTAAGTCTCGTCTAAAGACACATTTTTATTCTCTGGCTTTTAACTCTGCGTGAGTTGTGTGGTCCTTTGATGTCTGTTATTATTTTATTTTATTCTAGGACTAACATGTTTTTACTCTGTTATCTGTTTTTATTGTATGTTTATTGATTTGTATGTTTGAATCCTCTGTGCAGCACTTTGGAAACTTCCTGTTTATAAAATGTGCTATAGAAATAAAGTGGATTGAATTGGATTGGATTATCAACTGGCCGGAACTTTGAGATTGCAATAGACGTGAAGGACTATAATGCGTTAAGAGCTCGTTCAAGTACTGCCCAGGTAGAAGGTGACGTTCCCGCGACCATATGTTACGTTTCCTAAAAGTTCTCTATGGGTGACGAACATTCCAAACCTTTACAGAACATTAGGGACGTTCCTGAAGATGGTACCGTAATGGTAATCTTATGGTCGCATAACAACGTTACAAAGAGGACGTAATCAAAATGTTCTCATATGGGTCTAAGTTGGTCCTATTATAACGTTCCTTATAGGACCTTAGTTGGATGTTCTTTAATGGTAATCTTAATGGTCACACAGACAGACGTTACAAAGAGGACATAATCAAAACGTTCTCATATGGGTACTTAAGTTGGTCATACAATGACGTTCTTTATGTGACTTTAGAAGAACATTCCATATTGGTTACTTTACTGTATGGTCACATAGCGACATTACAAATGGGACATAATAAGGACGTACCCATATGGTTCTTGCTGAAAAGATCCACCAACTCCAAAACTTTAGAGATATTCCAAAAGTGTTCATGAGGAGCCCGGTTAACCAAAATATATCCAAAGGGTATTAATCCAAAGATATATCCGACAGGATCTGATAGTTATGGCATTAATCCGCATCCTTGGGTATATCAAACTTTAGAGATTTTAATTTCAAAAGTTATTCTGCTCAAAGTTGTGTAAATGTAATTCCGGGAGAACCGACGAAGGACAACCGCACTCTTACAATCCAAAAGTTACACTGAACCTTCTGGCAGTCCCACACTGGCCAGACTCTACATGTAGCTCCACCCCTAGACCCCTCCCATCTGGTCTGACCACGTGACCGTGGGGAAATCCCCACGGACTCCCCTCCTCTTCCTACCCCTCACCACCACCCGCTCACTACCTCCCCTTCTGGACTGGTCACGTGATCGTGGGAATTTTCACACGATACGGAACCTCTCCCATCTGACCCGTGTTTGGGGCCGCACACCCGCTGAGTGGACACCTGACTTGTTCAATGTAAAAACGTTCAAAATGATGTAAAAACATTACATTTTTCAATCTTTAAGGATGACATAAAACAGAAATAGGTTTAGTTTTTTATTAAAAGAGAAATCTTTTACACAGACTTGAAGTTGTACAAACAATGTTTAAACTATTACAAGTTTTAAATACAATAATGTTGCATCAGTAATATATTTGTCACGGATCCATCTGTGTCAGCACCAGATACCATCACCCCGCCCACTCGTTCCAACTCCCTGGAGTTCTGATTGCCATCACCTGTCATCATCACCTGTGTGCACTTCCCGCTCTCATCACCAGCCCTACTAAAGAATCACTCACCCAGTCCCTCACTGTCTGGTCTTGAATTCCCTCACGACGACAGACTCCCTTCACCACGTGAAGTTCACCCGTACTACCTACCTGATCCAACGTCGACCCTCTGCCCGTCTCCAGTCTCCTCCACTCCGGTCCGGTCCCGTTCTCCAGCGCTCCAACCACTATCCTCCGACTCCCGCTCCTGAAAAGATAAGAGACTCTTAAACCAGACTGTTACCATTCTTCTGAAACATCATCCAGACCTAACTCACCTGCTGCTCACCATTGTTTTCAATAAACCCTGTCAAACACCATGGTCCAACCAGCGCCGTTCTCAAGCGAGGAGGGGGAGTGCAGCGGCTTTCTATTGCAGTGCCAGCTGTTCATGGAAATGAACCCATCCTCGTTCCCACACGAGCGATCCAAGGTAGCCTTTTTTATCTCCCTTCTCCGTGGTCGAGCCCTAAACTGGGCTCATGCCCTGTGGATGGATCGAGGGCCGGTGACACAAACGTTTACTGCATTCTCCACTCATTTCGTTGAAGTCTTTCCCAGTCTGCGCACACCATCTCAGTCCAGGATCAGCTGTTTCGCCTCAAGCAAGGGAAAACATCTGTATCTGCTTATGCCTTACAGTTCCGGACGCTTGCTGCCACGGTGGGGTGGAACGAATCCGCGCTCATCACAGCATATCGCCACGGCCTGAATCCTGAGATCCGCCTCCAGCTTGCACTCTATGATGACAGCGTGGGACTTGAAAGCATCATTCAACGGTCCATCAGGATTGATCAGCGTCGCACTGCCTGCCAGCTGGATAGCCCTGCACCCACGCCTCCTCGCCCAACATCAACGGCTAGCCCTCCAGCACCAGAACCAATGGACCTCGGCAACACCCGCCTCCCTATCACCGAGAGAAGCGCCGTGTTGTCAGACGGTCTCTGTCTGTATTGTGGTAATGCAGGTCATCTCCTATCCACCTGTCCCGTTCGCCCACCCCGACCTGCGGTGAGTACCGTAAACCTACCTCTGCCTATTTCTACATTAAAAAACACCCTTCCAGTGCATACTCGGCTACCAACCCCCTCTTTCCGTGGTCTGGCGAACCCTCCGATGTTTCAGCAGTCCACCATTGGTTCCAGACGAGCGAGAGGGTCTGGGACTCAGCTCACGTTCATCTCTAACAGGCTATCCGGAGACACAAGAGCCAGGCCGACGCCCGCCATTCCACTGCGCCCCAATATCAACCCGGGCAGTTGGTTTGGCTCTCCACTCGAGACATCCGTCTCCGGCAACCATGTCGTAAGCTGAGTCCCCGCTACATAGGTCCTTTCGCCATACAGAGGCAGATCAAACCCGTCACCTACCGACTGTCTTTACCAGCACACTATCGTATAGCACCTACCTACCAAGTCTCCCTACTCAAACCCTACACTAACCCTCTCACTCCTTCCTCCCCAGGATCTGGTGCTGCAGACGTGCCCCCTCCACCGGCAGACCCAGAGGACAACACCATCTATCGGGTCAACGAGATCTTGGACTCCAGACGTCGGGGCGGCCACCTCCAGTACCTCGTCGACTGGGAGGGATTCGGCGCGGAAGAGCGATGCTGGGTCCTCCAAGAGGACATCTTGGACCCCGCCCTGCTCCAGGACTTCCACGCCGCTCATCCCGATCGTCCTGCTCCGAGAGGCCGTGGCCGCCCCCACCATCGGTCTTTCCCGCCAGCTGGAGCTGGCCGTGGGGGAGGGGGTACTGTCATGGATCCATCTGTGTCAGCACCAGATACCATCACCCCGCCCACTCGTTCCAGCTCCCCGGAGTTCTGATTGCCATCACCTGTCATCATCACCTATGTGCACTTCCCGCTCTCATCACCAGCCCTACTAAAGAATCACTCACCCAGTCCCTCACTGTCTGGTCTTGAATTCCCTCACGACGACAGACTCCCTTCACCACGTGAAGTTCACCCGTACTACCTACCTGATCCAACGTCGACCCTCTGCCCGTCTCCAGTCTCCTCCACTCCGGTCCCGTTCTCCAGCGCTCCAACCAGTATCCTCCGACTCCCGCTCCTGAAAAGATAAGAGACTCTTAAACCAGACTGTTACCATTCTTCTGAAACATCATCCAGACCTAACTCACCTGCTGCTCACCATTGTTTTCAATAAACCCTGTCAAACACCTGTCTGTGTCCTTCTGGTTCGTGACAATATTTTAGTGTTTCATATATATTTTTATGATGTTAAAACAGTTAAAAAAATACATTCATGTGTTAAAGTCAAAGATCGGTCATTTTACAGAAAGTTTTCATTACAGAAAAAGACTTGCGTTTTACAAAAACTCTGTTTTGAAGAGAGAAGAACAAAAAACTTGTTCCCAATTTGAAGTTGTACAAACAATGTTTGAAACTATTACAAGTTCCAAATACAATAATGTCGTATTAGTAATATCTTTTAGTGCTCTATTAAAACACATTTGTTGTATCAGTAATATATTTTAGTGTTCTAAAAATACATTTGTTGTATTAGTAATATCTTTTAGTGTTTCATTAAAATACATTGTTTCATATATATTTGTATGATGTTAAAACAGTTAAAAAATACATTCATGTGTTAAAAAAGTCAAAGACCGGTCATTTTACAGAAAAGTTAAGAGCTTCATTACATTTTTCATTACAGAAAAAGACTTAGGCCTACCGTATTAAATCCTGTTTTGTTACTCAATTTATATCATTCATATGCAGTACAAGTTTTTACCTTCGCATATTTTTTAAATAAAATATCTGTTTTTAAAAAAAGTTTTCAAATCACAAAAATAACATATTTGTACCTACAATTACCCATCGTTTAAAAGTATTAAATAATTTATGTCGTTGTTCAAACACTAAAACATTAAAACATTAATGAAAAAGTTTAAATTGCATCTCTAAAAGCTACCAAAATACGTAAACCGTTTGTATTTAAATTAAACCAAACAAATAGTTATAATTTCTTAAAAAAAAAAATCTAAAAACCCCCTTGTATTTTTCAAACACGCTACTTAAAACCATTAACTCAATTTATATCTTTAAAACACAGTGCCTGTCTTTACTTTTACACATTATTTAGTAAAATACTCCATTTTATATAAAACATCTGTTTCACAAAAATAACATATTTGAACAAAAGTCGCACTTTTCACAATAACACGCTACTTAAAACTATTACTCAATTTATATCTTTAAAACACAGTATGGGCCTTACACATTGTAGTGGCATCTATTTTGCGTTTAATTCTTCTGTACCACCTTTGAAGTCAGTCAAATAGTAACCAGTATTTGAAACACGAGCAAACCACGATCTTCTTTTTAAATGTTTACTTCTAAACATAAAACAAAAACTGTTACATAGACATGGTACGCAAGGTCAAAAAACTGTGTTGCTTCCAACGTCTCTAACTTCAAACTAAAAATACATCCAATCACTTGCGATTATGACGTAGTGCGATCTGACTGGAAGCTCAAAATAATTAAATATAATCAGATCTAAACATTACTAAATATGCATTTTAATCCAAAAATAAATAAAATAATAATTCTTATAAATCTTCATGAAATATTTTCTTACTATTTTTACTAAATTATTATTTCAGATGAACTAGGCTAATCCCTATATGTGGCTCTTACATTATCCGGCCCCTAATTGGTTAGGCAGGAAGACTAAGCAATTATAAACTTAAACACTAAGAGCCAAACAATTTCTAAATGTCCATAAACTATCAACTTGTTTCTTCTTTCTTCACTCTTCTGACATCGCCTCTTCCAACAAGCACAGTTTGTTTACAGGTCTTTCCAGAGTGTTGGTCTTGGTCTTAATTTTCACTCTTCGTACTGTTCCATTGGAATCAGGCAAAGTTTCAACAACCTTACCCATGAGCCAGGAGTTCCGTGGGGAAGAACTATCCCACTAGTAACACAACATCTCCTGTCATGAAGTTTCTTCTTGGCTTTAGCCATTTCTGGCGTTCCTGAAGAAGTGAAAGGTATTCACGCGTCCATCTAGTCCAAAATAAATCCACAAGATATTGAACTTGCTTCCATCTCTTTCTTGTGTACATGTCATTTTTGCTGAAAATCCCTGAAGGCATGCTGGGTTGAGATTTCAACAGTAGTAAATGATTGGGTGTTAGAGGTTCTACATCATTCACATCATCTGAAACGGTTGTAAGCGGCCTACCATTGATGATGCTTTCGACCTCACACATTATTGTCAGAAGACAATCATCGTTCACTGCTTGCTCTTTCAGAAGGGAGTTAAGGATTCTTCGCACAGTCCGAATTTGTCTTTCCCAAATCCCACCTTGGTGCGAAGCAGCTGGGCTATTGAAAATCCACTTTATTCCCTTTGGTTGCAAGGCCTTTTCGATCTTGTCATTATCCAGTTGTTGAATGGCTTCTCTCATCTCTCTTTCAGCGGCCACAAAATTTGTGCCGTTGTCAGAACGCATGATGGTAACTTGACCTCTTCTGCACATTAAGCGACAAATTGCATTAATGCAGGAGTCTGTGTCAAGGCTATCTGCAACTTCGATGTGCACAGCTCTGAGTGTGAGACAAGTGAACATCACGCCGTACCTTTTGACTGTACCCCGGCCCCGCTTCGACATCAAACGGCCCGAAGAAATCAACACCAGTATTTGTGAAAGGAGGCTTATCTGGTAAGACCCTATCTTCAGGCAGGCTTGCCATCTTTTGTTCACCAACCTTTCCATTAATCCTGCGGCACACTGTACATTTGTTGATTATCTTTCGCACTGCAGAATTGGCTTGTGGAATCCAGTACTTGCATCTCAGTTGTGCCAAGACGTAACTGCGTCCGCAGTGTCCCTGTTCTTTGGTGAATATCTCTCAAAATCAAAGTAGCAACTCTGCTGTGCTTTGAAATAATTGCTGGATGTTTTGCGTTTTCTGGCATGGCAGACTTGTTGAGTCTTCCGCCAACCCTTAATGTGCCATCGTGAAGAATCGGATCCAATTTAAACAGCTGGCTGCTGCGACTAAGCTGTTTACCTTTCTCCAGCACTTTGATTTCTTCTCCAAACTGCTGTCTTTGACTGAATTTGATTATTTCAGATTCTGCGACAACCAGATCATCCAAAGTAAGTGATTTCTTTTCTGTTACTTTGAATTTCTTCATTTGTTGTTCTAATTTTGATCTTGCCTTTTCAGGGTCCTTCTCAGTTTCCCTGATCTTTCTTGATACTTCCTTTCTTTTCTCTTTCAGTTTCCAAAGATTTTCCTTCACCTTTAAAATCCAAGCCACTGATCTTTTTAGTTTATGCCAGTCTGAGTAATAGCTGATCAGCATGTCGATTGGTTCCATGTTTTCTTTAACTTTGATCATGTTGACTGTAGCTATATTCTTGACTTCAGGATCATTTTGAAGGATTTCCTTCCTTCGCACAGGCTGTTCCGGCCAATCACATTCATTGTTCAACAAGAACTCCGGCCCATTGATCCAGGTTCCTCCTTGTGTCAAACTATTAGCTTTCAGGCCCCTGCTGGCTTGATCTGCGGGATTTTCAGTTGTTCTGACATACTTCCATTGTGCTGGCTTGGTTGCTTCTCGGATCAATGAGATTCTGTTCGCAACAAAGGTTTTGAAACGAGCAGTTTCACTGTCAATATATCTGAGCACAGTAGTACTGTCTGTCCAAAAAATTGATTGTTGCAATGGAACTTGAAGCTCTTGATGTAACATCTTGTCTATTTTGACAGCGACAACTGCTGCAGTCAACTCGAGTCTGGGAATGGTGACCAGTTTGAGTGGAGCCACTCTTGCCTTGCCCATAAGGAATGCACAGTGCTTCTCACCTTGACTATTCTCTAGCAGCAGATAAGACACAGTGCCATATGCAGACTCAGAAGCGTCTGAAAAATGATGTAACTGTGCTGCTGTAGTGCATCCAAAATCTGTAGGCTTCAGACACCTGCTCACATGGAAGGTAGAGAGGTGACTAACATCTTCAATCCATCTTTTCCAAACTTCAGCGTGTTTTCCGCCAATGTTCTCATCCCATCCATATTGTTCTTTACAAAGATCTTTCAGCAGGAGTTTAGCGGGCAAGATGACCGGAGCCAGAAAGCAAGGGGATCGTAGATAGAGTTTACGACTGATAAAATGCCTCTTCTGTTCATCGGCTTTTCTGGCAGCTTCATACTGTAGGTGAAAGTGTCAGTTTCTGTGTCCCACTGTACTCCGAGGGTCCTCTCTGACTGGCAAAGCGTCTTGTCTTAGATCCAGGTCATTCACTTTGCTGGCTCTGTGCACTTCAGGGATTGTCATTAACACCTTCCTGCTATTGCTCATCCACTTTGTTAAAGTGAATCCTCCCCTGGCACACAGGGTACGAAGATCTCTAGCTAAGGTCACTGCATCTTCTTCTTTAGCTACACTCTTCAGGCAGTCATCTACGTAGAAGTTGCGCAGAACTGTCTGGACAGCTTCTGGAGATACATCCGCCTTGTGATCTTCAGCAGTTCTTTTTAGTGCATATGAGGCAACACTCGGTGAAGAAGTGGCTCCGAAGAGATGCACAGTCATTCGGAATTCCTCCATAGGCTCATTCAGCTTGCCGTTGGGCCACCAAAGAAAACGCAGTAGGTCTGTATCACGCTCCAGCACTTTGACCTGATAAAACATTCGACCTCGATGTCCGCCATTATAGCTACTGGCTCTTCACGAAATCTTAAAAGCACACCAACTAACGTGTTGGTCAAGTCAGGTCCTTGAAGCAGTTCGCTATTCAGTGACCGATCCTGAAACTAAGCTGTGCAGTCAAAGACCACCCGCAGCTTTTGTTTCTTCGGGTGAAACACCCCATGATGTGGTATGTAAAACAGCCTGTTGTCGTCACGGTTCAGCTGATGAACTGGAACTTGTACAGCGTAACCTTTTTCAATGATGGTCTCCATGAAGCTCTTGTACTCTTCAAAAAATTCAGGATTCTTCTTGAACTTTCTCAGCAAACTGGCTATACGCTGGTCTGCCACACAACGGTTATTTGGCATTTGGAGCTTCTCATTCCTTAGTGGCAGTCCTATGCTGTAATGCCCGTTCTCAAAAACTGTGGTTTTCTGCACAGACTGCAAAAACTGTTTGTCTTCACAAGACATCTCCTCTCGGTCATCGTAATTACGCTCTGGGAAATCTGTGTTATACTGTTGGACCAGAAGCTTCTCAATCTCCATCACAGAAACTGTTTACTGAAAAGGTAGGCATTTTAGTCATTTCATCATTCAGTTCCTTTCTTACAGGCCCATTCACAACCCATCCAATGGCAGTCTTCACAGCATAAGGGCCTCCATCCTCAGCATTAATAACATGCCATGGTTCCATTGCTCTTGAACAATTAGCTCCAATAAGCAGGCCTACATCAGCTTCTATCTCTGGCAAGCGTACTTCATTGAGGTAAGGCCACTTCTGGATATCTGACCTTTTAGGTATGTTCTCGACATGAACAGGTATGTTGCTGTGAGTAAACACCTTAGGTAAATCAATGAACATGGTGTCTTCCAGCCCACACACTTCCAGGTCTGATATGACGAAACTGTTCATGAGCTTCTGTTCTTCAGGTTTGTCTTGACCCATGGTGCTAAGAAGTATTCGTGTCGGTTTCCCTTTAATGTTAAGTTTCCTTTGCAGGTCTTCTGTGCAAAACGTTGCTGTGCTTCCCGGGTCCAGAAAGGCGTATGTTTTAACACACTTGTCACTCTTTTTCGATTCTTATCTTCACCGGTACTATTGACAGCACACATTCTGCTTCTCCAGCCCCTGTGAGGCTACAGGACTCTTGCAAAATAGAAACTTGAGCACAGGATACTTCACCTCCATGACGACCATCTTTCTTTTCAGGTGAGACAGAACCTTCTTCCTTTATTATGTGCAGTATGTCTGGATGTTTCAAAGCACATTCTTTACACTCAATTCTTCTTTTGCATAATTTGCTAAGATGACCCGGAACTAAGCATCCAAAGCACAAGCCTTTCATTTTTAAGAAATCCACACGCTCCTTATGTGGTTGGTGTTTGATTTTGCTGCATGAGGCAAGGGTATGTGATTGCTGGCAGTACAAACACGGCTTCTCAAAGGCACTCACAGTTTTATTTGAATTTGTTGGCTTATCATTCTTTTCTTGAGGCCCTTTGCTTTCAGTGAAAACATTTGTTGCGAAACTGCTTCCACGGACCTCTCTTTTTCCTTGATGCTTTTCTTTTTGGTCAATCTTTCCACTTGAGATTGGGCGACTGTCTGAGATATTTCCAAAGAGGGGATCCATCGCTATTCTAGCTTGGCGGTCTATGTAACTCACCAAATCAGCAAACTTTGCTCTTCCGCCTCTTCGCTCTTTTAGGTCAAAAGCTTCAGCACGCCAACGTTCTTTCAGTTTATATGGTAACTTGGACACCACTGTCCGTAAGTTGGTTGGGTTATCCATCTCCTCTAAGAATTCGATATCTTCCATAGTATTGCGACATCCAATCAAAAACATTGCATAGGCGCTCAATGCTTTCCCATCATCAGATTTCACTTGAGGCCATTTGAGTGCTTTGTCAATGTACGCGCTGGCAATCCGTAATTCATCCCCGTAGTGCTTATGAAGTAGTCGCTTCGCCTCGCAGTATCCTTTGTCTGGCATCATATAAGAACAGCTGCGAACAAGCTCTTGGGTTCACCAGCCGTGAATTGCTCCAAGTAGTAAAATTTTTCTTTATCATTGCTGGTTTTCTGCTCTATTGCGTGCTCAAACGCCCTCATGAAAGATTTGTACTGTAGCACATCACCTTTGAACACAGGAGTGTCCTTGGTTGGTAGATGAGATAGCTGCTGTTGTTTTACTAGTAACTCAGTGATTACATTCTGTTTTTGCATAACCGCTACTATGTCCAGGGATGCAAACACATGTATGGTCAAAAAAGAGAGAGGTACTCGAAACCCTCGCCCGCAGAAAATATCCAGATGCTTATATTGCCACCAACCCCTGCGATCCCCGGCCCACCCCTAGGCATATAGTAAATATGTTTCCTCACAAACCTCACATATTTCAGCCTTTAAAATCATTTTTCACAGAAACTGATGTTATTCACAGAAATGTGTTATAAAAAGATAAACCTCCAATATTTCAGCATTTAAATCATATTTTTTATAAAAAGAGTGAGTTTAAAAGCTTATCTTTTATTAATAGTAAAATCCGGTCCCATTTTCCCGTGGTGTCTGTTGTTGTTAAGCATCCGTGCACTGCACTCTCCACAATGACAAAGAAGTTTTAGTAGCTAATGGATGGGTAACGCTTCCTTTTACAGTACAGTACTAACAGTGTACTTACAGTGTAGGCTACTTACCTAGAAAGTACTGGCTAATATAAGGTAAGTACATGGAATAGGGGTAGGTTCAGGGTTAGTACTAGTTATTACCCAGTAATTGTAGTTACTAAAATAAGTACATAGTATTTACATGGATAACTGGACTGTAAAAGGAAGTGTTACCGGAGATACTGAAAAACGCTTTCTGTAGCTCTGCTGCATGATTTATTTGTAAATACATGGTTTTATAATCACTATGGTCCTGAATTTGAGGCAGGGTAGCTGGGGGTTCGGGGTTTCCCCGAGAAAATTTTGGATTTCTCTAAACTACAGATGTGCATTTTAAGATATTGTGACAAAAAAAAAAAAAAAAAAATCGATAACAACAGTGATAACAACCATGTCAGTGAGCTGATTATTTTTCTCTCCTCATCAGCATCACACTCTTTTTCTCTGTTTTTATCTTGCCCTCCTAAAGTTGTCTTTTTTAAATTTACTGGCTACAATTTATATTTTATTCTCAATATGTACACATTCATTATGGATCCTGTGCCTACGTTACATAGGCTATTCAATTCAAAATGGCGAAATTAGACAAAACTATATTAGTTTGCCTAATTATTTTGACATTTATGATCTAAAAAAACTGTCAAACATAAAGTTAATTTTTGCTACTTACATCTTATCTCGCACTTGATCGTACGCGCTCAGCGTCTGTGAACATAAAGCCCGTCTACTTTGATTTGATTGGTCATCTCAAATATTCTGACATTGACGAGCAGTGACAGGCCAATGAGGCTCAGAACACACACACACACATCCTCTGTTTCTGACGTGCTCTCTGCTCGGCGTCGCTGCGGATTGAAGATGAAGAACGCGCTGAATCTGATTATAACATAACAAGAAGTTTGATGATTGATTTTTCATTAGGCTATTACTTGGTGCCCTACGCACAGCGCGTGATGCGCGTGGTGAGAGCGGTTATTTAGTCTCAAAACTCGCGCACAGGATACGAGAGCAAAAAACTGTATACACGGACAGAATGCCATCCACACACGGGCGCGTTTCTGCACAGTGAGCGCGCTCGATGCCAACCTCTGCGTGGCCCCTTGACGGCCACGACGAGCTAGTGGAAGAAACACTACTGGTTCACGCTTGCGCGCATACTGCTGTTTTGGCACGCAGTGTTCTGATTTGCTTATTGTTTTGTTTGGTGGAGGCAAACCCCCCCTCCCTCCTCTAAAAAAAAATCTCTTCGGATCTGCACGATTCACACAAGTCACCCAAACTGACGTGAAAAGCGGGAGGCGCCGAAAGCGCGCTGTTTGCATCCCTGTATGTCATCACCTCTGTTGGATTGAGCACTAGACACATAATTGAAGACCGGTTGAGATTGATGCATTTGGGAGTGCTGCGTTTGTGGTGGAACATGAATGTTCGTATTAGCTTGCTGTGGAAGCAGAATGCTAGCTCTTTCCTTCACGTGTCCACCTTGTGACTTTTGTACTGCTGAATAGCTACTTAAACTATCTTCAGATCCTTCATATTCTTTAAGCACCCTTAACTTTGCTTTACTCTCAGCTAACGCAGTTTCCAGCACTAACTCCTCCTTTTCAGCTTTGATTTTAGCTGCTTCAAACTCAAGCTGTTGCATTTTCTTTAGTGCCGCAGCACGTTCGAGCAGGGCTGCATGTTCTGCTTCCTGTTTAGCTCTTGCTGACGATACTCGTGACACAGCTGAGGTGCGACTGATTTGTGATCCACGTTTGCTGGCATGTCTGACATAACTGGCCCCTACTTGTGAAACACTGTCATTTGGTTTAACTGTTTCTTGCAGATAATCAACCACATTTTCTTCTTGCAGCACCTTTTCTACTGGAAGTATGGGTTCATGCTCAGCTGCAATCCAATTTTTTGTAGTTTTCATAAATCCTTTAATTACTGCCATTTTGGGTTCAAACCAGATCTCTTGATCAGCTGTTTTTTCATCTTCAGTCAAAAGATTTGCAACTTCGTTGTTGAGACGGTTGAACTCATTTAGTGATGTTGCAAAATCATTTTCCATCATGTTTTTCACCCTTTGTAAATTTTGAGCATCACTCATCATTGATTCTAACTCCTTTGTTTTGCTTGTGAGAATTCCTAATGTTCTTCTTCTCAGTGCAATGCACCTCTGCAATCTCTCCTCTAATCCCTTCTCTGTCAGCTTATGTGACCTTCCCTTTTTCATTGTATCCTCAATACATCTTTGTTCATCTTCCTCAGCCATCTTACAATTAGCAGAGTTAATGCTTTAGTTGTATGCAAACGTTTCAAACACTTTCTTCAAAGTTTTCTAGATAAACCGAGTGCAAAACAACTTCTTAAAGATCGCCATAACTCCACATTGACTGAATCAGAGCTTGCTATAAGCATACGTTTTACAGGGAGAAGTGGATCAACTTTTCTTTTCAAAACTCACTCATTATCTTGTTGCGTGCGTTTCACGTCTTTTGAAAAAGTCCTCCTCACTTCAGCGCGCGGTTACCTCAGTTCTCTGTTGACTGACCGGTTCGAACCAGCAGTTAGCTCCCGATTGGTGCATGTCGATCCGTCAGGGTCTCTTGAGGAAACTGTCCCGGTTCTGTGACTTGTTTGCAACGCTGAAAGTCCAATCCGTTGCTTCTCTTTCAACAACAAACTTGCAACGCCATCCTCGTTATCCAGGTAATCCAGCGCCGTTTAGTGTTAGCTAGTTTTTTGACTAATGTAGTGGCATCTATTTTGCGTTTAATTCTTCTGTACCACCTTTGAAGTCAGTCAAATAGTAACCAGTATTTGAAACACGAGCAAACCACGATCTTCTTTTAAATGTTTACTTCTAAAACATAAAACAAAAACTGTTACATAGACATGGTACGCACGGTCAAAAAACTGTGTTGCTTCCAACGTCTCTAACTTCAAACTAAAAATACATCCAATTACTTGCGTTATGACGTAGTGCGATACTGACTGGAAGCTCAAAATAATTAAATATAATCAGATCTAAACATTACTAAATATGCATTTTAATCCAAAAATAAATAAAATAATAATTCTTATAAATCTTCATGAAATATTTTCTTACTATTTTTACTAAATTATTATTTCAGATGAACTAGGCTAATCCCTATATGTGGCTCTTACACACATTATTTAAAAAGTTTTAAAAAAATTTAAAAAAAACACATTAATCCGTTTTCCACGGGTAGGCCATATCAAACTCCAAAAGTCCTCGTGAGGATGTCCACTACACACGTCTATTTACCTCAGAGTCAGAGACAAGAATGATCTTTGGAAAGTGTGCGTAGAGCTACACACAGACTCCTCCCCTATACCTTCCCACACCTAGATCCCACCCCCGCCAGGTATTGTGGTGAAAACGAGAAATAGTTCCCACGCATCACGCATGCGCATACACACACACACACATAGGCCCAGTCCCAATTCTCACTTGAGCCCTAAGGCCTTCCTGGAAGTGGACACTTGTTGAAAGTGCACTTAGCGAAGAAAGTGCGCAAGGGCCCGAGGCTGTGAAGAGCAGAATTGGGACAGTTTTGCACACGTCAAAAATATACGTCAGTTCTGTTGTGATCAGCAAGGGTTGGTTAATTTGGCTAATGTGTGTGCTGCTTATAATAGCTGTAATATGACACAATCCTTTGAATGAAAAAATCAATATCTTTTTTTTACTCTTAGCTACCAACCTTTCTTTTAATGTTATTAATATTAAAACAGTTTTGGCAAAGATAAATTGTGATTGAGGTTTACCTGAGCTTATACTGCCTTACCGTATTCACAGCGATTCGAAATGCAATTTTAATTGTTATTATGGAAATTGATAATGAAATTCTTCCCACCCCATTCATGAAAAAATACATGTTGGTTATATATATATATATATATATATATATATATATATATATATATATATATATATATAGGCTATATATTAAAATATTCTTATATGAAATCAAATGACACAACCCTGTCTTTTGTTAAATTTCAGTTTTATTGATCAACAATAGCCATTATTAAAGTATAAGTAGCCTAAAAAGTTTAAGATGTAAAAGTCAAGAAATAAGGCAAGTTAAAAGATTCAGTCAAATATAACAGGCTAACAGTTACAACGTTACAGTTAAGTAGCCTAAATATAGTTATAAAACTTCACTTTCTCCACGATTTGCCAGGGAACAAATAAGTTAATAGATTAATGAGAGCGAAGATCGCCCGTTAGATGTCAGCCGATTTATAGCTCATGTTTAAACACTAGACAGAGAGCCCGTGGGAAACGTCAGAATGACTAGCCGGGGCAAGGCTGTTGCAGGCGCTGAGCACCGGCCCGCCGCCCGGTGATCACCTGGAACTCCGAAAATGTCCGATCAATTTTTTAAACAGGCGCTATCTTTATAAATAAACCACAGATTTGAGCTTTAAACAACTATATTCTCGAGTGAAAAACTCTTAAAACTACATTTCGTAACTTAATAACACTAATATTTTTACATTTCGCCGCCTTAGAAGAACACTTCACCACCTTTCTCGTCGGAGTTTGCGCTCTCGAACAGCACCATAGCAACCGTTCTCCCCCATTCTTCTTCTTCTTCCTTGGTGTTTTACGGCAGTTGGCATCCAAATAGTTGCATTACTGCCATCTACTGGTTGTTATCTTGTCATTTCATATTCATATTCGTCCTTCCAGTCCAGTCCTCTTTAGAAAATAAAATAAATATTTCTTTCCTTGCTCACTCTTCCCATATTCTAATATATTTTTAACATTGTATTGTCTTATGCCTATTTCTTGTAAATTATACTTCAACTCTTGCCTTTCTTGGGTAAATTTCCTACATGATATAAAAATGTGACTGACTGTTTCTTCCTCCTGGCATTCATCACATAGTCCTGTGGGATGTTTTCCTAAAATACAAAGAGTTCCATTTAATTTACTATGTCCAATTCTAAGTCTTGTTAACATAACTTGCTCTTTCCTTCTGTTTGGCATCTCTCTTACATTACCTACTTTATTTTGAATCCTGTACAGATGTTCTCCCCCATTGGTTAACTGTTCGAAACGTCACAACACTACAAGGATTCTGGGTAATATCCCACAGGTCTGATGCACACTTGCGAAAAGGGTGCATTAAGTGCCCTTACGATCACCCCTGGAGAACACATTAGAGGATCGGGACACCTACGGTCTTGCACCCCTTCAGCGAGAACGCGCATTTGAGGGGCACAATGGCAGAAGTGCGGATATTGGGACAGGGCCACACACACACACACACAAGCCCGTCCCACAGAGCAGTCTGTTCAAAACTACGAGACACAAACCCCGGGAAGACACAAATTCTCTGGGAATTTACACCACTGCAGACCTCCAAAGACTCGCGAGAGATGTCTTCGATGAAGCTGATGGATTTAACTTTAGCTCCGCGAAAATTACAAGGATCGTGATTAACGCGTTTCTTCACGAACCGGAACATATATGGATATTTTTCATTTGATTGACGTGTGGATATAAGAAGGAATACGGCGGAGCACCCACAATCTGGTTTTCACAGAGCTTCTCTTTTCTTAAAGGTGACTCTGATTAACAAGTGGATTAACAAACGGGAAATATACAGACTGCTCCGGATCACGTTAATAAATGTCCACGTATTAAATACATGCATTCAATGTAATAAATAATAAATATTCTTTCCTTTGCACATCCTTTGTATCCTTCCTATATTGTCTTAACAGGACGTCCTTTTCTAATTTAAGTTAAAAGTGAACAAAATGGTCCCTTGAAAAAACGGACAGACATGTCCGTACATGTTCCCCGAGACACATTCGATGTCTACACGACATAGCCTACTCTACAGATAAATAACATGGGGGATCAAGCCGCGTCACCCAGCTAACAAAAAAAGGTCCCCAGAACGTCCCCTAAATGGCCTGTGCGAACGTCCCCCCGAACGTCCCCATGTGGAGTCCGCTTGATGTCCCGCGGACATTCGCGAAGACGTCCTCCGGACGTTCAGAGAGGACGTTCCCAGGACCACCAGCGGCCATCCGGGACGTTTATGGGACTTTAGTGTTTAGTCCCCTGAATATCATTTTATTTTACTTCTGGCTAACCAAAGAAAACAGACACGGTGTAAGGAACAAAGTAAATTATTTATTTAAAACAATTGTAAAGGTGCCATTTCCGTGTGTGTGTGTCTTCAAAGGCGCTGGCAGCTGTGTGTGTGTGTGTGTTTGTCGGTCAGCTGTGGGATTAATCCGATGGCAATTCTCCCCCTTTGGCGTCTACCTAAAACAACAAAATGAACATATTCAGTTATGATTTTATCAATATGTGAACTGTAACGTTGTCTCATTTCAGCTGTTAGCTAGCTTCGTAGTATTAGCATAGCTGCTAACGGTTATCAGCGGTACATTGCGGACAACTTCAGCAAACGTTTTAAAAGGTAACATTTTCATATAATTTAAAGATGGACAGTGGTTATGGTGACTAATTTATAATAATCTAATTAAAAAAATACCTTTTAGACAGACGACAGACAGAGAAAACACAAGGCTGCGTCTGAGAAGGACCGTTAACTGTCACTACGCTACCCAGCTGAGCGTTGCCATGGATACAAACCATAGACGTGTACATAAGGAATGACGTCACTCGCTTAGGCGCATTTGATCATAGCATTTGATCGTCACTCGCTTATTTCTCCAAGGTTTTTTTTTTCTGCATGTGCTATCAGTCTTAAGTGCAATAGCCTAATTAGAACAATATTTTTCCTAAAATAAGTTATTTTTGAACCAGTCACTTCTCCTGACCAACGTTTGACAGGTAAATGTTTAGGATACTTTAATTTGTCTTACCTGTGTTATTATCCACTTTTCAGCAATTTTTCATTCTTCACGATTTCCTTGGCTGCATTCATCATTTGAAGTAGATGCATTCTTTTAGAGCTCCTGGGATTCAACCTCTTCTTGCATGTGGAATAGCCTTTATAAATTGTAGCTCATACTCAATTGAATCAGTTGTCATGTTTTTTGACTTGTGGTATTATTTTATCTTTAATTAGTGATTAGAATTTACATGAAGTAACATGAAAATTATTATCTTAACATTAAAACACAAACATTTTTAGCATTAAATTAATTTTACAATCAATGCAAATATTTGCATTTATGTTTTAATTTTATTATTCGTTTGTCTGAGTTGTAAAGTGTCAGTTGATGATAGCAAACGCATGGGCGACTGGATTTTGCAAGTGTTGTCATGGAAATGCCAGGTTGCTGGCCCAAACTGGCCCGGACAAATGTCCTCAGAACGTCCGTCAGCGAACGTTTTAGAATGGACCAAATGCGAACGTCATCGGAATGTCCGTCCGCGAACGTTACAAAGGGGACCAAATGCGAACGTCTTCGGAATGTCCGTCCGCGAACGTTACAAAGGGGACCAAATGCGAACGTCTTCGGAATGTCCGTCAGCGAACGTTACAAAGGGGACCAAGTGCGGACGTCCTCCGAACGTCCGCTAGGGAACGTTACAAAGCGGACCTAATGAGGACATTAGGGGACGTTTGAAAAGTCCGGGGACGTCCCTTGTTTGTAGGGAGGTAGGTGGTAATATAAAGTGCAAACATAATTAACAATGTAAACATTTAGACAAAATGTCTCATGATCTAAATTCTCTCTTAACGTATTATACGATAAAATATGCATGTGTTTACAATTAGTTGCACGCACACATAAATTCCAAAGTTAACAACACTTGATTTTAACAATTATTTTACATTAAACAAACGTATCTGTGCAGTCTCCTTCATGTTTTCATTCTTAACAGGAAGTTTTAGAACATTTTTACTGTTTTATAACAAATAACATTATGTCGTGGGAAAAATTCCCCTACAATGTTTTGACACATGGGCCTTCGAAAATGTCAAACATGTCCCGCAGTGGAACAGTTTCTACGGTGGCGTAGATTGTAACGCGCTGAGCGCGTGAGTGAGCTTTTGATCCGCGGCGCTCGGACCTGAGTTCGAATCCGCCTTTTGCGAAGCCTCTTGTCCTTTTCCCAACACATATGATGTAAAGTGTTTAACCTAACATAGGTCTCTAGCATGTTATTTTGCCAACGAACTAAAATCGAAATCATGACATGGCTTTTTGCATGCTTTTATAAAACAGCGCAAGACTTTAAGAATAGGCATCAGGTGGGTGATTTAAAGAAAAGTGTGCACTTTGCTCACGCGATCAGGATGGTCTTTTCTCCTAAATACAAACTCAAGGGTTTATTTCATGCAAGTGAAGAAATAAGTACAAAAGTATTAAAATTTTCCTATTATACGTTTGAAATATTCATTTATATAGTATTCCTATGACGTAAAATCCATATAGCCTATTGGTCCGTTTTTTCGAGGAACCATTTTGTTCACTTTTAACTTAAATTAGTAAAGGACGTCCTGGAAGGATACAAAGGATGTGCAAAGGAAAGAATATTTATTATTTATTACATTGAATGCATGTATTTAATACGTGGACATTTATTAACGTGATCCGGAGCAGTCTGTATATTTCCCACTTGTTAATCAGAGTCAACTATAAGAAAAGAGAAGCTCTGTGAAAACCAGATCGTGGGTGCTCCGCCGTATTCCTTCTCCACACATGTCAATCAAATGAAAAATATCCATATATGTTCCAGTTCGTGACGAAAACGCGTTAATCACGATCCTTGTAATTTTCGCGGAGCTAAAGTTAAATCCATCAGCTTCATCGAAGACATCTCTCATCGAGTCTTTGGAGGTCTGCAGTAGTGTAAATTCCCAGAGAATTTGTGTCTTAAGTTCCCGGGGTTTGTGTCTCGTAGTTTTGAACAGACCGCGTCTGTGGGACGGGCTTGTGTGTGTGTGTGTGTTGGTGTGTGTGTGTGTTGGTGTGTGTGTGTGTTGGTGTGTGTGTGTTGGTGTGTGTGTGTTGGGGGGTGTGTGTGTGTGTGTGTGTGTGTGTGTGTGTGTGTGTGTGTGTGTGTGTGTGTGTGCGTGCGTGTGTGTGTGTGTGCGTGCGTGTGTGTGTGCGTGTGTGTGTGCGTGCGTGCGTGTGTGCGCGCGCGCATGCGTGATGCGTGGGAACTATTTCTCGTTTTCACCACAATACCTGGCGTGGGTGGGATCTAGGTGTGGGAGGGTATAGGGGTGGAGTCTGTGTGTGGCTCTACGCACACTTTCCAAAGATCATTCTTGTCTCTGACTCTGAGGTAAATAGACGTACAGTGGACATCCTCACGAGGACTTTTGGAGTTTGATATGGCCTACCCGGGGAAAACGGATTAATAACTTTGGATATATCTTTGGTGATGGATATTTAAACAATTTTGTTCTTCTTTCAACAACAAAACAGGATGTAAAAGCGTAAGTCAGTTTTTTATGCTTTTTATCCATTTAAGTTTTAATATGCTTTAAAAATAGTTTGATGTAATTTTAATACATGCTGTTTTAATAGGCTACATTTTTTGATAACTTTTTAGAAACACAGTTTAAACTTTCTCATTAATGTTTAACGATTTACAAGTGTGTAAAAACAGTAGGACATCATTTTATTACTTTTAAACAATATGTAAATGTAATTTGTCCGAATATGTTATTTTTGTGATTGAAAACTTTTTTTAAAAAGATGTTTTATTTACAAATGTGACTTTTCAAATAATTTGTAATAAGGCCCATACTGTGTTTTAAAGATATAAATTGAGTTAATAGTTTTAAGTAGCGTGTTATTGTGAAAAGTGCGACTTTTGTTCAAATATGTTATTTTTGTGAAACAGATGTTTTATATAAAATGGAGTATTTTACTAAATAATGTGTAAAAGTAAAGACAGGCACTGTGTTTTAAAGATATAAATTGAGTTAATGGTTTTAAGTAGCGTGTTTTGAAAAATACAAGGGGGTTTTTAGATTTTTTTTTTGTAAGAAATTATAACTATTTGTTTGGTTAAATTTAAATACAAATGGTTTACGATATTTTGGTAGCTTTTAGAGATGCAATTTAAACTTTTTCATTAATGTTTTAATGTTTTAGTGTTTGAACAACGACATAAATTATTTAATACTTTTAAACGATGGGTAATTGTAGGTACAAATATGTTATTTTTGTGATTTGAAAACTTTTTTAAAAAAACAGATGTTTTATTTAAAAATATGCGAAGGTAAAAACTTGTACTGCATATGAATGATATAAATTGAGTAACAAAACAGGATTTAAAACGTAGGCCTAAGTCTTTTTCTGTACACTCTAAAAAAAAATGGTGCTAAATAGCACTAAAAGTGGTTCATTGGCTCGTAATCATAGGGGAACCATTTTAAGTGCCATATGGCACTTACCTTTTCATATGGTGCTATGTAGAACCATAAGAGGTTCCATAGAGCATGGTAACCATCCCAGAGAACCACTGAAGAACCGCTGAAGAACCAAACTGGGCTTAGTGGTGCTGTATAGCACCGGAACATATATGGATATTTTTCATTTGATTGACGTGTGGATATAAGAAGGAATACGGCGGAGCACCCACAATCTGGTTTTCACAGAGCTTCTCTTTTCTTAAAGGTGACTCTGATTAACAAGTGGATTAACAAACGGGAAATATACAGACTGCTCCGGATCACGTTAATAAATGTCCACGTATTAAATACATGCATTCAATGTAATAAATAATAAATATTCTTTCCTTTGCACATCCTTTGTATCCTTCCTATATTGTCTTAACAGGACGTCCTTTTCTAATTTAAGTTAAAAGTGAACAAAATGGTCCCTTGAAAAAACGGACAGACATGTCCGTACATGTTCCCCGAGACACATTCGATGTCTACACGACATAGCCTACTCTACAGATAAATAACATGGGGGATCAAGCCGCGTCACCCAGCTAACAAAAAAAAGGTCCCCAGAACGTCCCCTAAATGGCCTGTGCGAACGTCCCCCCGAACGTCCCCATGTGGAGTCCGCTTGATGTCCCGCGGACATTCGCGAAGACGTCCTCCGGACGTTCAAGAGGACGTTCCCAGGACCACCAGCGGCCATCCGGGACGTTTATGGGACTTTAGTGTTTAGTCCCCTGAATATCATTTTATTTTACTTCTGGCTAACCAAAGAAAACAGACACGGTGTAAGGAACAAAGTAAATTATTTATTTAAAACAATTGTAAAGGTGCCATTTCCGTGTGTGTGTGTCTTCAAAGGCGCTGGCAGCTGTGTGTGTGTGTGTGTGTTTGTCGGTCAGCTGTGGGATTAATCCGATGGCAATTCTCCCCCTTTGGCGTCTACCTAAAACAACAAAATGAACATATTCAGTTATGATTTTATCAATATGTGAACTGTAACGTTGTCTCATTTCAGCTGTTAGCTAGCTTCGTAGTATTAGCATAGCTGCTAACGGTTATCAGCGGTACATTGCGGACAACTTCAGCAAACGTTTTAAAAGGTAACATTTTCATATAATTTAAAGATGGACAGTGGTTATGGTGACTAATTTATAATAATCTAATTAAAAAAATACCTTTTAGACAGACGACGGACAGAGAAAACACAAGGCTGCGTCTGAGAAGGACCGTTAACTGTCACTACGCTACCCAGCTGAGCGTTGCCATGGATACAAACCATAGACGTGTACATAAGGAATGACGTCACTCGCTTAGGCGCATTTGATCATAGCATTTGATCGTCACTCGCTTATTTCTCCAAGGTTTTTTTTTTCTGCATGTGCTATCAGTCTTAAGTGCAATAGCCTAATTAGAACAATATTTTTCCTAAAATAAGTTATTTTTGAACCAGTCACTTCTCCTGACCAACGTTTGACAGGTAAATGTTTAGGATACTTTAATTTGTCTTACCTGTGTTATTATCCACTTTTCAGCAATTTTTCATTCTTCACGATTTCCTTGGCTGCATTCATCATTTGAAGTAGATGCATTCTTTTAGAGCTCCTGGGATTCAACCTCTTCTTGCATGTGGAATAGCCTTTATAAATTGTAGCTCATACTCAATTGAATCAGTTGTCATGTTTTTTGACTTGTGGTATTATTTTATCTTTAATTAGTGATTAGAATTTACATGAAGTAACATGAAAATTATTATCTTAACATTAAAACACAAACATTTTTAGCATTAAATTAATTTTACAATCAATGCAAATATTTGCATTTATGTTTTAATTTTATTATTCATTTGTCTGAGTTGTAAAGTGTCAGTTGATGATAGCAAACGCATGGGCGACTGGATTTTGCAAGTGTTGTCATGGAAATGCCAGGTTGCTGGCCCAAACTGGCCCGGACAAATGTCCTCAGAACGTCCGTCAGCGAACGTTTTAGAATGGACCAAATGCGAACGTCATCGGAATGTCCGTCCGCGAACGTTACAAAGGGGACCAAATGCGAACGTCTTCGGAATGTCCGTCCGCGAACGTTACAAAGGGGACCAAATGCGAACGTCTTCGGAATGTCCGTCAGCGAACGTTACAAAGGGGACCAAGTGCGGACGTCCTCCGAACGTCCGCTAGGGAACGTTACAAAGCGGACCTAATGAGGACATTAGGGGACGTTTGAAAAGTCCGGGGGACGTCCCTTGTTTGTAGGGAGGTAGGTGGTAATATAAAGTGCAAACATAATTAACAATGTAAACATTTAGACAAAATGTCTCATGATCTAAATTCTCTCTTAACGTATTATACGATAAAATATGCATGTGTTTACAATTAGTTGCACGCACACATAAATTCCAAAGTTAACAACACTTGATTTTAACAATTATTTTACATTAAACAAACGTATCTGTGCAGTCTCCTTCATGTTTTCATTCTTAACAGGAAGTTTTAGAACATTTTTACTGTTTTATAACAAATAACATTATGTCGTGGGAAAAATTCCCCTACAATGTTTTGACACATGGGCCTTCGAAAATGTCAAACATGTCCCGCAGTGGAACAGTTTCTACGGTGGCGTAGATTGTAACGCGCTGAGCGCGTGAGTGAGCTTTTGATCCGCGGCGCTCGGACCTGAGTTCGAATCCGCCTTTTGCGAAGCCTCTTGTCCTTTTCCCAACACATATGATGTAAAGTGTTTAACCTAACATAGGTCTCTAGCATGTTATTTTGCCAACGAACTAAAATCGAAATCATGACATGGCTTTTTGCATGCTTTTATAAAACAGCGCAAGACTTTAAGAATAGGCATCAGGTGGGTGATTTAAAGAAAAGTGTGCACTTTGCTCACGCGATCAGGATGGTCTTTTCTCCTAAATACAAACTCAAGGGTTTATTTCATGCAAGTGAAGAAATAAGTACAAAAGTATTAAAATTTTCCTATTATACGTTTGAAATATTCATTTATATAGTATTCCTATGACGTAAAATCCATATAGCCTATTGGTCCGTTTTTTGGAGGGACCATTTTGTTCACTTTTAACTTAAATTAGTAAAGGACGTCCTGGAAGGATACAAAGGATGTGCAAAGGAAAGAATATTTATTATTTATTACATTGAATGCATGTATTTAATACGTGGACATTTATTAACGTGATCCGGAGCAGTCTGTATATTTCCCACTTGTTAATCAGAGTCAACTATAAGAAAAGAGAAGCTCTGTGAAAACCAGATCGTGGGTGCTCCGCCGTATTCCTTCTCCACACATGTCAATCAAATGAAAAATATCCATATATGTTCCAGTTCGTGACGAAAACGCGTTAATCACGATCCTTGTAATTTTCGCGGAGCTAAAGTTAAATCCATCAGCTTCATCGAAGACATCTCTCACGAGTCTTTGGAGGTCTGCAGTAGTGTAAATTCCCAGAGAATTTGTGTCTTAAGTTCCCGGGGTTTGTGTCTCGTAGTTTTGAACAGACCGCGTCTGTGGGACGGGCTTTGTGTGTGTGTGTGTGTTGGTGTGTGTGTGTGTTGGTGTGTGTGTGTGTTGGTGTGTGTGTGTTGGTGTGTGTGTGTTGGGGGGTGTGTGTGTGTGTGTGTGTGTGTGTGTGTGTGTGTGTGTGTGTGTGTGTGTGTGTGTGTGCGTGCGTGTGTGTGTGCGTGCGTGTGTGTGTGCGTGTGTGTGTGCGTGCGTGCGTGTGTGCGCGCGCGCATGCGTGATGCGTGGGAACTATTTCTCGTTTTCACCACAATACCTGGCGTGGGTGGGATCTAGGTGTGGGAGGGTATAGGGGTGGAGTCTGTGTGTGGCTCTACGCACACTTTCCAAAGATCATTCTTGTCTCTGACTCTGAGGTAAATAGACGTACAGTGGACATCCTCACGAGGACTTTTGGAGTTTGATATGGCCTACCCGGGGAAAACGGATTAATAACTTTGGATATATCTTTGGTGATGGATATTTAAACAATTTTGTTCTTCTTTCAACAACAAAACAGGATGTAAAAGCGTAAGTCAGTTTTTTATGCTTTTTATCCATTTAAGTTTTAATATGCTTTAAAAATAGTTTGATGTAATTTTAATACATGCTGTTTTAATAGGCTACATTTTTTGATAACTTTTTAGAAACACAGTTTAAACTTTCTCATTAATGTTTAACGATTTACAAGTGTGTAAAAACAGTAGGACATCATTTTATTACTTTTAAACAATATGTAAATGTAATTTGTCCGAATATGTTATTTTTGTGATTGAAAACTTTTTTTAAAAAGATGTTTTATTTACAAATGTGACTTTTCAAATAATTTGTAATAAGGCCCATACTGTGTTTTAAAGATATAAATTGAGTTAATAGTTTTAAGTAGCGTGTTATTGTGAAAAGTGCGACTTTTGTTCAAATATGTTATTTTTGTGAAACAGATGTTTTATATAAAATGGAGTATTTTACTAAATAATGTGTAAAAGTAAAGACAGGCACTGTGTTTTAAAGATATAAATTGAGTTAATGGTTTTAAGTAGCGTGTTTTGAAAAATACAAGGGGGTTTTTAGATTTTTTTTTGTAAGAAATTATAACTATTTGTTTGGTTAAATTTAAATACAAATGGTTTACGTATTTTGGTAGCTTTTAGAGATGCAATTTAAACTTTTTCATTAATGTTTTAATGTTTTAGTGTTTGAACAACGACATAAATTATTTAATACTTTTAAACGATGGGTAATTGTAGGTACAAATATGTTATTTTTGTGATTTGAAAACTTTTTTAAAAAAACAGATGTTTTATTTAAAAATATGCGAAGGTAAAAACTTGTACTGCATATGAATGATATAAATTGAGTAACAAAACAGGATTTAAAACGTAGGCCTAAGTCTTTTTCTGTACACTCTAAAAAAAATGGTGCTAAATAGCACTAAAAGTGGTTCATTGGCTCGTAATCATAGGGGAACCATTTTAAGTGCCATATGGCACTTACCTTTTCATATGGTGCTATGTAGAACCATAAGAGGTTCCATAGAGCATGGTAACCATCCCAGAGAACCACTGAAGAACCGCTGAAGAACCAAACTGGGCTTAGTGGTGCTGTATAGCACCATGACCACCGCAAAGAACCCCTGAAGAACCTTTTTTTTTAGAGTGTAATGAAAAATGTAATGAAGCTCTTAACTTTTCTGTAAAATGACCGGTCTTTGACTTTTTTAACACACGAATGTATTTTTTAACTGTTTTAACATCATACAAATATATATGAAACAATGTATTTTTAATGAAACACTAAAAGATATTACTAATACAACAAATGTATTTTAATAGAACACTAAAATATATTACTGATACAGAGGCGTAGGTTTGATTTTGAAATTGGTGGGGACGGGGACATCAATTTTAGGGCTGGGTATCTGTTCACATGTTCAATTTCGATTCAATTTCGGTTCGAAAGCTCTCAGATCGATTCAATTTCGATTCTCGATTCGATTTTCAATTTCGATTCCTGATTTGATTCTTGATTATATTCTTCGATTATAATGAATATACTGTAGATGTAATACAAATCCCATATTTATATAAAAAAAGAACATAAGTTTACTAGTGGTTATTAATACAAATAAATTAAGAGCCACACCCTGTAAAACTCTTTATTTTAGGTACACTAGCCTATACACTAAATGCATACAATGAATGGACAGGATTTTGATGCAAGATGCACATGGAAGCTTGATTTCAATCTTTGAATTAAATTGAAAAAGTAGCACAAATAAATACAATAGAATAAAGACACAAAATAAAAAAAAACATTTTAGGGTAGTTTAAAGTATAAAGTAATCCAATGTAAACTAACACTGGATAGTCTTTTTAGTCCAGACTGAATTAAATACATAGGCTATTAATTCTGATTGCTTACAATTAATGCTATATTATGTTGTTATGACAACAGAATTAATGACAGACACGTATGGCTGCGTTCACTTTAAGAACTAGTGCGCAAATCCATTACTGTTTCATTATAACTTTCTGTCACACGCGTTTAATGCTAATTTTAGGACATAACCGACTGTCTTTACAAAGTTACTCACCAAGACAGTTTTGACATAATTTTGCTTTTAACTTTTAAAGCGATATAATCCAGGGATAAAACTTTTGTTTCTGGCAAGCTGTTTGTGAGGCGGATTTAGGCTGTTACATGTGCGCGCAGTGAAAGACATCTCTGAGATTGCGCGAGCTGGGGATGGTTTAACATTGCTGGAATGTTTATACTGGTAATCCAATGATAAACGTTAGTTACCGGTGCAATGCGGGCCGATTGTGCAAGTGAATATTCCGTCACGTCCCGAGCTCCGAAACGCGAGTGTGTACCTGCAGATTCGTGGCCGTTGAGCAGAGGCGGAGGGTGTGTAAGGCTGGGGAAGGCTTAGCCTTCCCCTGGCCTGGCCACGGACTTGAGACAATATCAATATTTTAAATTCGATTGAAAATGTATCCCTCAAAAACAGCCCGCCTGCTGCTACTACTAGTTGCTTTTATAGAGAAAATTTGCCCATAATCGCTGGTCTAGGATCAGTTTCCTCCACTCCAAAACCAAATGTTCAAGCGCGGCTGAGCTGGCTCAGCTGTGGTCTGTGGAAAACGTAAATTGAGCCGCGCTTCCACCGCAGGAACTTTCCCCAGGAACTAGGAACTTTGGAGTGGTACTCGGTGTGTTTACACCGCAGGAACCAGGGTCTAAATGAAGTTCCGGGTAAAAATTTTCCCCCAGAAAGTACCTGCTGGCGAGGTAGTACTTTTCTTCTTCTTCTTCTTCTTCTTTCCGTTTCATGGCCGTTCACTCCTTTGGAGTATTACCGCCACCTACTGTATACCTTACGCACATGATTAATGGATCTGATTAGGAAGGAGAAAAAAAAAAAAAAAAAAAACGTACCATCCCATAGTATCAGAGCTCGTGTATCAGCTGACGCTGTGTGTTCAGCTCCTCCAGCTTCTACACTGAGCTCCTCAAACCTACAGGATGATCAGAACCTTGTTCTCCTCCTCAGGCTCTAGATCCTGTGATCTAGCCCTGTAAGCTCTAAAAAAGTTATCACTTCCTTAAACCTCTCTCTATCATTCAAACCTTTTCCCAATAAGTCCATAATACTCACTGGCCTGTTCTTTATATTTCTAAAAAGACGCCTACGCTGATCTTCATATTTACTACACTTAAAAAACACATGTTCTACTGTTTCAATTATGCCACATTCATCACACATACCATTTCCATGCTTTCCCATTAATGCCAGTGTTGAATTTAATCCTGTATGACCCATCCTTAATCTAGAAATCATTACTTCTTCCTTTCTATGTCTTCCATTGCTCAAATATTTTATCCCTACTGATTTTACTATATTATAATACCACCTACCTGTACTGCTACTTTCCCATCTTTGTTGCCATATTCTTATTATTTCTCTGTTAATTATTGATCTAACTTCATTTCTTCCTAAAGGTATCTTAATATCTACAAAGTCTTTCCTTAATGCTTCTTTTGCTAATTTATCTGCTATTTCGTTTCCTACTATCCCAATGTGTGCCGGTACCCAACAGAAGTATACAAGTATCCCCTCTATGTTCAGCCTATATAATAATGTATAAATTTCTACCATCAGGTCTTCTCTGTCTGTTTTTGTTGATAATATACTTTTAAGTGCTGATGCAGAATCTGAACAAATTACAGTCGCCATCCTATTTGGCTTAGTCTGCTCTAACCACTGCAACCCTACTATTATAGCAGTTAATTCTGATGAATATACAGACATTTTGTCACTCAACCTTAAACTTATTTTAGTCTCAAAGTTTGGAATATATACTCCTATTCCCACTTTTTGTTCTACTGGGTCTTTAGATCCATCTGTATAGATCTGTATACAAGAATAAAAAACTTCTCTCATAAAAGCATTAATTTCATGCCTATTGGTATATCTTCCTTCTGCTTTCTCCCTATCCTCCAGCAATCTCTTTTCAACATTAGGCTCAGGTATATTCCACACTGATACCCCTTTTAATGGAATATTGGGACAAATAACTATATTTTCCAGACCACATTCCTCAACCCACTGTTTATATTTCCATCCAAAACTATTCCCATTATTCTTTTTATATTCCCAACAATCATTTAAAATTGCTCGTGTGCAATGACTCTTATTACAACCCTGCAAATTAACCCAGTACATCATTGTAAGCTTTTCCCTTCTTAAATCTAGAGGCATCTCCCCATTTCAACCCTGATGGCATCTAGAGGGGTTGATCTTATTGCTCCACAACAGATCCTAAGTGCCCTAGCTTGTATGTTGTCCAACTTTTTTAATTGTGACTTTGCTGCTCCACCATACACTGCACACCCATAATCTAAACTAGACCGTATCAAGGCTTGATATACATGTAGTAGTGCACTTTTCCTTGCTCCCCACTCATATCTAGCTATAGAAGTCATACAATTTATTACTCTTTTGCACTTGTTCTCAATTTTCTTAATATGTCTATTCCATGTTAATTTTCCATCAAATGTAAGCCCTAAGTATTTAAATTCTGTCACTCTTTGTAATAATTCACCATATAATTTCAAAGTAATTTGTTCCATATTCCTTTTCTTGGTAAAAACCATATATTGGGTCTTTAATACTGAAAACTTCAGTCCCCATTCTACCGACCACCTTTCTACTTCATTTATTGATTCTTGTATTCCTTTAACTACATTCCCTAAGTTCCTCCCTCTTTTCCACACAGCACCATCATCTGCATATAGTGCCTTCCCTATACTTGGTTTCACTCTTTCATATATATCGTTAATCATTATGTTAAATAAAATTGGACTGATTACACTTCCTTGAGGAGTCCCATTCAGAATATCATGCATTGTTGAAATTTCTTCCCCTATTCTAACCTGAAATGTACGTTTAAATAAGAAATCCAATATCCAGTTGTACATTCTCCCTCCTACTCCGATTTTATTCGAGCTTAATTAAAAGTCCCTCTCTCCATAAAGTGTCATATGCCTTTTCAATATCGAAGAAAACAGCAACAAGAAATTCTTTCATTGTTAAAGCTTTTTTAACTTCATTTTCAAATAATAACAAAGCATCCATTGTAGATCTTTTCCTCCTAAACCCACTTTGAGCTGATGATAAAATCTCATTTTTCTCCAAGAAATAATTTAATCTTCTTACTATCATTTTTTCCATCACTTTACATAATGTAGATGTAAGAGCAATTGGCCTATAACTACTTGATTTTGTTGCATCTTTACCTGGTTTTGCTACTGGTATAACTATTGCATTTTTCCACTCTTTGGGTAATGTACCTTCATTCCATATCTGGTTGTACACATCCAGTAGTACTTTAATGGCTACGTCTGGTAAGTTTTTTAACATACTATAGCTTATCATGTCTCTCCCTGGTGTAGTATCCTTTGAATTGCTAATAGCAATTTTTAGCTCAAAGAGATTAAAATCATCATCCATATTACTATCAACTTCTTGTTTTTTCCTACAAACATTCTTATATATTTTATTTAACTCTTGTCTCCTTTTTAAAAACCTATTACTCAAGTTTTCAATGCTATGAACTTTAGCAAATGTTTTGGCTAATATTTCAATCTTTTCCTTATCTGTTCTGGCCACCTTTCCATCTTCCTCAATTACAGGAACTTGTTTATGAATATTAATACCGTTCATTTTCCTTATCATTCTCCATACCACATGCATTCCAGTCTCTCTCCCAATTGTGTTACAGAACTCCTGCCAAGCTTTCCTCTTTGCATTTTTAATTACCCTTCTTGCAGCTGCCCTTTTTTTCTGGTAATCTACTACTGTATCTTGAGTAATAAACTTTTATAAAACCCGGAATGCCTTGTTTCTTTCTTTGATTGCCACTGTGCATTCTTCAGACCACCATGGGACATTTTTCTTTCTTTTCCCCTTGCCTTTTATTAATGGTATAGATTGATTCGCTGCTAAAATAATTTCATTCACTACTTTTTTATATCTCTCCTCAATATTCCCTTCCATCTTCATATTTTTGAACTTTTCTTCACACAACACAAAAAACTCCTCCCATCTTGCCTGTCTAAATCCCCACCTTGCACTCTGGTTAAAACTTTGCTTTTGTACTGCACTCTGAATTTCACAGACTATTGGCCAGTGATCACTACCCAAATTATCCTCTTGTACGTTCCAAGTGCACTTACCTGCTAATACAGCTGATATTAGTGTGAGATCCAAACATGACAAGCCGCCTTTAACTGTATCCATTCTTGTTGATTTCCCATCATTTAAACATACTAATGAGTGTTCTTCTATAAATTCTTCTACAACTAACCCGTTATTGTCTGTACTCTTACTACCCCATAAACCATTATGTGCATTAAAATCCCCACATATAATAACTTTACCCTGTGCGTCACCCATCACATTTCCTAGAACACTATTATTTATTTCTTTGCATGGATTATAAAAGTTTGAAATTCTAATTTCTTCATACCTTCCCATTATCCCTATACTTACACATTCTATATTATTACTTGTGTTTATTCTCTTATATATTATATCATCTTTGATAAATGTTGCACACCCTCCCCTCTTCCAGTTACTCTGTCTTTCCTCTCTACTACATATCCATTTATCTTTAAAGTCCAAAGAATAGTTTAACCATGTCTCTTAAATGCATATTATGTCTGGTGCCTTATCCATTTCAGATATATGTTTTTTAAATTCTTGACCATTTGCTATTAAACTCCTAGCATTCCAATGTAGTAGTAGGAAAGACATTTTACCGCTAAGGGTTATTACTCTGATTCATATCCATGGTGGCAGTTCCTTCCCTCCGCCTTCAAAATCCCATGCACCTCCTCTGCTGAAACTCCTGTTAACTTGAGAAATTTATTAGCACATCCTACGATAATCCTTAATTTGTCGGATCTCTTTTCCACTTGTGAAGTACCATTAACCACCGCACAGATGAATGCCACAAAGTCAAGTTTGTTTACTTTGATATGGAGGTCTGCCTCATTCCTCTCTTGATTTACTTCTCTGCAGAATAGGATTCCAGCCTATTTCCTGGTACCTTAGTTACCTTTGGTTCACCTTTACTTTTTCCTTTTACCTTACGCATAGCTTCTGCATATGTTAAATTTTGCCCAGTTTTCATTTTCTGAACTTCACGGGCTTCTTGTTGTACAGGACATCCTGCGTATGCTGCGCTATGTCCACCGCCACAATTACAGCATTTAATCTCTACGCTCTCCTCACACTTGCCATACTCATGTTCCCCTCCACACTTTACACACCCCATTCTCCCTTTACAAAAATTTGCAGTATGTCCCATCCGTTGGCACTTAAAGCATCTCAAAGGTGGAGGAATGAACTCTCGCACTAAGAAGCTAACAAATCCTAGCTTCACTCTTGTGGGCAAATTACTACCTTCAAACAGAATCATCACGCTCATACTTTCACACTTTTGGTTGTCTTTCCACATCTGCAGTCTTCGAGTGGAGATTACTGTGCCACCACTTAGATTTGCTTTAATTTCATCCATACTTACATTAAGAGGTACTCCTGAGATAACCCCTCTGATTCCATTGCCTATTTCTGTACATGATATCTTTCCTCCTGCAAGCGTTTTCATTTTCAGAATTTTTTGTTTTTGCTTTTCATCCTTACATTTAATCATAATTCTTCCATTGTTTAGACAAGCTACAGCTTTCACTACTCCTATCTCTTTCTCAATTGCTTTCGATAATTTAACAGGATGAGTTTGTTGTTCTGACTGCTTAGCAAAAGTAATTAGAACCTTGATTTCTCTTTCCTCTTCTTTATCAGCTTCACTTCTCGTTTGTTTTACTTTATTAATTGTTCGTTCACAATCAGATCCATCATCCATGCTGCTCTTTTTCTTCCTTTTATTATATCTTACTTCCTGATAATCCATTTCTTGTTCATTATCATCATCCGATGTTTCTCCCTACGCTTTCCTCCCTTCCGCCGCCATTTTCCGGCTCCTTTCTGTAGTACTTTTTCAGAGTTCAGGAACTTTTGGGTGGGACTTGTGAGCTGAACATGCTGATTGGTTCTTACCACGCTATTCTTTCTGTCCGATGGCGCCGTTCGTCCCATCAATCTCACGGTCAATGTCCGCTGATAACAAACGTCTACTTTTATATCTAGCATTACGAGCTTTCTGAATACGCTTTGGGTGCGCGTCTCTTTTCTGCCGTTTACCTCGTCAGTAAACCAATCGCACACAAAAGCAGCAAAGCTTAAATCTCCTCCATACAAAACTCAAAACAAACGCGCAGGCTGGGAAGAGCAGTCGCACGCAGTTCAACGTCATCTTCCCGCCCGGACCGGTACTTTAGCCCGCGGTGTAAATGCAGTGAGCAAGCGGTATGGGGCAAAAAAGGTTCCTATGAAAAAAGTTCCTGGGACAAATAGTTCCTGGTAATTGCGGTGGAAACGCGGCTTTGCATGCCGTGCGCACGCGCAGAGATAATTCATTTATGCCGGATTTTTTTCTTTTGATAAACAATTTTTAAATAAATGAAAGCCATATAATTCATACATTACAATGTTTTTTTATTAAATTGTGATTGCTTTAAATACAAATTCATTCATTAAAAAAATAAAATAAAAATGTTATTGGACACCCATAACCACACTCGCCTGAAAACCGCGTGTTTTGCGCTGAAGTGAAAAAAAGTGATTTAGGCTATAGGCTAATTTTGAGCTGGGATTTCAATTCAGTTGACATAATGGACATAAGAACATTTTTCATGAAGAAGGCTTTAAGCTGCAACGATCTAAACAACAGCCCTTACCCATCCAATTCAACTCAGCAAATTTCTGACAAAAACTTGGAAGAAAGCTCATCATCTTCACAGATATCAACAGAGACAGCCGGTGAGTCTGGCTGCATCAGGCCTTGTAAACGGATCTTTGACTGTGTTACCAATAAAAGCAACACACCTACTGATTTGGGCACAAAGGAAACAGGACCATCACAACCTTACTTACCCGAATACCCCAAAACATTGTTCGGTAAGCAGAACCGGTCATTTTCGTCCGATTACTATAAGGCATATTCATTCATTGAATACAGCAAAGAGGCAGACGCGATTTTCTGCTTCCCATGTAGATTGTTTCAGTGCAGTTCTAGTGGTGCATACAGAGATCCTGCTTTTATTTCAAATGGAGTATGTGACTGGAAGAATATCTTAGCAAAGTTACAGAAACACGCAGACGGAGCACCACATCGTCAGTGCAGTGATCAATGGCACTGCTTTGAGCAAACCAAAGCTACTGGTTCCATCGCTGCACAGTTGAGTGAATCTCACAGGACCTCAGTGCAGAACAATAGGGAATATGCAGCATCTATTGTTGACATATTGCTCTATATAGGAAAACAAGGACTTGCACTGAGAGGGCACGACGAGAAAGAAACTTCAGCAAATCGTGGGAACTTTTTGGAGCTGTGTGACTGGTACGCTCAGACGTGATGACGCTTTCTGTGCTCGATTAAAGGCCCCTTTTAATTTAACGAGCCCTGACACAAAATAAAATTTTAGAAATTGCTTCTGGTTTAGTCAAAAACAAAATAATCCGCGGCATCGAAAACAATGGGTTTTTTTACTGTTTTAGTGGATGAAGCACGGAGTTTTAAAGAGGAACAAATGGCCGTGTGTGTGAGGTACACAGAGAAGCTGGAGATAAAGGAAAGGTTTCTAGGATTTGTTGACTGTTCTGAAAGAGTTGATGCTACTGGAATTTATGGACACATAAAACGCTTCCTGGATGCGTGTGGAATCTACACTTTACCCATTGTTGCACAAAGTTATGACGGAGCGGCCCAGCAAACATTTTGACGTTTATTGACCGTTGAAAAGACGTCGATCCGACACGTCCCGTCATGGTTGAAAAATAGTTCCAAAATGGAAGTTGAACCGACGTCCTCGACGTCATCTGGCCATGAATTGCACGTCTCTTCTGCGCGTCCACGGACGTCTAAATGGGCTTATTTTTTTGTTCTTCGGGATGTGTTGCTACCAATTGTATGTGTATATATATATATTCCTGCATTTAAAGTAATTACACCCATATTGTATAAGTTCGTGAAAGGCAGTCAATCAGGATATTTCTACACATCTGAACTAGACTAGGTTCTAAAAAAAGGTCCAAAATCGGTCCGGTCAGACCTGGACGTCTATAAAACGGTTTAAACACGTGTACATCAACACATTACTTCTGGACTAAAGTAAAAGAGTTATAATTTAGATTAGAACAACATTTTATTGACAATATTACATTTGAAATGTCTTCCAGTTGTTAAATTGATAAAAAGACAATAAAAATAGTACAATGACATTTTCTCTAACACATTAAGGTTAAGCAGCCATTAATCAAACCAGAATATAACAAAAGTACAGGAACAGTCGACACATTCTATAATATTACAGAATAGTCTTTCTATAATATTCCACCAGTGATGAATAGAAGTCAGAGCTGTGGCAGTACTAACTTTCAGTTACTT
The DNA here is from genome assembly GCA_030378365.1 of Hybognathus amarus. Lineage (NCBI taxonomy): Eukaryota > Metazoa > Chordata > Actinopteri > Cypriniformes > Leuciscidae > Hybognathus > Hybognathus amarus. Next base: position 22,913 of record JAQIUQ010002886.1, on the reverse strand, counting down.
CAGTCTTGCATTACTGTTAAACAGACATAAATAAAATTATTTAGAGTCTTCGAAATTTGTTTATGGCTTTATGGTTTTGGTTTTGTTTATGGCTATTTTTATATCCAGCTCTTCTTGAGTGTGCTGCAGGTGTCCGCCATTGCTGCATCAACGTCTGAGTCTGTGGCGTTTGGGCTCCACCTCGTCACAGCATCTGAGGGAAGATAATGTGGTTTAAAAAAAGGCAAATTTTTAGGTTAATTATGTACGGTGTATGAAAATGTCTGAAAATAGCAATGTTATTTTTCTGCATAATAATCTTATGCCAATAAAAGATGTTCTGCATTAAATGTGTTTGAATAGTGAAATAATTAAAATAAAACATCCAGACAGGTGGTCTTTTAAAGAATGTCCCCTGATTAGATAAAAGCTAACAATAAAAATTACATTAATATTAAGACAAGGAACAGAGATGTTTTTTAATGTCATAAGGCCAAAATTACCTTAAATTACTTCGTACAAAGGTGTTGCGTTGAAAAGCATCTTATCAATTTGGTCACCACCCCTCGCATTTGGCATTTGACATGATTCTGTGAAAGAAATTACACAGGATGACTTCACCTCAAAAAAAAAACACTCCACACCACATAATACTTTGAGTTGACATGGGGTAAGCGCTGCTTGAGGGTCTGGTGCCACCTATTTCAAAATGTAAATATTTGTAAAATGTAAATTCAGTTTTGGATAGGACAACCCAATGGCTGGAAAAAAACATTAACATACATACCCTCACTTCTGTGCTATCTCCCGAATGCAGCGGTCAAGAGGCAAGACAACATTAGGAAAATCTGTTCATGAAAACATAAAACACAGACTTAAATAAGAGGGTAGTTAAATAAATTAATTAAAAAAGGAAAAACAATATTGTTTTATTTTAACTACTTTGTGGATGTAGCAAGGATTTAGACTTAGGCTTTTGTTATCCAATTCTACCTAGTTAACTATTGTAGCCATATAATGCGCATTCATAATGACTAAATCTAAGGTAGCCAACCCTGGTCCTCGAGAGCCTCACTCCTGCTATTTCCAAACTATCGCTGCTCTACTGACTGCTGACTATTAACGGATCAGGTGTGTTGTCAGAAGCTGGAAGGGCAGGAATAGTTGGAAAACAAGCAGGGCAGTGGCTCTCGAGGATCAGGGTTGGCTACACCTGGTCTGCATATTTTAAATTGTGAAGCAAAAAGACTGCTGTTCAAATGTTCACTTCACAGTGTAATAATGACTTAGATACTATGAAATTAGCTGGCTGTACTTTAGCTTTTTCTTGAGCAATGACAGAAATTTATAGGCTCTATATTTGTAACTGTATGATTTAGAAAAAAGTATGTTTGTATTCAATGTAAATTGTGTAAAAAATAAGATGCAAATTGCAAAGTTCTCACATACAATGGGGTGTCTCACATACAAAGACACCTTAATCAATAAACACCATTACAAAAAAAAAAAAAAAAAAACTTTGTGAAGGACATAAAACAAGAAAAATGCCATGCCTTTTTCGGTTCTGCCAGATGGCCTGGAGAAGGATTCCTGAATTCTACGTCTGACAGATGGCTGTTTGTTATGTCACCCTGAAAGACAAAGTGAAAAAAAAAATTTCACAAAAGTGATTACAAAATTGGTAATCTGTAGAGTATGGTTAGAGACTTGTAACAAAGCAAAACTGGAAAACTGCCTTATTATAGAGAGCACATTAACTGCCTTCTAAGTGGCAATAATACACTCACAATACATTCCAAATATTATCAAAAACATAAGATTTATTCTTTGCATACAGACAATCAATGTGCAAAAATGTACAGTCATACTTTACATTTAAAGCTGAGGCCATAGGTGAGGAATCAGGTAGTCTCCTTCCAGATATGTGCCTATTTTCATTGTGCATTACCTCACCTGCACAAAAAGTTAATTTTATTGTAGTGTAAGATATAAACACAGTAAATCACAGAGCAGTTTTGGGATATTATGTTAACAATTTTGCAAAACACAACCTGACTTGGACCTGAAATATCATGATGGAAACATCCTTAATGGTCCGAAATAATGAAGGGTCCGTGCAGGAGTAGCGCAGATTCGTTCCGCTTTCGTTTCGCAGATTCGTTCCGCTTTCATTTTGTTTGACTTTTGCAACGTTGCGAGTCGCGTAAACGCGACTTACAACAAAATCTGGTCTCACTGGCGGGAAAAAATGTGAAAAAATCTGAAATTCTAGCTAGTTAATTTTATCCAAACTCAAACCTTTCAGTTGAAAGTGTACGCATCATTTATTCCGGTTCCTTCAAGTCAAATTACAAAACTCAAATCACATTTATAAAAGAATACAAAATGTACTTACCAAACAGCAGATTTGTAGTAGTTCGTCAACTTTTTGTACAACAAATTGCCCCAGATCATCAAGTCCTGAGTCCTCTTCTCGCCTCGTCGTGGTTGAAGAAAAAATAAGGAAATTGGCTGCGTTGTTGCTTTCTCGCAGATAATGGATCATATCGCGGGATTTGCCATATCGCTGGATTTGTTATCAAATCTCGGTAGCACAGTTTTGTGTAAAGGCGAAAGGTTGAGGACGTAAGTGTAAAAAACTACTTGGGGCATTTAAATTATTTACTGCAATATCAGCCAAGGTGTAAGCATAATTGCTTTTTCATATTTCATAAGGATTTCATCAGAGGGTCACGATGGACTATAAATGCACGTGTAAAGGACGTCACCTACTGGACGTCAACTCACAACTGATACACAACATGAATAAAATGCAGTGGCTTTGCAATCACTTGACTACACTGGGCATTTTGTGATTATAATTGATAAAAACAAGATAAAGTAAATATATTTACATTGTATACAAATCGTGTATTTCATATTTTTTCTGTCTTGCTATAGACGTGCAAAAGACGCCAGTGGACGTCCATTCACAGCCTGACTAGACGTGTAAAGGACGCCATTGGACGTCTTCACAACCTCTTAAAAACTACTTTGGCAATTACATTATTTATTGCGGTATAGACGATGCGAGGATTAAGCGCAGCATTTGCATATTTAACAAGGATTTCATAGAGGGTCATGATGGACTATAAATGCACGTGTAAAAGACGTCGCCAGGTGACGTCCTCTCACCCGATACACTGTATATAACTACACGTACCTAAAAGCTAAAATAACAATTATGCATGCAACTGTAGACATGTACAAATGTATCTGAATGCATTTTTAAGAAATTTTCTGTGTTACATATTTTTACCGACTTTATGACGTCCTGGCCGCAACTATTTTTGGCCAGGGACACGACGTCGCCGTCGGACCAATGTTTGCTGGGGGCTGTCATGTCTGGTCACGTAAACGGAGTTCAGCAGAAACTCCGCCAAGACCATCCATCTGCGGTGTACATTCACTGTATGGCCCACAAGTTGAATTTGGTTTTGGTCGATGCATGCAAGGTAAATCGAACAGCATCTGCGTTTTTTCAAATCCTCGAGAGTCTGTATTCATTTTTCTCACAACCAGGTACACACCATGCATACCAGCAGCATCAAAAGGAGCTCGGGGTTAAAGCCGAACTGACAGCACTCAGCGACACGAGATGGGCGTGTCGATGGAAGAACATAGCGGCTGTCAAGACTTCAATAAGAGCCCTGCTCTCCACTCTTTCCGAGCTTTCTGTTCCCCCTTATCGTAGGTTTGTTGAGGCATCCGGTCTCTTAAGCCATCTCAAGAAGGCCACGTTCTGTGTGTGTCTGTTGGTGTTTTACCATGTTTTCAGTATGATCCATGTTGCACACAAGGCACTACAAAAGAAAGACACGACACTGTCTCAGGCCTCAAGTGTCATGGAATATACAATAAACGGCCTTGAGAACATGAGAACCACTGAAAAGTGGGACGAAGTATGGATGGAGATTGAAGCATTCTGTAATTCACTTGACATTTCAGTCAGTGAAGATGAACGTGATCGCACAGCATAAGCGAACTGTGAAAAGAACTGCAACGTTGGATTCATCTGTTGTCACAAGTTCCCTTGGACAAAGAGAATACCAGACAAACATCACACAAACCATGAAAGAGAAATGGGCCCAACAGCTCTATTTTCCTGTTTTGGACACCCTGTTGGGTGAGTGTCAGTCCCGGTTTTCCACCCAGACCATGGGAATAGCAAAGAGTGTGGATGCAGTGCTAAAATGTGACCCAGAAGGCGCGCAGTTTCTTTTAAATAAATATGCGACCACCCTCTCTATCAACCCTAAATTGGCATGTACTGAGATGAATTTACTGAAACTCGACCTCACGTCCCACATCTCCTGACTTCGTTAAGGAGGCACTCTCGACTGGATTTTATCCAAACTTCGAAAAACTTTTCAAGTTGGCTCTAACATTACCAGTGGGGACCGCAACATGCGAGAGATCTTTTTCAGCCATGCGGCGCGTAAAAATTGGATGCGTTCAACAATGGGACAGGAGAGACTTTCATCCTTGAGTCTGCTGCACATTGAGAGTGACATAACCAAAAAACTAAATAACGAGGACATTATCAACGCATATGATGCCAGGTCTAAACGCAGGATTTTGCTGCATTAGGTAAGGCACTGTTTATTTATATTGGCTGGTTATTATTTATTATTTAGTACTGACTGCTTTTTTGCTCAAATTAACAGTTTGTAAACATAGTCACGTTAATAACAAATTAGTTAACATTAGCGTTTATACTGGAACGTTTAAGTGTTGTTGCTAGGCGACACGTTGATTAAAATGACAAAAATCGATTTAAATGCATCAAGGGGAAGCGCACATCTTAGCCTTGCCCTGGATTTGGTTCACCCTCCGCCTATGCCGTTGAGAATCAATTTTGAATCGTCCACATTTTTAAAAACAATTAATCGAAAAATCTATTTTTTGCCCAGCCCTAATCAATTTATAAATAAATTTTGAGTTTTGATCAAAATTATTGCTAGGGATATATCAGTGTCACTGGATATTGGTAGGGACACGTCCCTAGCGTCCCTACTGAAATTCTACGCCCCTGTACTGATACAACAAATGTGTTTTAATAGAGCACTAAAAGATATTACTAATACGACATTATTGTATTTAGAACTTGTAATAGTTTTAAACATTGTTTGTACAACTTCAAATTGGGAACAAGTTTTTTGTTCTTCTCTCTTCAAAACAGAGTTTTTGTAAAACGCAAGTCTTTTTCTGTAATGAAAACTTTCTGTAAAATGACCGATCTTTGACTTTAACACATGAATGTATTTTTTAACTGTTTTAACATCATAAAAATATATATGAAACACTAAAATATATTACTGATGCAACATTATTGTATTTAAAACTTGTAATAGTTTAAACATTGTTTGTACAACTTCAAGTCTGTGTAAAAGATTTCTCTTTTAATAAAAAACTAAAGCTATTTCTGTTTTATGTCATCCTTAAAGATTGAAAAATGTAATGTTTTTACATCATTTTGAACGTTTTTACATTGAACATGTCAGGTGTCCACTCAGCGGGTGTGCGGTCCCAAACACGGGTAAGATGGGAGAGGTTCCGTATCGTGTGAAAATTCCCACGATCACGTGACCAGTCCAGAAGGGGAGGTGGTGAGCGGGTGGTGGTGAGGGGTAGGAAGAGGAGGGGAGTCCGTGGGGATTTCCCCAGGGTCACGTGGTCAGACCAGATGGGAGGGGTCTAGGGGTGGAGCTACATGTAGGGTCTGGCCAGTGTGGGACTACCAGAAGGTTCAGTGTAACTTTTGGATTGTAAGAGTGCGGTTGTCCTTCGTCGGTCTCCCCGGAATTACATTTACACAACTTTGAGCCGAATAACTTTTGAAATTAAAATCTCTAAAGTTTGATATACCCAAGGATACGGATTAATGCCATAACTATCAGATCCTGTCGGATATATCTTTGGATTAATACCCTTTGGATATATTTTGGTTAACCGGGCTCCTCACGAACACTTTTGGAATATCTCTAAAGTTTTGGAGTTGGTGGATCTTTTCAGCAAACAGAAATTGATATCTTTTGGACAAATCTTGGATTAATCTTTAAACTGGATATATCCCTGTTCTTCTTTCAGCAACAAAACAGGATTTAAAACGTAAGTCAGTTTTTATGCATTTAAGTTTTGATATGCTTTAATAATTGTTTGATGTAATTTTAATGCATGTTTTAATACACATTTTGATAACGTTAATTATTGAATTATATTTTTTAAATTTATTAATTATTTATAAACGTTTGAAAGTGTTCAAGCACTAAAGACATGTGTATTTTAATACTTTTAAACGTTGTGTAGTTGTGTAAAAGTACATCATCAAATGTGATCAGTGGGATAATTTTCCCACGATCACGTGACCTCCTCTGAAGTGGGATGGTGGTGAGGGTGATGGCGGGTGGAAAGAGGGGGGGGGGAACCAGGGAGGGGCCTATTTTTATGGGGGGGGGGGTAATAAAACTGTCACTTTCAGTTTGATGAATGCCGCCCATATTCTCTCTTATGGGTTCTAAGTTGGTCATACAATGACGTTCTTTATGTGACTTTAGTGGAACATTCCATATTGGTTATTTTATGGTCACACAACAATGTTATAAAGAGGACATAATCAGAGCGTTCTCATTTAGTTCTAAGTTGGTCATATTATAACATTCCTTGTAAGACTTTAGGGGGATGTTCCGTAATGGTAATTTTATGGTCACATAACAACGTAACAAAGAGGATGTAATCAAAACGTTCTTATATGGTTCTAAGTTGGTCATATTATAACGTTCCTTATATGACTTTAGCGGGATGTTCCATAATGGTTATTTTATGGTCACATGGCAACATTACAAAGAGGACATAATAAGGACGTTCCCATGTGGTTCTCTGTTGACCACATGAGAACGTTTTGTGACTAACTTAATGAGAACATTCTCATATACATCACGTTTTGTGCATGGTGGCGTGGGCCGAACTGAGGTTCAACTTCCGTCAACTTCTGTCACGTTTGTCTGGTTTGTCTGTGGGTGAACCTGCTAGTGTTGCGGAGCGGGCTTGTATTTTTTTTTGCAATCAAAAAGCATGTCTAATTAATTGAAATCGTGTATAATGAACATTTAAGAAAAAAAATATGTATGAAAAAAATTATAACACTAATTCTGGTTTGTGTTTTTGCTGGTAATAAAATAAAGCCATAAAACACAAATTTTATCATTTATCATAAACTTTTTGTAAAATAATTTAAAGAGGACCACGAAATCGGTCCAATGGCGGATTCCGAAATCGTGGCGAAGGTTTCAAGCGTGTTCCGTCTTTTCCATGGCAAAGTGAATTTTAGTTAAATGCATCACATTTAATCTTATGTGTTAATTCGTTTCATCTGACTCCATAAAATGAAAAGGGTTTATCAATGATATCTGTGCATCATTTAATACGTTAATGCTTGACTATTCCTTTTAACTTAATGAAAATATAGTCAAAGTCTGTTAGAATAATCAAGTATAACAATTTATTGTCAGGTAAATGTATTATTACAATTCCACAAGATAATCAATGCAAACCATTAAATGCTTCAAAGAACAAAGAAACTTTACCCAACATATTGCATGAGCTGAGTCTAGAAGACACAACATCACGGGCTGATCTGACTACAGAATCGCAGCTCTGAGCTCTCCTGCTGCACCCCTTAAATAGAGACAGACCTTAAACATTGGTTTAGTGGAAATCCCCCCAACATATTGGGAGGCCATTTGCTTGGTTGTGTATTCAGGAGCACACATTGTGATGTCTGCCTGATTTTACATATAGGAGGTAGTCAGAATGAAGCTGTTAAGGGACACATCACTTTTCTCATGTTTCATAACTTCTTTTAGCTTTTCATCATAAAAGGGAGAATGAGACCATTTTACCAGGCGCACTGTGACACTTCAAAAAACACCAAACATGGATAGTTACATTTTGTACACACATTACATTGCATAGGTTTTTAGTGTATTTCAGGTGAGGAGGAGAAGGGGGTTGTGGGGGAGATAGTGTGTGTGTGTGAAGTGTGAACTGCTCTGTGTGCTATCTCCAAAGTTCCTGTGACATACTGTGTGCAAAAGGCAGTTATACATTCGAGAGACATTTCAAGTGTCGATTCCCGTGTGAACCTTTTTCCACATTGAGGTCAACAAGACATCCTGGGACCAGCCTTACAGATCCCTCCTCTGGCACCGTGGGCCACTCACAGGGTTTCCTGCGGTGTCACTTCAGTCTTTGTAAGGTGGGCAGCTTCAATGGGCTGAGAGTTAAGACAGTGTTGGTGGATGCTTTTACCGACCTGCTGAGGTGTCGGAAGTAGCAGCATTGTAATAACGTGAAGGAGAAGATGAGTGCGCTTCCAACAGCACAATCTCGAAGTACCCAGTCCCACCAGGTGTATGCAGTCTGTGCCGATCTGGTGGATGAGCTAGACAGAATCTGTGCAGTCTTTCGCGCCAAGTTCGTCTCCACTTGCGCCTGAGAGAGATGGTACTCCGTTTGGAGGATAAAGTTCTGTATCAAGTCCATCGTGTCGACCAAAGCTTGTGTTCCGTGTTCATAAAAAGTGTCGTCCCACCATGGGGAGACCTCTACGTCCGTTGGCATCCTTCCGAGGATGTCTATCTGGCCCATAGAAAAGTCCTCTGTCACCTCCAAGCAGAAGGAGTGATTAGCAGGACAGGTCAGTCCCCCGTACGTGAACGAATTCATCTCACTGATGACGCACCATTGCGTATGAGACACCTGAACAGCATTTGAATGGCCATGCAACGATTCAACATTTATGAGTTTGCTATCATTGGAAGAAAAAGGCTGTAATGTGTTACAACAAAACATAATAATAATCAGTGTTTTTTCAGGAATCTTCCAATGCAAGCCACTTATGCAAATCTAGGAAGTGACTTGGAACATGCTTAAATGTATTCAAGGATGGAGATTGTTCATTCCTTGCAACAGGTGTGAGAGTGTGTGTTTGTGTGAGGGTGTGTGAGGGTATGAGTGCGTCTGTGTGTGAGAGTGTGTTTTTTCGTCTGAGTGAGAGTTTGAGTGTTTGTGTGAGAGAAAGAAGGAGAAAGAGTGTGTGTGTTGTTGTTGTTGGCTAAGTCACAGTCAATGACAGGGTTGAATTGTAAATTCTTTAATTGATTGAAGCACTCACACTTCAGATCTATTTAGTTATGATGTTTCTGTTATTATTGGTTTGTTGAGAAATCAGGGGCCCTCTGATTTTCCAACCACCCTAACAACAATCAGAAAGTTTAAAAATTAAGAAATTTAATGGCAAGTCTGCCACTGCTTTTTGATGCATTACATTGATTTGTGACTGTAGCCATTACTATGTTTTCCAGTGTCCATGAGTTTGCAGGGTGTGGTGAATAGCGTGTGCTATGTCATGGAATCAGCTTCCCATCATATGTGTGTGAAGCTATCCGGATCTGTGAGTGTGAAGATGCACAATAGATCTTTAGTGAAGTAACACTATTGGACTCTATGTCATCTTCATCTTCTTATGATGTGTAGTGTTCAGTCTGGATAGATTTGATCTATTCCAGGTGATGATGCCATGAGGGTGTTGTGATGGAGGAGTGTGTTCAGTCAGTGTTCATGTCTAGGAGATGGGTGGAATCTATTGTATAACAATTGTGTTGCAAATTTTTGTTCCAGTTCTAAACTGGGAGGCCATAATGTAGTGATGTGCTGTTGTGAGATGTAAAGGCCTCTCGAATTGTCTTTTCACCCATCTCCTGAATCTCAGGTTATGTTCTAACAATCATGAAGTCCGGCCGTCTGTGTCGTCCTCCGAGGAATTGTAGAAGTTAACCTGACAGAAACAAATGCAGAGAGAACCACAGTTAATTTTGATGTTTTCAACAGTTTCAAATCCAGACATATGGACACATTCGTTTGCTTGCTCCATTATCATGTCCATTGAAATTTTAATTCCAGCTGTCACATGAAACTGAATTTCATTGACCAGGTCTGAAATATTGCTGTTGTTTCAGTGCAATGTGCGACACCTAAACACTGCTCTTGCAGTCAGCCTTCACAGTCTGTTCTCAGCATTAGAAATCCCAGTTCTTCGGGTTTTAAACTTCAACTTGCTTTCATTACAGCCAGATCTGTGGGCATGAATTATTTCAAGGTGTCATTCACACATTTGGTTAGTGGTGGTCTCTCGTTGCTTCCTTGGTCAGTTGGCAATTATCTGTGCCACACTTAAGAATTAAAACACACCTCTGCCCCTTTTGGCACAGGGTAATAGTCAACGAAATCAAACTGTAAGGATTAATTTCACACTTCTCCAGTCAATGCCTGCTTGGCGATTATAATATAATGTATAGTAGAATTTAAGAATATGAATGAAAATATTATTTCTGGTCTCTGGGAAAAAATGACAGGTTCGTTAAATTTAGATGTTAAACTATTAAGCTATTTGCTATTGGGCTGCTACCCGACTAGCAAATGACGCTAATAGTTGAAGGCCTTGAGTGACCAAAGTTGTTAGCTCAGTGAGGGGTTTAGATGCATCTGAGCTTTGGTTCCTTGCAGAGCGCTGGTTTGTGTCATCAGACTGTAGTTGTCTGCGTTTTATGAAGTAGGGAGGAGGTCTGCCTCTGCCCAACGACCAGCACTTTTCCTCTGCATGACCTGTTTTGTGGCAGGAATCACAGAATCTGCTCAGTTTGCCACCGTGTGGCTTTCTGAATTCTCCTGCAAATGAGGGATTTTCATGACATTCTAGCACAGCGACCTCACCATGTATTTGTTTTCGTGACTCAATTCTTGTTGCCCAGCTAACAATTCCTTCGAATGTATTTTTTGCTGGAGAAACACCATACATGAGCGATTGCTGTACACGCACGTAAATATACAACGCACAGGGTACCCTTTAGCGCCAAATGAGACGGTTAAGTTTAGGTATGGGGTTGGGGTAGGGTTAGGCCACTAGGAGGCGCCTTCTGCCCGCTTTATTTTTACGTCTCATTTGGCGCTAAAGGGTACCCTGTGCGTTGTATATTTACGCTTTTGCAAAAGCGTTTGTATATGGCGCTTTGGGATGAGAACGGGCTGATATATCGGCCCGCGTTATAACATCGGCCGATTTGGTAAATTTTTTATACATCGGTATCGTTCCGATGTCAAAATAGGGCCGATGTGAACAGGCCGATGATCATTCCTGTGTATTTGACGTGCGTGTAGATTTGAGTGTGGGGGCTGGGATGTTTGTTTTTACACGAGCGTGCGCAAGTCCGTCTAAAACGTCAAGCGCCTGAAGACTGGAACTGGCGCACTGTTTTCTGTCAGCCTAATGCGTATTTTTGTCCCGCCAAAGCCATATTGGACCGGTAAGTGATGTAGATTGACTGCTTCGCTTGTTTAACTGAGGGAACGAGAGAGAGTGAAAGCACCGGTCGCGCGCGTGCCGTCTTCAAACGGTCTCTCTCCCTCACTCGCGCATGTTTATGAATTGAGTTGACTGAATATCTTTGAGAATACACGATGGTAGAAGGTTTTTTTTTTCTGAACTACTGGTTGTGAATTGTGCTAAAATAGCGTTGCCTTATCTCCTCTGAAAAGCTTTCCACACATCAGATCAGATGACATAAACCACACTTTCAATAAACCAAAAAAAAATCTACCTGGTGATGAAATGTTTTCCGTGTCGAGAACTATAAAAAATAGGTCGAGACAAATCTCGTGCGATGTCCTAAACTGCCTGGATAATCACACAACGTGTGCCGTCACCGTGCTCCGTTAATGACACATCCGATTCGCGAACTAATGACTCATTTGAACCGATTCACTTTAATGAATGGTTAAAACAACTGATCTGTCCTTCACTGAACTCAAGAGACATAAATCGGAAACACTTTACAATAAGGTTCCATTTATTAAAGTGTACATTTATTAACATTCTATTAATATTAGTTTAATTTAATATTATAATATATTAAATATATACTTAATATTATTTAATATTAGATTTACTCCATGATAAAACCACCCCAGCCCAGTCATTCTAGAATGATTCATTCTTTCCAAATAGAGATATTCAAGTAATCTGGTGAAATTGTTTTTATCACAAATCACAATTTATATCACAGAAAAATAAAATATCACAAAAATGTATTTTTTTTACCAATTTCGTGCAGCCCTAATCCTCGCTATGTGTTTTCTATACAGAGATATCGACATCGGTAAATATCGGTATCGGCAATAACAGCAATATTAATATCGGTTATCGGCCACAAATTTTCACATCGGTGCATCACTACATAAAATGATACCGGATGTTAGCCGTTGCTGAAACTGACGCAAAAAATTTGGAAATATACGAATCCGATCTCTACTCGGGAAAGTAATCATATCAGAATGATTTCAAACTTGGCAATATTTCATTTTCCAAATATGAAAAGTATTTCTGTCTCAAACTTTTCAAGAATTAATGAGCATTGTGAATAACAGTATAACCACGTTCAGCATAGACACACACATGTTTAATTCAGTTCACACAGGATACCTTTAATACATCAACAGCCTTTACCTAAGTGCTCCAAAACACTTACAGTAAATCCTGTATTTAAAGAATAAATGTGACAATCTGCGGCTGGAGTGCCCGCTTAAGCCTCTGGGGGGCACTCCTTCCTAGTTTATTGTTTCATTCATGTCTTACCCTGGACTGATTATGGTTTATTTGTTGCACCTGTTTTAGATTGAGCTTCCTGATTTAAACCTCAGTTTTCCCTGTGTCCGTTGCGAAGTCTTGTTACACTGTAAGCGTGCAATTCCGAGCGTTATTCCTTGTTCTGTTTCTCTGTGTTTCCCTGGACTCTTGACCCTTGCCTGTATTCTGGACCGTCTACGAAACTGTGCTGCCTGCCTCGACCATTGCCTGTTTAGACCTAGAGTATTTGGATTGTCCCTTTGTTTTACTGTTTGCCTGAGTTTATGTCTGCTTCTAATAAAGTCCTGCGCATGGATCCGACCGTCTCTGTCCGTACGTTACAGAAGACTTCACCACACGAGGATCCAGCAGACCTTCAGCATCTATCCGCCGTGGTCAAGACCCGAGCTTCAATGCTAGCCTCTTATAGTTATCAGCTGGCGAGACTAACTTCTCTCCTCGAGGAACTAGCAAGCTCCGTGCAATCATGGTCTCCGCAGAGCACCTGTTCCACTGCAACCCAGTGTGAGTACCGAATCCTGTTATACCAGTATGCCATTTCCCGAGAAGTTTAATGGCTCACCTGAAGCGTGTGAAGGATTTCTTCAGCAGTGCAGTTTATATATGAAGCATCACCCCCAGTTTTACGCCTCGGATAACGACCGGGTTTCTTTCATCTGCTTACTGTTAACTGGAAAGGCTCTCGAGTGGGCAGGCACGTTTTAGGAACCAGGTCGGATGTCGTTTCCTTCTTTCGACGTGTTTACCGCCCTGTTCAGAAAGGCTTTTGAACTCCCCGCAGAAAAGGAGGGTCCCGAGGAAGAACTGCTCTTTTCCCTGCGCCGGGGAGGTTCGTATGCGGTGAATTTCTCTCACTCCCTCCGCACGCCGCCTAAGCCTCAGCTCGCTAAACTGTTTGATCCTCCCTTAAGGACCGTCAGAGGAGCTTCTAAGCACATCGTTCCTGCCAAACCCACTCATCGCGTCGGACCCCTCGAGCCCGTATCCCGCACTGGCCCTGTTAGAAGTGTTGTTCCAAAGACAGCGGAGGTGTCGCGGGTCGAATCGGAGTTTAAGCGCGTGCCAGCTGACTCGAGTGAGTCGAAGTGAGTCCAGTGTTGAATCGGTTCAAGTGAGTGATGAATCTCCGGTTCAAGTGAGTGATGAATCTCCGGTTCAAGTGAGTGATGAATCTCCGGTTCAAGTGAGTGATGAATCTCCGGTTCAAGTGAGTGATGACTCTTCGGTTCAAGTGAGTGATGACTCTTCGGTTCAAGTGAGTGATGACTCTTCGGTTCAAGTGAGTGATGACTCTTCGGTTCAAGTGAGTGATGACTCTTCGGTTCAAGTGAGTGATGACTCTTCGGTTCAAGTGAGTGATGACTCTTCAGTTCAAGTGAGTGATGACTCTTCAGTTCAAGTGAGTGATGACTCTTCAGTTCAAGTGAGTGATGACACTTCAGTTCAAGTGAGTGATGACACTTCAGTTCAAGTGAGTGATGACACTTCAGTTCAAGTGAGTGATGACTCTTCAGTTCAAGTGAGTGATGACTCTTCAGTTCAAGTGAGTGATGACACTTCAGTTCAAGTGAGTGATGACTCTTCAGTTCAAGTGAGTGATGACTCTTCAGTTCAAGTGAGTGACTGAACAAGTGACGACTCTCCAGTTCAAGTGAGTGACGACTCTCCAGTTCAAGTGAGTGACGACTCTCCAGTTCAAGTGAGTGACGACTCTCCAGTTCAAGTGAGTGACGGCTCTCCAGTTCAAGTGAGTGACGGCTCTCCAGTTCAAGTGAGTGACGGCTCTCCAGTTCAAGTGAGTGACGGCTCTCCAGTTCAAGTGAGTCGACGGCTCTCCAGTTCAAGTGAGTGACGGCTCTCCAGTTCAAGTGAGTGACGGCTCTCCAGTTCAAGTGAGTGACGGCTCTCCAGTTCAAGTGAGTGACGGCTCTCCCAGTTCAAGTGAGTGACGGCTCTCCAGTTCAAGTGAGTGACGGCTCTCCAGTTCGAGTGAGTGACGGCTCTCCAGTTCAAGTGAGTGACGGCTCTCCAGTTCAAGTGAGTGACGGCTCTCCCAGTTCAAGTGAGTGACTGAACAAGTGACGACTCTCCCAGGTTCAACTGAGTGACGACTCTCCAGTTCAAGTGAGTGACGGCTCTCCAGTTCAAGTGAGTGACGGCTCTCCCAGTTCAAGTGAGTGACGGCTCTCCAGTTCAAGTGAGTGACGGCTCTCCAGTTCAAGTGAGTGACGGCTCTCCAGTTGAGTGAGTGACGGCTCTCCAGTTCAAGTGAGTGACGGCTCTCCAGTTCAAGTGAGTGACGACTCTCCAGTTCAAGTGAGTGACGACTCTCCAGTTCAAGTGAGTGATGACTCTCCAGTTCAAGTGGAGTGAGTCATACAGCCCAGGGAGTGTGTCTAGCCCTGTGACACGCCGGCGCAGCAGAGGAGGAGAGAGGAGGACTCGTTCGGTTCGCCAGGCTCCGGTGACCCCGCCTCTGCGCTTCGCCCTGCCTGCGCCGCCTCTGCGCCTCGCCCTGCCGGCCCCGCCTCTGCGCCTCGCCCTGCCGGCCCCGCCTCTGCCGCCTCGCCCTGCCGGCCCCGCCTCTGCGCCTCGCCCTGCCGGCCCCGCCTTCAGCTCCGCCCTGGCCTTCCAGCTCCGCCCTGGCCTTCAGCTCCGCCCTGGCCTTCATCTATCTGTTTCATTCATGTCTTACCCTGGACTGATTATGGTTTATTTGTTGCACCTGTTTTAGATTGAGCTTCCTGATTTAAACCTCAGTTTTCCCTGTGTCCCTTGCGAAGTCTTGTTACACTGTAAGCGTGCAATTCCGAGCGTTATTCCTTGTTCTGTTTCTCTGTGTTTCCCTGGACTCTTGACCCTTGCCTGTATTCTGGACCATCTACGAAACTGTGCTGCCTGCCTCGACCATTGCCTGTTTAGATCTAGAGTATTTGGATTGTCCCTTTGTTTTACTGTTTGCCTGAGTTTATGTCTGCTTCTAATAAAGTCCTGTGCATGGATCCGAACCGTCTCTGTCCGTACGTTACAATAAACTTACATTTAGCCTATGTGCACGTAGTAGCACAAACAACTAAACAGTGTGTTCTATGAGTGCGTTACATTGTGTGAAGCACAACTCCAAATTTTGAAAATACAAACTATTGCATTATTGCTTTTTAATCCCATCTGTGTTACAGTGGAAGCTTTCAAATGCAATATAAAGTTTGTCAAGATTAGTTTATGTTTATTATAGAATCTTATTCAATATGGCCTCAGGCCCATATGGTGGGCTGGTCAAACAAAGGGTTAAGCGTTTTTGAATGCAGCATGTCCTTAGCATTAGCCTATAAGCCGCATGGCTTTAGCATTAGCTTGTTGCAGCATGGGCAATACTAGCATTTATCTTAGCCTCGTTTTCTCTAAACAGCATTGAAAACACTAGCATTTCTGCCAATTGTGTTTTAGCTTGTAAATCATATCATTGTATTTTTTGGAAGTTTTCCTTCCATAAACAATGCATCGATTTGCCTTTTTATAAAATCACGTGTTTTCCGATCGTTTATACACTTAGATTTTTATTTCTGTTGCTTGTCAGTTCTCTTCATGTGTTGCTGGTTTGTTTCAACAAAGCCACTACAACAATGAAGATAGACATGCAAATGCAAAATGTTTATCGCTCCTCGAGTAACGTTAAGTCTACCCGAAAATCATTTGAAATATGTTATTTCAAATTTAGGTTTCTTTTCTTTTTGCTTAATCAAACAAGGATATCTTTAAAATCTATTAAACAAGGGTATTACTCTTTTATCTGCGCGCGGTCGTTTTCATGTCCTCACATTTTAGTTTCGGACTAAAACAAAGGGCTTTCCGACCCACAAACACGGCAAACAACATTTTCTCAATACTTTTCAAAAGATTAGAAAAAGTTGACTTACCAGAGCCGCAGAATAAAGAGAAGTTCAAACCTCTTGTTGATTAAGATTCCCATACTTTGCTGGAAAGGACGTTGCTCGCGAAAATCCATCTGTTTGCGATCACGTCGCGGTCACCACTGTAAAGAGGGCCACGAAATCGGTCCAATGGCGGATTCCGAATCGTGGCGAAGGTTTCAAGCGTGTTCCGTCTTTTCCATGGCAAAGTGAATTTTAGTTAAATGCATCACATTTAATCTTATGTGTTAATTCGTTTCATCTGACTCCATAAAATGAAAAGGGTTTATCAATGATATCTGTGCATCATTTAATACGTTAATGCTTGACTATTCCTTTTAACTTAATGAAAATATAGTCAAAGTCTGTTAGAATAATCAAGTATAACAATTTATTGTCAGGTAAATGTATTATTACAATTCCACAAGATAATCAATGCAAACCATTAAATGCTTCAAAGAACAAAGAAACTTTACCCAACATATTGCATGAGCTGAGTCTAGAAGACACAACATCACGGGCTGATCTGAATACAGAATCGCAGCCCTGAGCTCTCCTGCTGCACCCCTTAAATAGAGACAGACCTTAAACATTGGTTTAGTGGAAATCCCCCCAACATATTAGGAGGCCATTTGATTGGTTGTGTATTCAGGAGCACACATTGTGATGTCTGCCTGATTTTACATATAGGAGGTAGTCAGAATGAAGCTGTTAAGGGACACATCACTTTTCTCATGTTTCATAACTTCTTTTAGCTTTTCATCATAAAAGGGAGAATGAGACCATTTTACCAGGCGCACTGTGACACTTCAAAAAACACCAAACATGGATAGTTACATTTTGTACACACATTACATTGCATAGGTTTTTAGTGTATTTCAGGTGAGGAGGAGAAGGGGGTTGTGGGGGAGATAGTGTGTGTGTGAAGTGTGAACTGCTCTGTGTGCTATCTCTAAAGTTCCTGTGACATACTGTGTGCAAAAGGCAGTTATACATTCGAGAGACATTTCAAGTGTCGATTCCCGTGTGAACCTTTTTCCACATTGAGGTCAACAAGACATCCTGGCACCAGCCTTACAATAACATGCTGCACAATGAGCTTTACTGTTAAAATTGAAACATGGATTATTCCCTAAATTCAGTTTTGTTTCAAAATTCATAATTTATTTGGATTAGTGTTAGTGTATTTTTACATTAGAACAAATAAATTCTACTGTACAACAGTAATATATTTCTGTCAAGTTTTATTTTTATTTTGTCGAGTTGTACGCGAAGACCTTTTGAGTTTATGTGTTTATGTCATGATGATAGTTTCTCAAATAAAGCAGTTAAATGATCACAAAGTGACTTTCAGAGTGGATCTAGAGTCTGGAGAGGAAGTTCTTACATTTCTGTCTTCGTATAGGCAAATAACAGCACAAGCGATGCAAACAATGGTAGGGGAAACACTGTTTGTTTAAGGCCACGTTTACACAAAGCCGGGTATTTAGCAAAACGAATATTTTCCCCTCTCCGTTTTCAAAAATAACATCGTTTACACCCCCGCATAAATACGCCGTCGAGCGCCATCATAACTATGCTAAACCTAAGGCGGCAGTGTAGGGGTTAAAGATAAAGCCATGCAAGCCAATCAGAATCCTGGAATCGACAAGAGAGAACCTAAAACGCCGTTTCTCCCAGTTTACACGACAACAAATATCCGGCGTTTTCAAAATCTCCACTTTGCCCGGAGTTTTTAGAAATATTCGTTTTCAGTGATAAAAACGGCATTTTCGTGTAAATGAGAGGGCAAAACGCAGAGAAATATCTGCGTTTTTCCATCGTGTAAACGGGGCCTCAGAGTGTGGTTGGCTAAGATGTGGCTAAGACTTGAATTGATGAGGACTGCAGCTACCAAAAGCTTGTGTTTCTCAATAAAGTGTCTTGCTGAAGATACAACCTAGTCTCCTGGTCACTTCTGAGTTGCTACACTTTAGAAGAAAAAGTTCACAACACTAGGTGTATATGAAGCTAACGTAAGCGCTACCCAGCTAAAAAATTTTACGTTCCCAGAACGTCTCTGAGAACGTCCCACTGGTGTCAGGAACGTCACTTGGCAATGTTCCCACAACATTCTCAGACAGTCACGATGTGGAGTTCTTTAAAAGGTTTTGGGATGTTATTTGGGGGACCTTCAGGGAACATTCAGGATGTTCTGGGAACATTTAGAGGACAATATTTAATTCAGAAATCAGAATGTTTCAAAAACATTCTGAGAACGTTCCGCTGGTGTCAGGAAAGTCACTTGGTAATGTTCCCACAACGTTCCCAGAACATCCTGAATGTTCCCTGAAGTTCCTCCAAATAACGTCCCCAAACCCTTTAAAGAACTCCACACCGTGACTGTCTGGGAATTTTGTGGGAACTTTACCAGGTGACGTTCCTGTCACCAGCGGGACGTTCTCAGAATGTTTTGGAAACATTGGATTTCTGAATTAAATATTGTCCTCTAAACGTTTCCAGAACATTCTGAATGTTCCCTGAAGTTCCTCCAAATAACCTCCCCAAACCCTTTAAAGAAATCCACATCGTGACTGTCTGGGAATGTTGTGGGAATGTTACCAGGCAACGTCCTTGACACCAGCGGGGACGTTCTCAGAAGTTCTGGGAACGTAATATTTCTAGCTGGGTGGGGAGCTAATCCATTTAGTGCTTTGCAAGTAATCAGCAATATTTTAAAATGTATACAATGTTTAAAAGGGAGCCAATGCAGTGTTGACAGAACCAGGCTAATATGGGCATACTTCCTGATTCTGGTAAGAACTGCATTTTGGATCAGCTGTAGTTTATTTATTAAGGGTGCAGGGCAACCACCCATAAGAGCATTACAATAATCTAGACTTGATGTCATGAACGCATGAACTAATTGTTCTGCATTTTTAATTTAGAGCATATGACGTAATTTAGAGATATATTTTTAAGATGAAAAATGCGGTTTTACAGAGGGGGGGGGTCAGAATTATGTAGTAGGAAATTAATAGTCATCCAGTTTTTTATATCAGCTATGCATTCCATTAATTTTGTGGATTGGCAAGTTTCGTCAGGGCTTATGTTGTTGTTGTTGTTGTTTGTTTGTTATGTTTTATTTTGTTTTGGGGGTTTTCTCCAAATTTTCCAAATTCAAAAACGTCCTGTGCCAGGTTTACATAACAAATTCTATATTTTCATTTTGGTCTTTTGGATGACAGACTACACTATCTTACAATGTTCAGTGTTTGGTTTATATCAAGTGCATTTATTGAAAACTGTAAAATATTCTATCATGCTTTGACTAATTTTTCATCAAATGCTTTCTGCAGTTTTTCTGGTAACAGCATTCTGGGTGATTGTTTACACTTTTGTTTTCTTAATTGCTTCAAACTATTCTGTTTTGAACTTACACACAACATATATGTGCAAGGAGGATTGCGGCTTTGGATCTGTATCTGAACGTCTGTGTGTGGGTTTAAATTGATGACATTATAAGCTAAATATTCTGGCAGACTCTTTTATTTTCCATTTTATGAATCGTTGGCCTCAAGATACTAACTTGTGGCCTCAAGATGTTAACTCGTGGCCTCAAGATACTAGATCACAAGATACTTCTCGTGGCCTTAAGATAGTAGATCGCGGCCTCAAGATAGTAGATTGTGGCCTCAAGATAGTATCTCGTGGCCTTAAGATGATATCTCGTGGCCTCAAGGTAGTATCTCGTGGCCTCAAGATAGTATATCAGCACTGATCCTCAACAAACCTGTCGTTGGTTTTTGCAAAACCAGTCTTGTTTCCAAAACAATCCTCAGTGAAATGAAGCGAACAGAAGACGATGTTTTACCCTCATCAGCTGGAACGTCATTAAAAATAAAGTTTATCCATGCAGTCCTATTGGAATCCACAGGAAGCTTATGCAGCGACTGTCTTCCACAACCAGGCACTGCACGATATTCTGTATTGCTCGGTAGCTGGATCCAGTTTGTCATCACGAGGTAGGCATGTATGTTAGGCTACTTAGCAATGTGTGTAATGCGCGAATCGGTGGGCGGGGCTAAACCAGCCGTGTTGAAGCAGGCGTTGATCTTCTTCTGCGGGGTTGACTTCTTCTGCGGGGGTTAACTTTGACGACATATTTCTCCACTTTTAAAAATGAGTCGTTTGTTGAGGCTGGTGTCAATAAAAGCTTTTATTGGACTGACAAGGACGTTTTCAGTTCTGAAACTTACATGATATTTATAATATGATGACCTCTTAGATGTCAAAAGCTCAAGGAAAAATTGATTTCTCAGTTCATCAATCCTTTAACATATATAAATTATGTATGGATTATCAAGTAAACTTGCTTTAAACAAAGTTGCTTCATGCTTCAATGAGTGTTGTTCATCTTGAAATAATACTAACAATATAAAAGTTATTATTCTCACAATTACTTTATAAAGGTAACTGTCAAGATTTCACTGCAAAAAGACTAAAACCCGCTTTGCTTGTCTAAAAGGTGTGATCAATCAATCAATCAAAAGGCATAATAGATTGTGTACAGCAATTTCAGCAACATTTTGATTTCATTGAAGAGGCCTTAGAAAGTTGTGTATCAAAATAGTTTTTAAATAGTAGTTGGCTTTACAACCGTATCAGAGCATCAAGAACCAGTGTGTTTTTTAGGCTTTTTGGTTAAGAACCAGAGAGGACGTGTTTGGAGAAAAAAAAAAAAACAGAAGAATGTGTCCAAATGCCTCACCACCCTCTAGGTTTTTTTTTAAAATGACCTGTAAATGTTTAATGATTCTCAGGGTTTCTACAAACCTGCAGATGACAGGAAAATGCCACAGTCTGATGTTCACTTTACCCTACATACTGTAGACACTAGTGACATGAATAAAAAGACATAGACAATATTTTATCCAAGCAGTTGTTTTCACAAAGATGGCACACAGAAAATTTGGAAGGTTCTTGTTGGGTGAAGTGTTCCTTTAGGTCTGTCGTGATGATTGTCAAGCATATAATATATCAGAGAATTTTCACACTTTACAAACAGATAATGTGGATGTCTCTAGATTGGCTGAGAGTTGCCTGATTTCAGCCTGATTTCTGAGAGCTGCCTGATTTCAGCCGAAGTGTGTGTGGATGTGATGCAGTTGGGTCCTGCAATAAAATACATTAAAATAAAACATTTATCCAGTTTTATTTACCTTTTTTTTCTTCATACATCACACATCTCATAATTCATCTGAAGCATGTTCTTCTTGATGAAACTTTAAGGCGAAATTGTTTGTTTTGGTGCAAATGACAGTCAGAAAAACTAATATAAATCTAATATACTGTAAATTTGACAATGGTTTTCATTGGTGTTCATTTCACTCCTCCTTAAGACCATCATAATTAATAAAGAATATTTTCTATAATATTTTAAGATGGAATTGTCTTGTTTAACAATGCAAGTCTGAGGAAAAGTAAATATATAAAACAAAATTGAATGTACAGAAGTTCAGAGAAACATGCTTGAAACTGAAAATTGTTTCCTAATTCAAAACTTCTACATCTGCTCTCTGTCTCTCTGTAGGACATTGATGAGCTGATGCACACAGACAGACCGGACTGGCAGAGTGTAATGCAGTATGTGGCTCAGATCTATAAGTACTTTGAGACTTAATGTGTGATTGGAAGAAATGAAGAAGAAAGAAGAAGAGGCATCGAAGCACTTTTTTTTGGCCTAGTCCAGTTCTTCCTTCACAGCCAGTGATTCTAAATACACACAGACAGACACAGTTCTGTAGTGTTCACACCAGTCAGGTTCTCACTCTAAATGCAAGAAATATCATATAAGTCCAATAGTCATGCATACACAAAATCATTCTAGCATCAAACATCTTCTGTTTCTTTACAATTCATGTCTATATGATCCTTGCTCAGTTTCTGAAGTTGCTTGCAGAGTGTAGGTTTGTAATCTTGCAATGAAACTGGTATAGTTTTTTTAGTATACTAACTTTTGCTAAGAGGTCAAGTGCATCTTTATAAATTATTGTTACCTAAATCTGTATATTGGCATACTTATATATTGATATACTTAAAGTATTTAAAAAAAATTGTTTTCCCACAAATAATTATTACAAGTACAAGTATATGTCATAGAAAAGCATCAAACTATGGAAATTAAGTTTCATGTGTTTTGTTGAAAAGTTGAGAGACACTCAACAACCATTGGAAAATTGAAATGTTCCAATTATTTAACAGACTGTCCATTTACATATTCCTCATTAACAAGCTTTATG